>JAHWFO010100866.1:813326-883911 GCA_023313115.1 Rhysida immarginata
TATCCTGGACACAGCCGGGAATAAATGGCGAAACTAGTTGGAACTCCTGATGTCCCTCTATTATACTGTAAGGCCACAACCTGTTTAATCAATAGGAACAGTATTATGATCCACCCTACTACCGATATAACCCTGAAGTAGTTTATTCCTTTACTTTTCTAATGCAACCGGATTTTCTATCGGATAAGTGTATCCTTTTGCGGATACGTTCGTAGTTATTCGAAGAATCTTTGGAGCCTAACCCTTGTCCTTCAGCCATTCCGTTTGCTTCCAATACGTGGTTTCATTTTACCATATGAAACCTTTCCACTTTGAAGAAATCAAGCCTTCGCAACATGTCCACGCACTCTTTTGAAACGAATTCCTTTTTCGCCATGGATGTTCACCCGATGCAAGAGACAGTCCTAGTTAAACCTGTTGATCTCTTTTAATATTGATTTAAACGCAACTTTATTGTTTTAAGCTGGTTTTATTCCTTTCTATTTTATTGTAGGATTTTTTGCCTTAATCTTATTTTCTAAGTTATTATATATATTTAATTTTTTTTGTCTGCGCCTTTTTTTTTTTTTAGGAAATCTGTATTGTCTTTACCTCGTTGCGACCGGAAAGTTTTTCTCTTTCCTATTGTGTTGTTTTCCCTTCCTTCGTTTTTTTGTGTAGTAAAATATGTTGCCGTATTCCCGAACAGTGTGAACCTCCTTCGTGTTTTGGAGTGACGAGGTAAGCTTCATCAATAATTAGAAGAAAATGTAAACTCTGTCTTCCTTAGTTTTTTTGTATTTATCAATTTTTAGTGTCTAGTTTTTTGGTTTTGTTGTATTACCCAAATTCTTTTTCCTTTATTTTCTTGTCCTGATTCCGTTACCCTTTGGATCTACTACACTCTTGTATTTGGAGTCACGCTTCGGATTCCATATCCTTCAGCTCTCGTCTTGGACTCGTTGATCTCAAGTCACATAGGTCTTTGTTGCTTCGTGTTGCGCTCATCAATTTCAACTCCGTTCAGCAACAATTCCGGCTCTAGTGATTTCTATTCTTCACAAATATATCTGTCACTTAAATTTTTAATTTTTTTCTTTAATTTTTTTTATAGTTCCAAGCAATTGTTCGATTCGTTCTACTCCTTTGTCTCTTTAATCAGTGGCGTAATCGCCTTTACTTCTTTGATTATTGTAAAGAAAAACCAAATAGGATTTACTTAATGAATATTTGTAATTTTCTTCTTTTATTAATTGTTCTGGTAATAAAAAGCAACAAATTGGCTTGGAATTCAAGGACTATTTGTATGACTCACATACTGAATCATCTTTGATAAACAAAAAAAGGGAAGCACGAAGTAATTAAACCAAGTTTTCTTTTTGGGCATAACTTTGGCTTAAATTTATGCTTAAAATCTTTTAAAACATAAACGGGTTTCCTTTAATAACGGATATAAGTAGGGGAGGTCTTGTTTCTGTTAACTTGTCATTAAGAGTTGTAATCAATTCTGGGTCTGTGGGTCATTGAACCAGTCTTCTTTAGTATAGCTGTGCGTGTCACAAAAAGGGCACGCAAAACAACACACATATGGAATACCTGATTTCAGATATGGCTCGATTTTCTAACGTTCTGATATAGATGTTGGCAATGAACGGACTAACACTACTCCCCACAGGGATGCCATCCGTCATCTTATACCAGTAGTTGTTAAACGTGAAAACATTGTTATACACCATGAGTTTTATAACCCGTATACATCATCCACCACACTTAACGACCAATCGTTGTCACACATAATATCTGTGAGTACTTCAATAGCCGTAGTCAACAGTATGCTATGGTATAGGGACTCAATGTCAAAGGATACCAGTGCCTCATCGTTCGTCAGTTGCGTATTTTTTATTTTTTGGCTGAATTCCAGGGAATTTTTGTCAGCGAAGTCTAAACCATTTAGTTTAAGCTTAATAATTTTTAAGGACATACTTGCCTAGAAGGTCCGTAGGTGCGTCGATATTGTTCACAATAGGTCTGCTGCCTTCGTTATGGGTCTTCGGAAGGCAATATAGTCTTGGTGGCATTGGGATGGTGCGTATCAAGTCACTTGGTTTCACGTCCCTGCCGATGTAGTTGCATTTTTGATGCAATTTTTGGTGTCTGCTATTAGCTTATTCATAGGGTTGGCTGGTAGTTCTTGGTAAGAGCCTTCGTCTAACCCTGTAACTCTTTGTATTGGTTAATCCCCATTCAATGTAAAAAACTTTTAGGGGATGTAGTATGGGTGATTCTAAGAAAAAAGTTCTTTTGAACATGGGTCCGCATATGAATGATAGCTGAGATTTGAACAGAAATAAAAATGTCGCCACTAAAATCAACAGGTTAATAATTCAGGTTCTGTAACGCCGAGGATAATGAATTTTGGAGGCGTAATAGCGTACATAAAGCTGTGTATATCGTTAAAACTTGATCTTACTCCAACGAGTAGTTTCTGAGTTACGCATTCAAAATCGTATCAGTGCTCACATGCGAGTACTAACCAGCGCGTGTTACGATTTTTTGTGCATAACTAAAAACTACTCGTTGGAGTTCGATGAATTTTAACGGTATACACAGTTTTATGTACCCTATTATTCTTCCAAAATTCATTATTCTAAACGTTGCAGAACCTGAGTTATTAACCAGTTGATTTTAATGGCGGCATTTTTATTTCTGTTCATATCTCATTTATCATTCAAATTAGGACCCATGTTCATATGAATTTTCTTGCTTAGAATCACCCATACTATCTCCCAGAAAGTTTTTTACATTGAATTTTAATCACCCTGTACAAACCTGTGTAATTCTCTCGCAATTCATCAGCATAGCTAGTCTACTCTGATCAAAGCTTCCCTTGTATGCTGAAGAAGGCAGCTTGGCTCCCGAAACATGCATTCATCCTATTAAAAAATGTATGTGGAATAGTGGTTTCCTCGTGTTCCTTCTAACGTCCGTCCACAGTATCAGGTTCCTATTATTTAATGCTCTCAAGGACCCACAAACCATGTGCCAATTGGAAAGCTTAGACCCCGTAATCATGAGTAAAAAATTTTTTAAACTTTGCTACGAGGGGAGATCAAAAAGATCAGGAGCGCGCTGTGTCGCAATCTTGGGCAAAGCGGAGAAAGGGACATTAACTGCGCAGACGTCGGATAGAACGGTTGCTGTGGTTTCCCGTCGTGTTTTGTGTGACTAGCGGGCTAAAAGAAATAGCGCGTCAACTGGATTTCCATTCCAAACTTGAGGTGCGAGCAGCAATCCGATTTCTATGGGCCAAACGGGTGAATTGCACGGACATTCATCGTGCAATCACTGCTGTATATGGAGAGCGTGCAATTTCCCGGCAAGGAATTGTAAAGTGGTGTCAACAATTTGAAGCAGCACGCACGGATATCACAGACGAAGATCGCCCAGGCAGGCCCGCAACGTCCCGTACCATTGCAAATGTTGATCGTGTGGATGCAATCATTAGAGAGTAAGTTGCACTAACTCGGTGGACAACGATTTCGAAACGATGAGGAGGTGAAAGCGGCTGTAAAAAACAAGTGTAAAAAGCAAAACGACTACACGGGACCAACGGGTTTACTTCACTTCCGAAGGAAGTGCGTGATCTCAGGATTTCCCCCTGAAAAATCCTCAACGTCCTCGGCCGGGATCGAACCCGCGTACTCGGGCATCGGAGGCGATCACGCAACCTGCTGAGCCACCGAGGCTGATTTGACGGTACTTGAGAAAGGACTTATGTTCGCAGTAGAAAACGTAAGACCTACTGGACTCCATCTCAGCCACATTGAAATGGCAAACAAACTTATCCGCTAATAATAATATTGACCTGAGAAATCGTCTACAAAAAAAGTTAATGGAGAATGCCTTAACCCGAAAGAGACCCCTAATTTATGGACACAGAAATATATCGGCAGTCACCAAACAGCTTAAAGATAAAGACGTGTTCTACCTAAAAGAAGACAACCATGTAGTGATTTTAGATAAAGAGAAGTATTTCCAGGATATCCAGAAAACGTTAGACGAAGGCCCTTATCAAGAATTACCAGCCAACCCTATGAAGAAGCTAATAGCAGACACAAAAGACTGCATAAAACAATGCAAACACATCGGCAGGGATGTGAAACTAAGTGACCTGATACCCAACAACTCGAAGATCGATAAGGAAGGCAGCAGATGGAGATCTGTTGTGAATAATGCCGACGCACCTACGGACCTTCTTGGCAAGTATGTCCTTAAAAATTATTTACTTACACTTAAAATAAATGGTCTAGATTCCGCTATCAAAATTTTCCTGGAACTCTGCCAAAAACTAAAAAATACGCAACTGACGAACGATAAGGCACTAGTATCCTTTGACATCGAATCCCTATAGCTAGCTTACCGTTGACAAAGGCTATTGAGGTACTCACAGATACTACATGGGACAACGATTGGTCGTTAGGTGTGGTGGATGATGTGATACAGATTATAAAACTCATCGTGGATAACAATATTTTCACGTTCAACAACCGTCGGTATAAGATGAGGCATGGCACCCCTATGAGGAACAGTGTCAGTCTGTTCATTGCCAACATCTATATTAGGACGTTAGAAAATCGAACCATATCTGAATTCAGGTACTTCCCAAGAGTGTGGATACAATACATGGACGATATGTTCACCGAAGAGGGCATTGAGCGTTTCTTAGACAAGTTGAACAGTCTATACCAGAACATCAAGTTCACTATGGAAACAGAAGAGAATGGCAGTATACCCTTACTAGACCTAAGAATATCTAGAGTCAACCATAAGCTAGACTTCAACATATACCTGAAAAAGAACTTCGTGGCAACTTGCATCAAGAGTGACTCGAACCATTGCCAGCAACAGCAAATGGTAGCTTTTAGACACACGGTAAACAGAGCCTACACGATCCCTTTAACCAAAGAAAACAGGAAGACCGAGATCAGAACCATTAAGAACTTCGGCATGCAAAACGGTTTTTAGGAGAAGATGATCGACAGCATTATGAAGAAAGTAAAACGAAAACTAGCAATGAAAGAAAACACCACGCTCAGGACAGATAAAAAACTACATTTAGACTAGTGTTCCCATACAACCAGCAGCTAAACAGAGGATTAGATAAAATAGCCAGAGAATACGGAATTGAAATAGTCTACAGAAGTACTGATACCGTGGGAAGAAGACTGGGTAACCCCAAAGACGTAGTACCGATAGAATCGAGACCTGGAGTGTACAGATTGCCCTGCGCCAAATGCGAGGCAGTTTATTATGGAAAATCCAATACGGCAGTGTACACCAGAATCGATGAACACTTAAGGTGCATAAAAAATGGGAAACATGGAGTGTCGAGATATGCAGATCACATTTTAGACCAGAAGCACGACTACCGAAAAGAAGATTTCGACATTCTGCACAGCACGGTAAATCAAAGACTCTTGAACTTCCTGGAGTCCTATGCGATCAGCTGTGAAGAATCAGATAGTCTCTTGAACAGCGACGATGGCCCGCTGGACGTGATGCAGCTGAAGAAAGTCGGAGAACTGATCAAGATACCGAAGTTGCCCACAGCAAGCCAGAGGAATAACCCCAGAAGCAATGGAAGACCAGCAAACGAGGACCAACGACGAACCCTGACGTCAAACAAATCAGATCGCAACTTATACAGAGTCATATTTTTTACTCTTACATTGGCTATCTCTGTATAACTTACCTTTCTCTTTGTATTGGTTAATCCAGCTATACAAACCTGTGTATACTCCCACCATAATTCTACTTGATTTTGGTGCAGAAGATGAAGATTCACGACAATGACCTAGTGACTGAAATACTGAAAAACTCAATGGATACGAACTGGCATATGAAGTATCGAAAACCGAGGCACATTCTTGACATCAACTTTGAAGGCATCAGCAACGTTTCTTTCCCGGACAACTGGAAGATGCGATAATCTTCTTTCTCGTTGTTTTTTTTATTTCGTTTGTATTTTGTTTCTGACAATCGCAAATCTTATTTTCTTTTTCGTATAATATGGAAGATCGCTTGGGTTGGTTAGGCTTATTGACTACTTCAGTGTATTTCATTTGGAATTTATTCTGGTTCGATGAGCTTTGTTAAAGCGCTGCTGTCATCCCTTCTGAAGAAATATACACTTCACTGTTAGATTGTCGTTGTCGATTGTCCCACTAGGGGTTCTAAACAGGACAAGGCCCAAGTCATTGCAGATTCACTAGAAATGCAATTTGGTACTCCTATTAACAACAATCCCGAGAGTCAAATCATGTCTCAGCGTGTGGAAGATGGTCTTGTGTCAGATCGTCAAACTGAGAAAAAAAATAAAAGAGAAAAAGTCGACGATCTAACTCGAAAACAAGATCGAGGGAGAAGCAGGAGCAAGAGAAAAAAATACGCGGTAAAGAAGAAATCGGGTCCCCTGCCACCCCGGGAAGAATATAGAAGATGCGTGAGAGAGAGAAGGAAGAAATCCCCGTTGGAAGAAAAATTTTAAAAAACATTTTTCCAAAGATTTGACAAGGGAAAGAGAAGATCAGAAAAGAAACACCCCCGCCCGTAGTAGACGGACCCCGTCAAGAAGAGAAATTCTGAAGCCTGAGGATTGGAGAAAGAAGGAGAAGTCTGAGCCTCGGGATTGGAGGATGAAGTGCGCAATCTCGGCACAGAATCATCCAAGCCCGAATAAAAGGCGAAGAAAAAGGCAAGAGCGACAGAGGGTAGTGGATTCTCTTTCAGTGAGGAACCTTCGCCGCCAACCGAGCCTGATGAGATGTCCGGATAGGAATTCGAGGAGATGTTACGAATCCCAGAAGCACGGAAGACAAACGGCAAATAGCCTTGGTAGTAATAAGCACATTAACGATAATTCTTACTGTGTTGAAAATAGTCGCCGTGCAGAACCAGGACCATCGGACGGAAAGAGGCTGCCGCTGCCATCGTCTCAGCACCTTTCCCGGCAACGAACTTTAACGGAGGCCGTTGAGAAGATTGAGCGTATCCATGGAAGGAAGGATCCCAACCAAGACGTCCGACCGACATACGCCAGCCTAGGAGTCTCGGAGGCCTCATCGCCCGCGAAGCGGAACTCGTGCTCGAACGGCGGACGAAGCATTAGACAGAGTCGAAGAAGGAAGCACCAAAGGGAGCGTATTCCTTCGGCTAATCACAAGCATCGTAAGCCTGACAATCATTATGCTATATGTATGAACTTACGTGAAATTGTTGCAGGTGGCAATGGACTAAATAATCCGACGGGCGTGAACATTGAAGAGCTTCAGCACGACCATACAACCGTCCCGGACGCTTACAGCTCGACATCCACGTCAACATAATACTCGGAGGTTAAGGCCGTAGCCACGACCCCTTACCGAACCAATGACGATCCCGACCCGCTCTCGGCATCAGAGGACCACGTAGAGGAAGGCACTATTTTGGATAGCGCGCCGCCACGAACGATAGCTCGACAGCAAGGACAGGAGTCCTTGTGTTGCACTCACCTTTACTTATTCCCGAGAAGAAGGGGATACAGCGAGGCAGCGTGTTCGCCAACTATTCCAGCTGGCTTTCTCGCGGGGCGCCCTGCAGATTGTCCGCGCTCGGACAGCAACGCTGCATTGTCTGGTACTGTGCAGTAATAAGATTTGTGCTAAGATATTCTATTGGGATTTAAGCAAGTTAAGCGTCATTGACTCTTACTAATCTCATGTTCTATTTCCTACAGTACCATCTCCTCGGTCGACAAACCTAAATAGGTTGCCGCTTTCAGATGTTGCAGTGCCTACCTCAGCCCAGACGTTCTACCTCTAGGAAAACCCCGACGATTTGGAACCAGCAATCAGCAGGACATCTAGAGACACTGAGCGAATATTAGTCAAATCCACTCGATGCAATGCTTTGATGGTATCCACTGATATTCGGGCCTCCCCATCTTTTGAAGACGATCTGGACTGATAAAATAATTGTTTAAAGTTTACACTATTTGCTAACAGCTCTGCTAGTGTTTGTATATAAATTACTAGCAAAGGTACCCGGCGTTGCCCGGGATAATTACACTTGGATGTAAACAGTACAATCTCAAAAAATTAAATTAAATTTTGCAATATCTTAAAAATAAACACATGAAAATGCTTAGAATTAATACAGTAAAAATTCTTAATGAAAATTCGAAAAAAATCTTTTTAAAGGCTCACAATGGCTGGACCTCTCCAAAGATGCCACTGCTAGTCTAAATAATTTCTTACTCACGTAATCTTACCTCAGATGTATACTTAGTGTTGTTGCAATTTCCACCCTTCTCTCGATGTGTTGAAGCAAAATTTGGCCATTCATCACTTTGTGCAGTCTAGCGGTCGCCGATTCTTCTATTTACTTGCTTCCCATTTGCTCAATACATCACGGAGCTAAAGGAGTGCTTCCTCTGTCCTTTTTCCACTCTTTCTCAATAGTCTGCTAACTCTCCATTATCTCCAGTTACTGATCAGTTTTAAAGATTTTCAAGAAATTGTTAAGTACTAAGAATTGTCTTTTCTAAGAAAAGCCTGAATAACAGGAATAGCATTGTTACAAATTGAAACTTATCCATATTACATCATCATTTTATGTTCATTGTAATAATTCTTGGAAAGATTGCTTTAACCTTACATCATCATTCTGTGCTCATTGTTATTGGTGAATTGCGCGTTGATACCATTGTTGATGCGAACACAATGGGCCTATTGTTGCACAAACTTTGCCTTGCATTGTTGGTCATGAGATATTGATTGTTGGTTCATGCAGAGCGTTTGTGAATTGCGTGTTGATACCATTGTTGATACCTATTGTTGTACCAACTTTGCCTTGCATTGTTGGTCATGAGATATTTCTCATTAATATGCCTTGCCATAACCATGAATATCGATTTTTTTATCGATATTTATTATTTTTCCGAAATCTGAGGTAGACAGTGACCTTCCTCATGCTTTGAAGGTCATGTATGCGAAATTTTATCAAGATCGGAATAAAACAGTAGATTTGTATAAAAAACGTACAGACAGACCCACCCACAAACATCCTTCTTTATATAGATAGATAGAAGAAAGATAGAAGAAGATAATCAGCTATTAAATTGTTTAGCATATTACCTCCTTGCTTCCACTCTGTTAGTACAGTTAAAATACACGACAGAAACCAAGCCGCGGATTGGTAGAGAAGGGGGATGCGCAGAAGACGGAGAAAAAAAGGAGACAGAGAGAGTTTTGGAACCAGAGAGAAAGGACGGAAAAAGGAGGAGAAAGATGGAACCACGAGGCCCATGTGAAAAAAGGAAAGGAAAGCCCCGAAGAGAAGCAGAGAAAGGACTCTCATTATGTTTCGAGGAATAAGGCGCTTTCCGCGAGCCATAGGAGAAGAAACGAACGAGGGAGAGACAGGAGTTGCTTTGGCAAAACGAAGAACGTAGGTGTCTCGAGCGTGAGCGTTTCAAACTGGCCAAGTCGAGAAGGAATTCAATCTCCGGCCCGAGTATTAAAAGGACAGGATTATCACGTAATTTCTCATGCAAGTGACTCTAATTTCAAGTCATGGAATCGAACATTCGTAAATTCTAATCGTGATTATACACGTCGACGAAGGACGCCCGCGCAAGGTCGACGAACCCGCCGTCAGCTGTGCCCTTCGCCGACACGCCTTAAGAAAAGGGATTACGTTAGGATTCCGACTCTGCCCGAGAACCAGACCCGACACAGTGAGCCGCCATTGCTGAACAACGGACCCGTGCCTGTCCAGGCAAGCTATTCAAGAGGAAACGACTGCCCACGTTCCGACGCGACGACGAGCCCCGACGACGCCGCCGTTTGCTCAGCAGCCTCCGTGGACCACGTCGCGAGATTCGACTGGCCAGAAGAACGACGTCCCGATCCCGACTCGTTATTCAACGGAGGAGGACCTTGACCCCAGCACGCTAGCCACGACAAACTTTCGTAGCTCGACGTCCGCAAACGACGCAGCGAGTCCACCGAGCACCCCAGACCTTTTGTATCGGGACAAGGATCGGTTAGCGAGCGCGCGCCCGGCTGAGATCTCTAGCTGCGAACTGCGCTCGGCTGAGATCTCTAGCTGCGAACTGCGCTCGGCTGAGATCTCTAGCTGCGAACCGCGCTCGGCTTTAGCGTCTCCAGCACAGGTACCAGGCAACACTCCAATAAACCCTCAGGGGTCGCCGCCTACTTCAATAGCGGTGACAAACAACCCAGGAACCAGACGCCACTGGCAGTTCCAGCAAATCTCGATTGAGGCCTTCATCCCGCACCGGACTAGAACATATTCGATGTTAACGAACACTCAATATTTTTCATACAATTTTGTCGCATATTTAAATGAATGAAGATTTTTATATTTGCTTGTAATATGTCACCAGCAAGTTCATTAAATGTAATGATTTCATTAACTCAATTTTTCGTCCCTCTCCCTTCTCTTTACATGACTAGCGATAATTTCTAATTATAGTTACGAATTTTATTTAAGTCGATTTAAAGTCGTGAAATCCTGTCAACTTTGATGAAGTCCCGCAGCTTTTAATAAAGAACAACATCGAGGCCAGAGAGATCGCCACCATCATAAGTAAACTGAACAATAAGAAGGCTCCAGGAAGAGACAAGGTGAGCAATAACTCCCTTAGAATCTCCCAAAGAAATTTATTGACTATCTCACCAATATCATTAGCGTTTGCTGGAAATTTTCTTACTTCCCTGTATCTTGGAAACAATCTGTTGTTTTGAGTATCCCCAAACAGGGACAAAACCCACCAATTCCCACGAGCTACCGACCTATTAGTCTACTCCCCTCAATGTTCAAATTTATGGAGAAACTGATCCTCGTCAGATTCCAAGACCACTGTCTCGCCAATGATCTACTTCGGAAAGATCAGTTTTGCTTGAGTGGTGCCCACTCTTGCTGGATGCAGATATGGAGGCTCTTAGAAGACCTGAGCATCTCCTTGAACCTTTCCATCTCCTTGAACCGGAGCGGTATTCATCGATGTCAGTAAAGCTTTTGACCAAGTGTGGCATCAGCGTTTATATTCTTCGTAGTAACTTCCATAACAAAAAAGAAAGGAAGCAATTCGAGTTTTTTCTTATTTGGAAATTAAATTCCCTCACCCCTAATGGCATTAACCTTAGCAAAGGCACCATTCCCTCATTACTTTTCCTATATTCCTCTTCAACTTCAGCTATTCCCTAATTTGTCGCAGGCTCTCTGGGCCTTTCTTCTTCTTTTTTCTTCTTCTTTCTTTTTTCTTATCTTGTCTCAGTTTTAATGTTCTGTCATATCTTTCTACTTCTGTGTTTATTTTGTGTCCGTCCCTGTACTTTTTTTCATAGGCTCTCTGTACTCTTTTATTTTAGTGACCTTTTAATTATGCGAGACTATTTTACAGGGTGACTAGCGACCGGGCTTTGTCAAAAAAATTGTGTAACCGGAAACGGTCAGGGATTTTTTCAGGGATAATTTTTTTTTCCAGGGAATTTTACGAAGCCGTTTTGCTAGACACCCTATCATTGCTAAACTTTTTTATAATTTTAATTTTGTATGTGTTATCCTATTGCATTATTTTTCGTCGCCCTTTTATTGCCTCCTATTTGTCCTCCTTCCTGGCCTATCCCAACACGTCTTCAAATTCCTCTTCTGCTTTTTCTGCCAATACCGTCTTACTGTTCCCTATGCCAACTATATATAATGGCGTCCTTTAGTACTTTTTTCATCCTGTGGAAGACCGCTTGGGTTGGTTAGGCTTCTTGACTACCGTATTTCATTTGGAGTTTATTCTGGTTGGATGAGCTTTGTGAAAGCGCTGCTTTCGTCCCATCCTAACAAATGTACACTTCACTGTTCGATTGTCGATTGTCGTACTTTTTTCATATAGGTATGGCCACACACAGCGCGCTCTTGGCTCTCCTGATGTCATTGGCACCTCTGAGATATTGGACATCATAAAGCGCGTGAAAAGCAAAAAGGCAGCCGGCATCGACACCATTACCAAAAGTGCTCTCAAGAATTTGCCTCCCAGTGTTATCTGCATCATCACTAAGGTCATGAATGACTGCTGGCTTAGCGGCCATTTCCCTAGTGCCTGGAAGGACTTGGTCATCATCACCGTTCCTAAACCTGGACTGGATCCTGCTCTTCCCACAAGTTATAGGCCCATTAGCTTGTTGCCCATGCTTTCGAAGGTCTTTGAGCGCACAATACTCAAGTGGTTCAATGAGTACTGCGAGGCAATCAACCTCATTCGTAGTGAGCAATTTGGCTTCCGTCCAGGCCACTCTTGTCAGCTTCAGTTATGGAGGCTCGTTGCTGATTTAAACGGTCCTCTCAACCTCTCTATGTTTGGTGGTCTCGTTTTCCTCGATGTCCAAACGGCCTTTGACGAAGTCTGGCATGATGGGCTCATTTACAAAATAATTACCTACGGATTCCCTGACGATCTAATTGCTCTTGTTCGCTCCTTCCTGTCAAAGAGGACTTTTCGTGTTAAGGTTGGGGACTCCTTGTCTGAACCCTGCGATGTTAATGCTGGTGTACCCCAAGGCTCTGTCTTGGGGCCAGCCTTATTCAACTTCTTTATCCATGACGTCCCCAAGTTTGCAAAGTGTAATCTTTACATGTTTGCTGACGACGGTTCCATCATGACCTGGGCCCCAAACCCAGCACATGTCATCACTCGACTACAAAAAGCTTTACATCAGTGCGAGAGCTGGTTCACTAAGTGGTGAACAAAGCTGAATGTCAAAAATTGCAAGATCATGTTTATCACTCGCAAATGTCAAAAAGCCTCCAAAGCCCCTCTTCTTATTTGGCAAGAAACTTGAGTGGGTAAAAAGGTATAAATATCTTGGTGTCATGATCGACTCCAAACTAAACTGGAATGACCAAGTCCAATATGCGCTCAACAAGGCAGAGAAGGCGAAGTTCAGTTTGATTGCACTTCTGAGGCGAAACAGCGCTCTTGGTGTAGATAACAAACTCTTGATATACAAGGTTGTGATTCGTACAATTTTGCTTCATGGAATGCCTGCTTGGGCTTCTATTTGCAAATCTAGGTGGAAGGATCTCCAGACCTTCCAAAATGTTGTTCTCCGATCCATCGCCCAACTTGACAGAAGATTGTCAACAACCACTCTATGGTAATTTGGGGATGACCTACATAGGCACCTCTGTCCAGACACTTATGAAGAACATGCTACCTAAGATGAAGAATCATGAAAAACCCTGGTTTCTGGTATTCTGGACCATCCACTCGTTGTAAAGAATCCCCTCAGGTTTCGAAGACCGCGCCATATCCTGGATGTCTGCTTTGATGACGTTAACAAGGCCGCCTTCCCCAACTATATGGATCTTTTAGATCCTGCTGATTTTTGGGGACTCTTTTCGTCAATCTACAATCTGATTCTCGTCCCTTCTGGGGACTTCATCTCTGGAGGGCTTAAGAGGTTCATCAGGCTTCTCACCCAGTTCAGTGTACCTCCTCTGGTTTACTTTTTGGGCGAGCGTGCAAAGTGAGCTTGGCTTCTGGACCACTCGCGTCTTTCTTTTCACTTCACTGTTCGATTGTCGATTACTTTTTTCATAACATCAGGATAATTTTTAATATTTTAATTGCCTTTAGAGAATTATCTTTTTTGCTTTGATAAAGGATAGTCTCTATCCGAAACGTCAGCTTTTTATTTGATTATATATATTTCTAGTTTTATTTTGATTTTACTTATTATTTATTAATTATTTTGTTAATTGTTAATTATTATTTTATTTTTCATTTTTATTTAATAATTATTATTTATTGT
This sequence comes from Rhysida immarginata, assembly GCA_023313115.1. Lineage (NCBI taxonomy): Eukaryota > Metazoa > Arthropoda > Chilopoda > Scolopendromorpha > Scolopendridae > Rhysida > Rhysida immarginata. The sequence continues at coordinate 827,177 of JAHWFO010100866.1, forward strand.
ATTCCAGGGTTTTTGTGTCTCGTCCTTTTCTCTTATAAATATCCCTTCCTTGAAAATCTTTAGAAATGATCAGTAATTGGGGATAATAGAGAGTTAGCAGACTATTGAGAAAGAATGGAAAGACGACAGAGGAAGCGGTCTTTTAGCTCCGTGCTGTATTGAGCAAATGGTAAGCACGTCAATAGAAGATTCGGCGACTGTAAGACTACAAAAAGTGAAGAATGGCCAAGTTTTGCTTCAAGACATCGAGAGAAGAGTGGAAATTGCAACAACATTAAGTGTACATCTAAAGTAAGATTATGTGAGTAAGTTTTGCTTCAACACATCGAGAGAAAAGTTAGAATTGCAACAACATCATATGTACATCTAAAGTTAGATTACGTGAGCACGAAATTATTTAGATTAGCAGTGGCATCCTTAGAGAGGTCCATTCATTCTGAGTTTTTAAAAAAAAAATTTATCAAATTTTCATTAAGAATTTTTACTGCAATAATTCTAAGCGTTTTTATGTGTGTTATTTTTAAGATCTTTCAAAAAATAATATTCCGAGCCATGCCTGGGTTATCACCTAGCTTATTTGGTAGCACAGCAGATCCAAATATTACCTAAAATATATTTTGATTATTTTCTGTGGGAAAGTGTATAATTTAGAAAATGAAATGCTGACAATACGATGACTGAACGTTCGTTTCCATAAATTTTTTGATAATGAGCATAGAATGAAGATGCAGTGACAGAACATCAATAAGGTAGCATCTATTGTTGAGGCATAGGAGTCACGCGTGTCTCCCTTGAGCTCCCTATCAAACCTCCAGACGACTGGCAAAAACTTATGTGCCTGGAAAGGAAACAGAAAGAACGAGTATTGGTCAGAGAAATTCTGCAACTAAAACAGAAAAAGCTGTAAGGGCATTTGAAACATCTGAACAACGGCAGTTTCGAATATAGCAAGAGGGTATAAGAGCTTCTACGTCAAGGGCAAGAACAACTTGAGTCTAAAGTATCTGGTGAGGCTCCGCAGTGGTAAGGCAAATCAAGAAGAGTTTAGGTAAATCCCGTTATATCACTTGGAATTCCTGTTTTTCGTATTTTTCTTAGAATGAATCGTCTCTTTGCTCTGTGTTGTATTGCATGAGTTATTATTTAACCAGTTTGGAGTTATAATTAATTTTTTAGATTGTTCTCTTTACCTACAAGTGTAATTATCCCGGGCAACACCGGGTACTTCTGCTAGTACATTATTATTTATTTCCTCATCATAAAGTTTCAAAAAATATTATGAAAATATAATTTTTGATAGATGCAAAACTGAAGTAATCAGCACCAGTTTCATGGAGTGCAGCCATGATTGTTTTCTTTGTATATAATTCAATTATAGTTCAACAGAGGGAAATAAAATTTCACATAGCAGTGAAAGAAGAGTCAAAGATAATATATATGATAGAGAAACCATTGTATCAATCCAAACTACTGTGGTAGAATATGTTTAACTTCATGTACAGTATATTGTATGCCAGGTATGAAAAGGTTAAATTTAATATAGATAAAATTCATATTCATAAATCGAAAAGACTTCTTTTAAAATGCTCCCAATGGATGAGCTCTCGACTTCACACATGTTGAAATGTTGTATATATCTGAATAAGTTTGACGCAGTGCCGCAGAAAACAGATGTCGAAAAATGTATGTAGTTTCGAAAGTAGAATGAAATACGTGTTAGTCAAAATGAATGCCCCAATTTCCTAAGTTTACTACCTAAAATGTAATCAATGTATTATGCCGGTATGCAGAGGTAATATAATCAAGATATGAATGTAGACCTCACAAATGTTCAATATGTGCTCCTTTTGTTATACGGCATATATAAAGTCTGAAATGTAATTCTTGCTAAACTTTGTACAGCATGTTTGTTTTGATACTGACGATATCAGCTGTGGATACGGTCTTTCAAATCAGTCATGGTCGTTGGACCTGGATGCCATATTTTGGCGAATATAACATTACAAACTGACATATGAAATCGTGGCATTCATTTTGACTTGCCCTGTACAGTAGAATGAAAATGATACAATAGTCTGATCGGAATTTGCTTCACCGCTGGCTGTCTTAAGTACGCAAGCTTTTTTCGTGTTCTTTTTTCCTGTATATTCACATTCAGGTATTGCAAATTTTCATCAAAAAAGAACCCGAGCAGCGTCGGGTATATCAGCTGGTTGAAAATGAAAATTGATGCAAGATTAGTGGGGATGGAGGATGTTGGCATCATCAGCCAATCAGAATGAAGCAGCGATCCAAACTAAGGCTGAAAACTAAAGTATGCCTCCCGGTGGCCTTCATCCTCGAGAAAAAGCCTTAGTTTCACTTTTAGTTTTCCTCCTGAATGGGGACTGGTTGTTTTATTGCGAGGGCAGCAGAATGAGGCATCGGACATTTTTAGTGACGGGAGGTTCTTCACGCTCATTGGATCATAGAGCTCAGGCTCTAAGCGCAAATCGGAGACGGGTGGTAACAACACTTACTTCCCTCCGTCATTTTGCTCCCGTATGCGCTCAACCACGCATGAGAGAACGCACGTTTTTTGCTCAAATACACTTTTACAATACTAACAGTCTGTCTTGGTAATGTTAGAATTCTATGTTTCTGAACTTTTAATCGTTTGACCTTTTAAAATAATATTCATGTTTAAAATAATATTCTGGCAAAATGTTTAACTTTTGCCAGTGGACGACGACCTTCACCCCATCAAGATATCATCCGAACATCGGTTCTGGTAAGAGTTTGAACGGGAAGCGAACTCTGATGGCAAAGATAATAGCATCGAATTTTAACGAGCAAAAACGATGCCTGGTTGCATAGCCGAATCTGGGGGAACATGCCAATTTCTGACCCCCCCCCCCCCAAAAAAAAAAATTTTTGGGGGGGGGGGGGGGGGCATGCCCTTCAATATTTTTTCTATGCGCTGTAGTTTTTCCAATTTCTCACAGTATCATTCTTATTTTGGGCAGTCTTCTGGATGGGTATACAAAAGTTCCCTGCCCCCCAACAATATTTTCCTGAAATCGGTTGTTGCGTTGCTGCATTATTTATTTACTTATTTGAAACTAGCAGAGGTACCCGGCGTTGCCTGGGATAATTACACTTGTAGGTAAAGTGAACAATCTCAAAAAATTAAATTATAATTCCCAATTGGTTAAAAAAAACTCAATCAATACAACAAAGGGTCTATCCGTTCTAAGAAAAATCCGAAAAACAGAAATTCTTGATATTCCGGAACCTTATTTGACCTCTTGTTGACTTGCCTCAGATTAAATTGATATCCATCTTCACCACCGGTGAACATCACTGGATACTTTATACACAAGTTTTTCTTTCACTCCTAGTGTAAATAATTTTTTAGTCAAGTAATCTTACTTTAGATGTACACTCTATGTTGTTGCAATTCCCACTCTACTCTCGATTTCTTGAAGCAAAACTTCTTCACTTTTTGTAGTCTTACAGTCGCGGATCCTTCTCTTTACTTGCTTACCATTTGCTTAATACAGCATCGAACTAAAGCCTTTCCACTCTTTCTGAGTGGGCTGCTAACTCTCCATTATCTCCAGTTACTGATCATTGTAAAATTAAATTAAAGATTTTCAAGATATTGGTAAGTACTAAGAACTCTCAATTCTAAGAAAGGCCTGAACAACAGTAATTTTAGTATTGTTACAAATTGAAACTTATCTAATACGCACCAACTTTCCCTTGCATTGTTAGTCATGAGATATTTCTCATTAATATGCCTTGCCATAACCAAGAATATCGATTTTTTATCGATAATTATTATTTTTTCTAAATCTGATGTAGACAGCGACCTTCATCATGCGTTGAAGGTCAAGTATGCAAAATTTCATCAAAATCGGAACAAAACTGTAGATTTGTATAAGAAACAAACAAACCCACAAACAAACAAACCCACAAACCCACAAACATACTTCTTTATTTATATAGAAGACTAGCAGAGGTACCCGGCGTTGCCCGGGATAATTACACTTGTAGGTAAACAATCTCAAAAAATTAAATTATATCTCCCAATTGTTTAAGTAATAACTGAATCAATACAACAGAGATCAAGAGGACTAACCATACTTTGAAAAATACGAAAAACAGAAATTTTAGGTGATATACCGGGACTTTATCTAAACTCTTCTTGACTTGCCTCGCCACTGCGGAGCATCACCAGATATTTTAGACTCAATTTTTTCTTGCCCTTGACGTATAAGCTCTTATACCTTCTTGCTTTATTCCAAACTCCCGTGGTTCACATATTTCAATTGTCCGTATAGCTTTTTTCTCTTTTAGTTGCAGAGTTTCTCTGACCAATATTCGTTCTTTCCCTTTCCTTTCCAGACTATGATTTTTAGCCAGTCGTCTGGACGTTTGATAGGGAACTCAAAGGGGACACGCCTGACTCCTTTGCATCATCAATAGACGCTGCCTTATTAATGTCCTGTCAATGCTTCTTCATTTTATGCTCATTATTAATAATTCTTGGAAACGAACGTTCAATCATCGCATTATCACCATCTCAGTTTCCAAAATATGCACATTCTCACAGAGTATAGTCAAAAATTATTTATGCTAGTCTAAATAATTTCTTATTCACGTAATCTTACTTTAGATGTACACATGATTTTGTTGCAATTCCCACTCTAATCTCGATGTCTTGAAGCAAAACTTGGCCATACATCACTTTGTGTAGTCTAACGGTCGCCGATTCTTCTATTCACTTGCTTACCATTTGCTCAATACAGCACGGAGCTAAAGGAGTGCTTCCTCTGTTGTCTTTCCACTCTCTCAATCGTCTGCTAACTCTCCATTATCTCCAATTACTGATCCTTTTTAAAGATTTTCAAGAAATTGTTAAGTACTAAGAACTCTCTTTTCTAAGAAAAGCCTGAGTAAGAGGAATACTATGCACCGCTGCAAATTGAAAATCTATCTATATATATATATAAAGAAGGATGTTTGTTTGTTTGTGGGTTTGTTTGTAGGTTTGTTTGTTTGTTTTTTATACAAATCTACAGTTCTATTCCGATCTTGATAAAATTTCGCATACATGACCTTCAAAGCATGAGGAAGGTCTCTGTCTACCTCGGATTTCGAAAAAGTAACAATTACTGATAAAAAATCGATATTCATGGTTATGGCAGGGCATATTAATGAGAAATATCTCATGGCCAACAATGCAAGACAAAGGTTTTGCAACAATGGTATCAACACGCAATTCACAAACACTCTGCACGAACCAACAATATATATCTCATGACCAACAATGCAAATAAAAGTTTGTGCAACAATAGATATCAACAATGGTGTCATCACGCAATGCACCAACAATATGCAAGGACCAACAATATATGTCTCATGACCAACAATGCAAGGCAAAGTTTGTGCAATATAGAATTCAATGCCTAGAACTCCTGTTATTCAGGCTTTTCTTAGAAAAGAGAAATCTTAAGACTTAACAATTTCTTGAAAATTTTTAAAAATGATCAGTAACTGGACATAATGATTTAGCAGATTATTGAGAAAGAGTGAAAGACGATAGAGGAAGCACTTTAAAAATTTTTTTTCAGTAAATCAGTTCCTAGTATATCACCTAGAATGGATTTTTACAGTGAAGAGGTAAATTTCCTGTCTTTCGGATTTTTCTTAGAATGGATAGTCCCTTCACTCTATATTGTAGTGATTGAGTTATTATTTAACAAAATTGAAGGTTTAATTTAGCTTTTAGAGGTTGTTCTGTTTACCTACAAACGTAATTGTCCCGGGCAACGCCGGGTCCTCTGCTAGTTATCTATATTGCACAAACTTTGCCTTGCATTGTTGGTCATGAGATATTTCTCATTAAAATGCCTTGACATAATCATGAATAGTAATTATTTTTTCGAAATTTGAGGTTGACAGTGAAGGTCAAGTATGCAAAATTTCATCAATATCGGAATAAACCTGAAGATTTGTATAAGAAACAAACACACCCACAAACAAACCCACAAACATCCATCTTTATATATATAGATCGATTACTAGCAGAGGTACCCGGCGTTGCCCGGTATAATTACATTTCTAGGTAAGGAGAACAATCTCCAAAAATAAAATTATAATTCCCAATTGGTTAAATAATAACTCAATCAATACAACACAGAGCAAAGAGACTATCCCGTCTACGAAAAATACGAAAAACAGGAAGTCTAGGTGATATACCGAGACTTTATCAAAACTCTTCTTGACTTGCCCCACCAGATACTATACACGTAGAAGCTCTTATACCCTCTTGCTCCGTTCGAAACTCCCGTTGTTCAGATGTTTCAAATGCCCGTATAGCTTTTTCTGGTTTAGTTGCAGAGTTTCTCTGACCAATACTCGTCCTTTATCTTTCCTTTCTAGACACACAAATTTTGCCAGTCGTCTGGACATTTGATAGGGAGCTCAAGAGAGACACGCGTGACTCCTTTGCCTCATCAATAGACGCTGCATTATTAATATCTTAAAAATAAACACATGAAAACGCTTTGAATTAATACAGTAAAAATGCTTAATGAAAATCCGAAAAAAATTTTTTTTTTAAGACTCACAATGGATGGACCTCGCCAGGGATGGACCTCACAATGAATGGACCTCTCTAAGGATGCCACTGCTAATCTAAATAATTTCGTGCTCACGTAATCTAACTTTAGATGTACATATGATGTTGTTGCAATTCTAACTTTTCTCTCGATGTGTTGAAGCAAAACTTGGCCATTCATCATCAATTTGTGTAGTCTAGTAGTCGCCTTATTCTTCTATTTACTTGCTTACCATTTGCTCAATACATCACGGAGCTAAAGGAGTGCTTCCTCTGTCGTCTTTCCACTCTATCTCAATAGCCTGCTACCTCTCCATTATCTACAGTTACTGATCATTTTTAAAGGTTTTCAAGAAATTGTTAAGTACTAAAAATTCTGTTTTCTAAGAAAAGCCTGAATAACAGTAATTTTTTGCATTGTTGCAAAATGAAACTTATCTATAATGCACAAACTTTTCCTTGCATTGTTGTTCATGAGATATATATTGTTGGTCCGTTAAGAGTATTAGTGTTGATACCATTGTTGATACCTATTGTTGCACGACCTTTGCTTGCATTGTTCGTCATGAGATATTTCTCAATAATATGCCTTGCCATAACCATGAATATCGATTTTTTTATCATTAATTATTATTTTTTCGAAATCTTAGGTAGACGGTGTCCTTCCTCATGCTTTGAAGATCAAGTATGCAAAATTCCATCAAGATCGGAATAAAACTGTAGATTTGTATAAGAAACAAACATATCCACAAATAAACCCACAAACATTCTTTTTTATATATATAGATAACACAAGCATAGGTAGCCGGCGTTGCCCGGGTTAATTACACTTGTAAGTAAAGAGATAGAACTCAAAAAATTAAATAATAACTCCCCATTGGTTAAACAATAACTCAATCAATACAACACAGACGAAAGGGACTATCCATTCTACGAAAAATACGAAAAACAGGTAGTCCAAGTGATATACAGAAGCATCTAAACTCTTCTTGCCTTGCCTTACACTGCGGAGAATCACCAGATACTTTATACTCAAGTTTTTCTTGCCCTTGACGTAGAAGCTCTTATACCCTGTTGCTCTGTTCGAAACTGCTGTTGTTGAGATGTTTCAAACGCCCGTATAGTTTTTTTTTGTTTTAGTTGCAGAGTTTCTCTGACCAATACTCGTTGTTTTTCTTTCCTTTCCAGACACACAAATTTTTTTGCCAGTCATCTGGACGATTGATACGGAACTCAAGGGAGACAAGCGTGACGCCTATGCCTAATCAAAAGATGTTGCCTTATTAACCCCTTCAGTCACCTTGGCAACATATGTTTCCAACTTGTATCTTGGACGTTTACCTTGTCAAAAGTGCGGTATTTTTTTATGTTTTGTAAAATTTCGTACTAAATAAATGACATGAATAAAATCTGTTGATTCTCTAATAAATATGTATATTTCGGTAGCAAATATAGCCATACATGTAAAAAGATAATAAAAAATGTTAATAAATAAAAAACTGCTGGTTATGTTTAATGTAACAGTATCAATATAATAAATGTAAAAACAAAATTTTTACAATCGAATTTAAGGTCTGTGTCTGAAGGGGCTACTTTTCTGTCACTGCATCTTCACTCTATGCTCCTTATCAAAAAATTTACGGAAATGCACGTTCAGTCATCGTATTGTCAGCATTTCATTTTCTAAAATATACACTTTCCCACAGAATATAGTCAAAATATATTTTAGGTAATGTTTGGATCTGCTGTGCTACCAAATAAGCTAGTTGATAACCCAGCCGTGGCTCGGACCATTTCTGTTATCTTAAAAATAACACCTAAGAAAACGCTTAGAATTAAAGCAGTAAAAATTCTTAATGAAAATTTGGTAAATTATTTTTTAAAACCTCAGAATAGATGGACCTCTCTAAGGATGCCACTGCTAGTCTAAAAAAATTCTTACTCACCTAATCTTACTTTAGATGTACACTTGATGTTTTTGCAATTCTTTTTCTTCTCTCCATGTTCTGAAGCAAAACTTGCCCATTCATCACTTTGTGTAATCTAGCTAAAGGAGTGCTTACCATTTGCCGAATCTTCTATTGACATGCTTACCACTTGCTCAGTTCAGCACGGAGTTAAAGGAGTGCTTCCGCTGTCGTTTTTCCACTCTTTCTCAATAGTCTGTTAACTCTCCATTATCTCCAGGTACTGATCATTTTTAAAGATTTTCAAGAAATTGTTAAGTACTAAGAAGTCTCCATTCTAAGAAAAGCCTGAATAACAGGAATTCTATGTATTGTTACAAATTGAAACTTATCTATATTGCGCATTGTTGGTCATGAGATGCACATTGTTGTTACATGCATGGTGTTTGTCCATTGTGTGTTGACACAATAGTTAATACCTATTGTTGCAGAAACCTTTCCTGGTATTGTTGTTCATGAGATTTATATTGTTGGTCCGTGCAGAGTGTTTGTAAATTGCGTGTTGATACCATTGTTGATAACTATTGTTGCACAAACTTTGCCTTGCATTGTTGGTCATGAGATATTTCTCATTATTATGCCTTGTCATAACCATGAATATCGATTTTTTATCGATATTTATTATTTTTCCGAAATCTGAGGTAGACAGTGACCTTCCTCATGCTTTGAAGGTCATGTATGCGAAATTTTATCAAGATCGGAATAAAACTGTAGATTTGTATAAAAAACGTACAGACAGACCCACCCACAAACGTCCTTCTTTATATAGTTAGATAGATAAATAAATTATACGTGCGTTAATTAAATAATTATAATGTGCTTTTCATCTCTTATAACATATCCGTATTCAGTACATGCGGTCTAAATTGTTGTATTTCAATTCAAATGCTAAAATAAAGTATTCAACAATCCTTAGAAACTATTTTTATTTTATATATTTATTTTACTTCATGAATAATTTTTTCTTTAATTATATGTACATAAATCCATTTCAAACTAGATAAATTTCCTGTTCATAGCAATATGTTTAGTTTATTTGATGTATTACTTATTAATGAATGACTATTATAAAGATTGTTAACAGCGTGGCAAAGTTACGATAATAAGGAATAAATTAATCAAGTTCCTTAAAACTCTTCTCCCCACTCCCCCCCCCCAACCCCAGGGCCCCCCTTGTGGGGGGCGGGGGGGGGGCCCAACGCCCCCCTTTCCTTATTTGCCACTCCCTCGACACCCGAAGAAGTCTCTAAAATAATTCTGCAACTAAAATCTTCAACTTCCCCTAATCCATTCGGTTTTCGCTCTAACATAATAGCAGGAAGAACAAGTCTAACAATTCCTATAGCTCATATATTTAATACCTCGCTTGCCACAGGTTCCTTTCCTAGCTCTCTCAAAACAGCCAAAATTATTCCCATCTATAAAAACGTCTACCATAATGACTATCACAATTACTACCCAATCTTAATCTTACCGACTTTCTCCAAAATATTCGAAAAGCTATACTTTTATCGGCTATCTAATTAAATATAGGGTGATTAAATTAAACGACGCCTCCCTCCTCCTCTACTTTTCTTTCACGAAAATTACCTCCCCGAGGTGGTACTTGGGGGAAAAAACGTCGTCCTTCTCCACTTATCTCCGTCAACGGCACAGTGCACACTTTTTGCGAAACGTTCATGATTTTCACTGAAATGCACCCACATGGGTGGATTTACACTTTCGTCCACACTTTTTGCCAAACTTTCAAGATTTTCACCGAAAGTCACCCTAATGGGTCGATTTACAGTTATTTACAGTAATTAAAGTTACGATTTCAAAAATCGATAATTTGAAAACTACTCGTCAGAATGACCTGATATTTTAGCAGAACAGTCGTGAAGCAATAGAATTTTGTTTGGCGAAGGAAAATATATAGTTCCAAAATCTACCGATAGATGGCGCTGGTAGGATTCACATTGTCTGGAGATATGCAACTTACTAGTACGTGACATTGTCTTTTCGCTAATAAATTTTTCGTAAACCCCTGAACTCTATTGTTTACTTTTGGCTAACAACATTCCTGTGTTTCACAAATCCATTTTTGGTTTTTCCCCTGACATTACCCTGCCAGCGCTATCTATCGGCAGATTTTGGAACTATTTTTTTTTCCTTCCCCAAACAAAATTCCATTGCCTCACGATTGTTCTGATAAAATATCAGGTCATTCTGACGAGTAGTTTCAAATTATCGATTTTTGAAATCGTAACTTTAATTATAATCACCCTGTACATAATAATAAGCTACTATCACCTAAACATGGTTTTTCTCCTAAGCGTAGCATAGACACAGCCTGATTTGAACTAATTGAATTCATAACTCTTTATATGACTAAAAAGCACTTTATAGTTTCACTATTTTTAGATTATACCAAAGCCTTTGACTCTATACCCCACCAACTTCTAATCTACAAACTTTCCTCTTTCTTTAATCTTCGTGGTCCCCTGTTAAACTGGCTTACAGAATTTCTTTATAATCGCTCATATTTCTTAAATATTCAAAATGTCTCCTCATCATTACTAATACGCAATATCGGTGTTCCGCAGGGCTCTATCCTCTCCCTATTGCTCTTTAACCTTTTCATCAATGATTTAGCCATAATACTAACTTCGCCAAACTTAATCCTATATGCGGACGACGGAACTCTGTTATTTGCTGACTCCAATACTACCAATCTAACCAACACTATTAACCAAACCTTATGTGCCCTAAATCATTGGAACTCAGTCAATCTATTTACCCTTAACCTCAATAAGACAAAATACATGTTATTCTTCCAACGCAATAAATTTAATGTTCCCACTGAATTACCCATCTACTATAACTCACACTCATCGGTCAGCTCAGCGATGCATTTAAATACTTAGGCATACAATTAACCCAAGATCTCTCTTGGGATCTACACATCAAAACCTTACTAGCTAAACCTAACAAAAGACAAGGAATGATCTCACATTTACACTTTCTTCCACCCTATATTCTAATCCTCCTCTATAATTCCCTGATACACTCAGCACTGTGCTATTGGATTCTTTTTAGGGCTCCACTACAAATGCAAATCTCCTACACTTTTTCCTTTTACAAAAATGGTTCCTAAGAACTTTACTTCACATCAGATTACCCAATTCCGTTTCACATCATTTTAGTCGACTAGGCATCTCAATTATCTACCACGTCTATATAATTCAATTATGCTCATTCATCTACAAAATTAATAATCATCATCTAATTCTTACTAAACCTTTAGCAATAACTCACCCGCAAAACATACATCCCTACTCTACCCGACTAACAAACTTAGTTAGACTCCCACCTACTAGGAGTAATTATCAACAACGTTGCATCTCATATTCTGGCATTAAATGGTGGAATAGTTTACCGGAACAAGTCTGCTCATCCCCTACAAGCTCAAATTTCAAGAAATTACTGAAAAACTTCCTTTTAACCAACAATCCACTTACTAATACGAATTCCCTTTTTACTATCTGAATTTTAATTGTTTATAATCCTCGACTTTCTGTAACAGCAATGTTTATTATATTCTGTTATTATTATTATTATCATTCAACCTACATTATAATTTGAAAAATATGAATAATACAGTATTCTGTCCGGAGACCCACATGTCAGCTGCTGGCCTTACAGGCTCCAGACCAGGATCAGTGTAATGTAATAAATAAATAAATAATAAATATCTAAATAAATAAATAAATAAAAATAAAATCTATATGGGTAATCCGCGATGAAGTAACAAAAATTAACATAGTTACAAGAGTAGGAAAAATAATAAATAAATAAATAAATAAATAAATAAATAAATAAATAAAAAATAAATAAAACGTAAAAAAAACCAACAACAACAACATAAGAATCAGATTGAAGTGACAAAGAAATATTACAAAATTAAGGACCAATAAAAGTATAAGTAAATAAATAATTAAAAATAAATCAAATATAGGAATCCTGGAAGGAAGTAAAAATTACCATAAGTACAAAAGTAAAGAAAAAAAAATAAAAAAATAAAAAATTCTATAAATGAATAAATAAATGAATAAATATACAATAAAGCAATATAATCTGGTACGAAGTAATCAAGAATGACTAAATTACCATAAATAAGGAAAAAAAACAAAACATAATGTGAGAAACCCGGTTGAAGTAGACAACACATTAGGCGGGGTTCTAGAAATTTTTGGCGTCGACTACTTAGGTCATTTTGCGCCTTTTACACAAGTTATATTTGTACGCAACCCGGGACAAACACAAACATCCATGCCCACGGTGGGATTCGAACCCACGACCAGGCGGACTCGAGAACTAGAAAGCCTAGGCCCTAGCCCTCTCGGCCACCTGGCTGGCTGACAACAAATTAAAAACACAAATAATTTTATTTATTTATTTATTTATTTATTTATTTTTTTTTTGTAACTTTGTTAATTTTGTTACTTCATCCCAGATTCTTATATCTGATTTAATTTTTATTTATTTATTGTTTTTATGATTTTAATTTATCTTATTATTTATAACTTTGAATTCTTGTATCCTTTTGTCACTTTGTAAAGCCTTTACTTTGTGAAACCAGTATCAGAATCATGTTTGAGCATAAAAACAGAGAGTATCATGTAACCCCTCCCCTCGGGGTAATCCTAGATCAACTGGCTATTCCTAACTACCTGTTATATGAACCCCTCTTTCGTCATCTTATTCATTTTCTTGTTAAGTTCATATTCTTATTAGTGCATGAAGGGGTTTACCAGAGCTCATCAGAAGTTGATATATCGCAGTTAACTTCTTACATTTTCACGTTATCGTGCAAATGATGGCTGGCTAGACACATAAAATACCGATTAAGCTTGTATTCCTAAATTTACGAGGGGCGAATGATAAATAAGGTCTCCTCTATGTAATGCACTATTCACTTTTTGACATAGTCCCCATTCCTTTCTAAGCATTCCGCCAACGCATGATAGTAGGGTGAACCCGTCGGAGAGGAATTCCGGAGTTGTTGTCGACAAGAGCATTGAATGGCAGCGTTTACCTCGCCGTCAGAACAAACTCATGTCCCTTAAGGGGCTCTTTCTTCTTTGGGAAGTGCTGAAAGTCGCAATGTGCAAAGTTTTTCATTTTTGAACTGCAATTTTTCATCTTTGAAATGTAGGCGCTGCAACGCCTCAGGTGTGTGGTGACTCGTGTGCGGGCGGACGTTATCGTACTCCAGAAGAGGGTCCAAAGCTGCCATTCAATCCCGGTGTCGACAACAACTCCGGAATTCCTCTCCGACGGGTTCACCCAACTAGTCACGCGTTGGCGCTATGCGTGGAAAGGGATGGGGACTATGTCAAACACTGAATAGTGCATAACATAGAGGACAAATGTGAGTATATGATACAAAAAGAATTTTGAAAATCGGTTAACAAATAAAAAAGTTACAGCCATGGAAACCTTATTTATTAATCGCCCCTGGTATACAGGGTGAGGCATTTATCTTGAGAAAACTGAAAAACTCGGAAACTAAGCGTTTTTCGAAAAAATGTCCAAAATCAAAAATGAATTATGTTGTGGGGAAAATTCTTTAGTTAAAAAATTAACCCTCCCTTGAGAAGGGAGCTGGGGGAGGGGATAATTTTGAAATCTAAAATAGGAACCCCTATTTTTAATGGATTATTCAGATTGTACACAACATTCGAGAAATGTTTTATTCTTGATGTTTTTTCAATTGATCCAAGCGTTTAAGAGATAGAGGCCCTAAAAGTGTGAAACTTTTAAAGTTTTGAACCCAATTTTATCGATAAAGACAAAGATATAGAGAGTGGGTCTTACAGACATTCCTATTCTACTTTTTAATGGCCTTTAAGAATCCGGTCAGAATTTCAAAATTCCAATATTTTTCAATACACAAGCATAGACTATGTCTCATAGGACTGCTGCCCCCAAAAGTTTACTTGTGCACTAAATATTTAAAATTTTTGAAATTTTGACTTCGGATTCTTAAAGACCATAAAATGTAGAATAGGAATGTCTATAAGACCCACTCTCTATCTCTTTGTCTTCATCGATAAAGTTGGGTTCAAAACATTAGAAGTTTCCATATTTTCAGGGGATATCTATATCCTAAACGGTTGGATCAATGGAAAAAACACCATGAATGAAACATTTCTCGAATATTCTGTACAAGTTGATTATACCATTAAAATAGGGGTTCCTATTTAAGATTTCAAAGTCACCCTCTCCCCTTACCTCCCCTCACAAGGGGGAGGGATAATTTTTAACTAATTAATTTCCCCCCACGAAATAATTCACTTTTGATTTTGGACATTTTTTCGTACAATGCTAAGTTTCCGAGATATTCAGTTGTCTCAAGATAATGCCTCACCTTGTATATAAAATATTAACTCCTCCTGATCCATAGCCGTTTCCTTGGTGATGAGCAACAATACAATAACCTTCATTGTTTTCAACAAATGAAAAAACATTGATTGTTAAAATCCAAAAATCGCATCCGAGGAAAAAGACTATTAAAAAATCATCTTTTTCGTAGGCTATGGTTCATAATTATATTGTCATCATAGATTTAACTATATACAGGGTGTTTCAAAATTACACCACAAAACTTGGCAAAACGTTAGAGGGGATCAATTTGAACATCTTTTGTTAATAACGTTTTATTCTGAAATGATTCTGCAGTCAACGGCAGTACGTGGATTCAATTAATTAACATGAACGGAAACACTGTAACCTTTAACACGTTTATTCACATCTTTACAAAGAACATTAATTAGACAAGTCAGTAATGTCTTATTACTACATAATGTGCTCGAAATATCGACCACCTGATTCAATGCAAGTCTCACATCGTCGTAACATGGAACGGTTGATGCGCTGAAATACTCCAGGCATCTCGTTTACCATCGCTGCAGCAGCCACCACACGTGCCACAAGATCTTCCTGTGACTCAACAGGAGTTTCATACACTACACTTTTCATATGTCCGCAGAGGAAGTAGTCCAGACATGTGAGGTCAGGTGACCTGGGTGGCCAGTTAATAGGACCTCCACGACCGATCCATTTGTTTGGAAATCTTGCATCATGGTAATTACTTACTTCCCGGGAGAAATGGGGTGGTGCCCCATCATGCTGGTACTGCATATCTCGGCAAACTCTCAGTGGTATGTCCTCCAAGAGTTCTGGTAACATATGCTGAAGAAACATGTTGTACGTATGCCTAGTTAAGGAAGTGGACATCATGTATGGGCCAATTAATTGTTCATGCACAATTCCACACCAATCGTTAATACTGTAGTGCTGTTGATATCGCACGAAGAAAACGAATTTCTCATCGATCCACAGTTGTGCATTGTGTGAATTAAACATTCCCTTTCGTGTAAACATGGCTTCATCGGTGAATAATACACGTGATGTGAATGTAGGGTCCGTGTAATTTTGTGCTATATACCACGTTGCAAATGCTTCAAGAAAAGGGTAGCCAGTTATCTTCAATGATTGGACCTTTTGCTGGTGGAATGGATACAGCAAATTCTCGTGCACAACTCTCCAAACTTAAATGTGGTTCACACCCAGGTTGTGCGCTACTGCACGTATACTTGTTGTTGGGTTATCAGAAAATTGTTGCAGAATCTCGTCCTGTAGCGCTACGTTCCTGTTATGTGGTCGTCCTGCGTTGCCCATGTTCCTGGAGAAAGATCCTGTTTCACGAAGTCGCCGATGCAGATTCGCGAATGTCTGATAGTGAGGCACACGTCTGGTGGGATATCTTTCCTTGTACAGTCTATCTGCAGCTCTCCCATTCCCATTAGCTGCACCATACACGAAATGCATGTCAGCCAATTCTTCATTTCCGTACGTCTGCATGCTGTGCTTGCAATGGTTCCAATTGACAACAAAACTTTACAATTGCTTTCTGTACTAACCATGTGTCTAATTGCATACTACTGTATGGATTTAAAGGAATAAAACATTATTCTGTGCTGGGTAAATTAATGTTATTCAAAACATTCAGCAATACTGTCTTTTTGCTAATGGGACTCCAAATAAGCAGGATGAAACAGTGGAATCTTCGTACTGTAGCTGACTGCACAGTCATTTTAGGATAAAACGTTATTAACAAAAGATGTTCACATTGATCCCCTCTAATGTTTTGCCGAGTTTGGTGGTGTAATTTTCATACCTGTCCTGAAATGACCATAGCAGTTGAAAAGGACGTTAATACCAAACAAACCAAACCGATTGATTCACATGCATTGCCTCGGGCCCTAAACTGTTTCTTGCCAATCCCAATATGGCGGCGCGAAGGCACCACTAGAGGGGAGGTCATTTGCCAGTCTCTTTCTTCAAGACCCCACCTAGCAATTTTCAAAGGAAAGATATAATAAGTAATACATCAAACAAATCGCAATGACGAGATAGAAGCGGTTATTAATTAATATTTTTGCCAATTGATAAATATGATCAATATTGCAACCCCTTCCACTAGACTGATCTTACTGAAATTTTGTACACATACATACAGTCAGTGAAAATGCATAAATCTAAAAAAAATTTTCAGAAAAACAAAGGGGCAGGGGAAATTAATATGAAATAGAATTGGTTTATGTTTGTTTATTTGCTCAAGAGATGGCGCTAGCTTTTGTTTTTGAAAAAGTTTTTTCATGCACTTATTTTATTATAAAAATGTCATGGAAATAAAATTCTGAAATTGACTAACAATTCAAGTCACAAGTAGGTAACAGTTTTTACAATTTATGATATTCGTTAAATGTGCATAGCAATAATTTTTCAGTTGAATAAATTAATAAAAAGGAAAAGTCATAAAATTTTATTCATTTATTTATTTATTTTATTTATTTATTTTTTTATTTATTCATTTATTGAAGGAAGGGAAGGGAGAAATATGGGGAGTACAAAAGATATTCACCCAAGTCTGGTATGGCCAAAAAATCCAATCTAATAAAATCAAAAACAAAAAACATTATATTTTTTCTCGTTTTATAATATTCATTAAATGTCTACAATTAATGTTTTAGTTTTAAAATATAATGGTCGTGGAATATTCCCCGAAAACAGTCTGCCGAGGAAATTCAGCAATGAGGGAGGTAAAAAAAAAGAGACTGACAAGCCATTTTCGAAGTTTACATCTAACAGTTGTAGATACGTTTTTGTGTTACATCAAATTGACAGTTGTGACTTGGTCATATGTAACAGAACACATTGGGCAAGATCAAAATTGCAAACACGAAGTTGGGTTGGTGAAGCAATGATTACACTGGGCAACAATGAAATTGCTTCTTAGTTGAAAGTACCCAATCTTAAATGAATTTAACGTGCTGAACACGAATATCACATTGAAAAAATTGATTGGCTCTGGTTGCAAAGATATTGACATATTGTTATTTGTATAGCAGCATCTTTTAAGCCTGGAGAAATGAATGTACAACGCCCACCACTGGCAGAACTACACAAAATTATTCTTCTTCCTTTACACATCAACCTCGATCTTGTAAAAATTTGGTAAAAGCCATGGTAATTCAAGCACCTACATGAAAATCTCCCTCGACTCAGACATGCCACATGTCGAACTGACTCAGTTGAATCCAAAATTAGAGAGGGCGTTTTTATAGGGCCACAAAATCATCAGATATGCTCCCCACGATGTTTACAACGAGAAGATGATTAAGGTATTCTTAACATGTATTATAATATTTACATATATACATTTTTATATATATACATATAAAAAATTCGTACACATTACTGAGAAACCGCAGCCAATTCAGTTTTATCTTAGTTATATGCGTGCTCAGCACATTGAATTCGTTAAAAAATGACTATTTTTATCTCGGAAGCAGGAAACTTTTAAAATTTTGTTGCCCAGTGTTATTGCTCGATTGTTAACGAATTGTTGACCATCGAAGCCAGAATGATTTTCTTCACCAACTCAACTCAGTGTTAGCATTTTTGACCTTCTGTTAGTAAAACTCTCATATTGACAGCGACTTTTTTTTACTATTGGCAATACAGTCAATTATCACAGTTCTGTCAGAGATCAATTTTCTTTTAAAATAAAATGGAACTTACAGTTTCCACTGTTACGATAACCATCGTAAGCCAGGCTTTAGAATAAAATCAAAAGCAAACTATGTTTGACCCGCGAACTGTGGTGATCCTTTGTAACAAACTTGAGCTAGGAAAGAAAGCCAACCTGTCTGTTATCGAATCCATCTTTGTCTCCATTCTTTGCCCCCATCTTTGTTTCCTAAGGTCTTGTGTGGAATGACTGAAAGAGTGCCGAAATGAAATTCTGGGAGGTTTGACAGATGTTCAGCTGGATAGAGTATTCAGCATCACTATAAGGCAGTCATTAAGTGTTGAGCCTCTACTTGTTCACATTAAGAGAGCTCGGTTGCTTCGGTATGGCCACATGTATGGATGCCACAAACTGTCCTCTTAGACAGTTGCTATTTTCCAAGTCGGTGGTGACATAAGAGACCAAGGGGTCGGCCTAGAACTAGGTGGCTAGACTACATAGAGCATCTGGATTCGAGTCACTTGGGTGTTACCATAGACGACATGCGCCTGATGGTGGAAAATCTCGAGCGCTGCCCCCACGACCTTAACGAATAAAGTTTGTAAAACTAAGTAAGAAAACATTTTCAGCCTCGCTTTCATATTGACAGCGTCTTATATATTATTGGCAGTTCTGTCAATTATCATAGTTCCTATCACAGACGAAATTTTATAATTAAAATTGAATTTACAGATTCACCTGTTGTGGCACCGTTGTATGATAGGCTTTATTACTAGTTAATCATAATTCCTTCTAACGGCAGGAAAGAAACAATTATCTTATCGTTTACAATAAAGTTAATATGTATATAACGAATGCTGACTCCAAAAATATTACAAGGCCTCCAATAAGCAACTCGGCCTTATTATTAAATACAGTGTGAGTCATTTAACCGGAAAAAGTATCCTGCGAAAAAAATGTCCGAAATCATAAGTGAATTACTTCACAGGGGAAATTCATTAGCCAAAAAATTAGCCACCCTCACCCTGTTGTGAGGGGAGGCACCCCGAGGTGAGGTATTGTTAATGGTATTTTCAGATTGTACATAACATTTGAAAAAAAGTTTTATTCTTTTATTCCCGGAATCATGGTGCTTTAATTTGAAGCACTCCATCGCCCTTAAAAAGGTGGGGGCAATACAGTCTATATCTCTAACTCCCTGCATTACGCCCTTAACACAACCTATACCACTTGCACTTAAAACTTCGAAATCGTATAAATAACAAATTCTGCCTTGTTTCCATTTACCGTCCTCCTTCAGGTCAATTTGCCTCATTTTTCACTTTCATCATTTTTATAGTCCAATAGTTTTTAAACATGCCATACCCCAGTCCTACATCCCTTTAAACTCGAATTACCACCCCCAACAGACTAGCAGTTTTCAATGCTTTCTTGGAACAAACCAACTGCATATCTATCAAGCAGCGAGGATGGCGAGAGCCTTGATTACCATGAAAGCAGCGAGCGCGAGAGCGTCGTCTGCTTCAAACACAAAGATGCGATGCCATCTGTTGTGAAGAAAGGAATTAATCTCCCCGAAAGCGAAATTATTAATATTATAAATGAAAAAGGCTCGGAGGGAGAGCGTTGTATCGCTGAGGGCGTGGTCAGGGAAGAGGGAGGAGGGGAAGCGACACTGAGCGCGTTTGATGTAATTAAAACGCAGTTAGCGGCGCCGCACGATCGGGGTGTAAACTGAGCAATGTTATTGTTTCGATTTATATCGAAACTAAAACTTTTATTTGATTTCCACATGACCACTTCGCAAACGGTTAACGGACGTTTACACGAACTCGTCGCATTTTTAAGGCTTTGCTATTTTTTAGTGAGATGTCATCAATAGGAAAATATTGCATAGCAAAAAATTGCAAAAACACATCAAACACACCGGGAGTTTCATTTCTTCGGATTCCTAATAATGAAAATAGGTGAGTGTTTACTACTTTGTATTGTATTATACTACACCCGTCTTATCTCCGAGCATTATGTTGCGTTATGTTTTATAAGTAGTTTTGAAGATTCCAACAATTTTTCTGTCAAATTTTGGCATATTAAGCCGTAAAATGTAACTTATTTTATCCGCGTCAAG
This sequence comes from Rhysida immarginata, assembly GCA_023313115.1. Classification (NCBI taxonomy): domain Eukaryota; kingdom Metazoa; phylum Arthropoda; class Chilopoda; order Scolopendromorpha; family Scolopendridae; genus Rhysida; species Rhysida immarginata. The sequence goes on from JAHWFO010100866.1 coordinate 847,960, forward strand.
AGGATTAATTTCCATTATCGCGAAGAGCGTATACAACGCGAAAAATATACAGCAATATCGCTAATATTTTTTAGAAAATTGAGGATAAAATGGTAGTTGGGAAATAAGACGGGTCCTATATTTTCTATTAAATACCATTAATTAATAGTTAATTAACCATTAACATAAAAGCAAACTCTTAGCATTAATTTATCATTAATTTTTTGTGCGTATTTTTTGTTAACCTACGCAAATCTCACTTTATATTTCTTGAAGTTGCTTGTTCTTGCTGTTAGTTCAGTAAAGAAATTAATATTCTATGCTTTAGCTTTATTTTATTTTTTAATTGATTTTTTTAAGTTTTGTTATTGGCCTAAGACTTAAGAAATGCTGCAACTTATCTCTAAGAAAAGCTCATACTAAAATTAAAATAAATAAATTATTAATTAACTAAGCTTTTTAAAATGTAGGAGATAGCCTAGAAAATAACAGATAAGTAGAGAGAAAGATATAGATTTATTCGATAGAGATTTTACACAATATATCCAGTAAAACCTAATCGTTTGTAAAGATTGCTTGTGATTTGAGAATTTTTTTTAGTTTCCATTTATCATGACGTTTCATATTTTAATATTTCAGAAGCAAGGAATGGCTTCGAAATGCCAACAGGCATGATCTGTTGGATAAACCAACAAATCAACTGTATAATAGTTATCGCCTATGCAGTGCTCATTTCAGGCCAACTGACTACATGGGACCTAGCAGCAAAAAATTACTTTCAAATGCAGTCCCGTCAATATTTCCTTCAATTTCACATATCGGTTAGTTAAATTTTTATAATTTCATTACATCATGAACAGCTTTCTGGCTAAAAAACAGTGATTCATTTGTAAAACTTTTTGCCCATTAGAAAAATCAAGCGAGGAGGAAGCAGTGGGAGTATCTTCAACAGTGATATCAGAATCGCCATCACAACGACCACCACAATCACCAGAAATATCAGATTTTCCACCATCACCGTTGCCTGGACCATCACATTTTCCTGAAGTATCAAGTTTCCCGCCTTCACCATTGCCTGGACCCTCACAAGTACAATTGGAAATTCGTCAACCTGGGCCAAGCAGACCTACACCCAGGACCAAGAGAAAAATCCAGCGAAGGCAAAGTTCCATTTCAAAATTAAGAGTTAAGTGCTTGCGCTCAAAAAGACAGATCAGTTTTCAAAGGCTCCAAAAACTAAATACACCGAATTCACTGCAATCGTGTCTAAACTATGCTCAACAAAATTAAAATTCAAAAACCTTTAAGCTTTTTAGAGCACAATTATTAATTCAACAGAAAAATAAATTTGGCCGTAAATGGACTGAAGACATGAAACAGTTTGCACTAAATCTTTATTTTCATAGTCCACGACCTTACAGATTAAGCGCAAAGTTTTTGAAGCTGCCAGCAGCTGTCAACAAGAATGTCATGTCAATGCTTCAGGAAACCATCCAATGCTTTTCAGAGAAGGAGAAATTGTGTATTTTATTAATGGATGGAATTTCTTTAAAAACAGGTCTATTCTATGATCAAAAGAGAGACAAAGTAATTGGGTTTGAAAATCTTGGACACGAAATTTCTGATAAAATTGCTAATCAGGCATTAGTTTTTATGATTAGATGGGTCACAAAAGATTGGAAGCAGCCGATTGCTTATTATTTTAGTAAAGATGCCACTCGACCTGATGCATTATATTCATTAGTTAAAAAAATTATTCAAGAATTACAAGAAATTGGCTTAATTGTTGTAGCTTTGGTTTGTAACCAAGGATCTAATAACCAATCAGTTGCTGGAAAACTGGGTATCACTGAAGAGCATCCTTACTTCCTGATTGGCAACCATAAGGTCTTTTATTTTAATGATCCACCTCATTTATTAAAAAGTTTTCGAAATAATTTTAAGAAACATGGCCTAAAAATTGGTGATGATAACGTTTCATGGGTTCACTTGGAAAATTTGTTCAAAAACTCACATCCATTACGCCTGAAATTAGCTCTAAAAATAACTGAAAAACATATATCTGTCCCTCCTTTCAAGAATATGAAAGCTTCACTTGCAGCTCAAGTTTTCAGTGAATCTTTAGCAGTTGCAGTTGAAACTTTTGTTGCTCTTGGAGAAGTTCCTAGTGAGGCAATGCACACAGCAAACTTTCTTGAAAGAATGGACAAATTATTCGATACTTTTAATAGCAGTAAAAAATTCATTAAGGAAAAAAATAAAATGAGGTTTGCTCTAAGTGATTCCAGTAATCACATATCTTTTCTACAAGAGACCCTTGATTGGCTACAGACATTGAAATTCCAAAGCAAAAAACAACCTCCATCTCTGAAAGGTTGGAAGGTGAACATTCATAGCCTTCTGGGTTCCCCTTGAAGATATATCAGCAGGATTAAGTTTAGTTGGGACATGTCGCCACTGCCGAGGTGGTACCAGAGACTGTATTTCGGAAACGCGATTAGCGACAAACGGTTTCCACTGCCTTGATTGATGACTAAGCCATGCTAGCACGATGGTAGAATCTGTCCATGCTGTGATGTTACTTACATTGATTGTAATTGAAGTTTGAATTGTTTTGACTAAGCGTGACAATAGTAAAGCTCCACAAAGTTCTAAGCGTGCCAATGAAATTTGTTTGAGTGGGGCTACTCTAGTTTTAGCACAAAAAAGACGAACGTTGGTATGTCCATTAGCCTCGATGGATCTCACATAAATGCATGCTGCATATGCATTAATCGATGCATCACAGAATCCATGTAACTCAACAATTGCTCCTGCTATGAGAACATGACGAGGAATTTTAATTTCTTCCAGAAGCGGCAGCTGTGAATGCACATCTTGCCAACGCTGATACAAAGGCTCAGGAGGTAGATCGTCCCAATCGATCATTGCCAGCCACAATTGTTGCATGATTATTTTACAACAAACTGTAACTGGAGAAATCCACCCGATGGGATCAAATAATCGAGCTATTGCAGATAAAATAGTTCGTTTTGATGAAACTGTTGATGAAGGAAGACTAACCTTGAATACAAATATGTCCACTGTCGGGTTCCATTGCAATCGTAATGTTTTCACTGTTGCTTTGTTATCAATGTTGAGGACTTCCTTGTCTGCTCTAAGATGATTTGGAAGTTGACTCAATAACATTTCTGAATTTGAGGACCATTTTAGAAGATTCATTCCACTCGAACTGAACATGCCTTGTAACTGGGTAACAATCCTTAATACTTGCTGTTCATCATCATTGCCTGAAAGTAAAAGTCCTTCTGAACGACAGTACTTGCCAAAGGATAATTTGATTGTTCGTCTAATGCTAATTGTTGTAAGCTACGGATCGCTAGATATGGTGCAGATGCAGTGCCATAAGTTACTGTGTTAAGTCTGAACTCTTCAATTGGCTGTGCTGGATCTTGTCGCCACAAGATACGTTGAAAATCACGATCGTCGGGATGAATGTTGAATTGGCGGTACATTTTCTCCACGTCGGCAGTAAACACATATTTGTAACAACGAAATCGTAAAAGGATTTCAAAAATGTCATCTTGTAATTTTCCACAAACCATGAGGCAGTCATTGAGTGATAAACCAGAAGTGGTTTTAGCTGAAGCATCGAAAACCACTCGCAGCTTTGTTGTAATGCTGTCTTCTTTAATGACAAAATGGTGAGGGAGAAAATTTGCCGATTTGTTCAAATCTGCGACTGATACTTTACTCATGTGACCCAATTGTTCGTAATCGTTCATGAAGTTGCAATATTGTTGCTTGCGATCTGGCAAGTTGGCCAATCGTCTCTCTACGGATTGCAAACGTTGCAAGGCCATGGTGCGTGATTCCCCTAACTGGATACCATTAACCTTGAAAGGAAGCCGTACAGCATAACGTCCGGTCTCCTCTCGATAATGAGTTTTTCGAAAGTGTTCTTCACACAGTTGTTGTTCCTCGGAAAAATGCGGTTGAGGATTGATCTCCTCAATTTCCCAAAAACGACTTATAGCATCACTTTCTTGACCTTGGATGTAATGTACATTTGCGTATATCATTGGTACGTTGGTAATTGGTCCACAAATTGCCCAACCAAAATTTGTGTTTTGTGCATAAGTTAATTGATTCGCTAAGCGTATACGTTCATTGGTAACAACTTCATTGTAATAATCCATTCCAAGTAAAATGTCTATTTCTCCCGGAATGTTGAAATAAGGATCTGCTAGAGAAAGTTGTTTTAATTCCGTGTAATTGGTGATGTCTATTCGACTGCTGGGAATGCGTCCAGTCACTCGTTTTAAAATGTAAGCTTCAATACAGATATTAAAGAGCTCTTCCGTTGATTGTAGAGTTAAATGTACTATACCCAGAGTAGCTGGACCACTGGATTCTCCTATTCCTATTGTTGGCATTGTGCCCTTCAGTCGCTTGCATCCAAGTCTTTTCACGGTTGTTTCTGATATGAATGTTCCTTCTGATGCACTATCAAGAAGGATTCTGCATGTTTGTTTGTTTCCAAATGAATCTATGACCACCGCCTGTACCGTAGCCAGCAGTGTCTTTTGTTTACTGCACTTTTTCAACTCATCCGTAACAGACGTTGTAGAATGATGAACATTTACCGTGTCCGGTGGTACGATAGTTGCTGTTGTAGCTGTAGTTGGCACTTCTTGAGTCTTGGTTGGCATTATAACATGAATCAAGGTATTATGACGTTTGTTACATGTTTTACAGTTGTATTTAGATTTACAATCCTTTAATGAATGCCCTGCATGCAAACAATTGAAACATAAACCTTTCTCCTTTAAGAAGGTACTACGATCCTTTGGGTCAAGTTTTAAGAACTCCTTGCACTGAAAGATAGGGTGTGATCCAGTACACTTGGGACAGGTGATGACTGAGACATTATGAATCCTTACAGCTCCTTGATTGCTCTTGGTTGACACAGATTTCATCCACGGTCTTGCTGCTGTAGCGTTCTCTAACGCGCGACATCGTTGGTCCAGAAATTTTCGGAGCTCCTCAAACTTTGGAAATTTTGATGTAGGGACAGATAATTCCCACTGTTTTCTCGTTTCGGTATCCATGCGTTCACTCACCATGAACACCAGAACGTGATCCCATTGATCAACAGGTACCTTTAATACTTTTAGTGCTCTTACGTGCTGAACAGTATTGTCTAGAAGTTTTCTCAGATCATGTGCTGATTCGCCTGATGCCTTGGGTTGATTAAATAATTTGCGAATATGAACACTGATAATTTGTCTTTCATTCTCATAACGTTCTAATAATAAACGCCATCCTTCAATGTAATTAACTTCAGTTGTATCGAGAGAATGAAGAATAGTAGCAGCTTCACCCTTAAGTGAATTTTTTAGGTAGTGTAATCGTTGAGAGTCTGAAAGAGTTGGATTGTTATGTACTAATGATGTGAACAAATCCTTGTATGAATTCCACTCGAGATAATCACCCGAAAATGATGGTAGTTCGATTCGGGGTAATTTAATTGCCATGCGTGGTTGAGCACTGTTTGCTTGTTGTTGTACTGATGCTGATGCAGCACTAATATTTCTGTTATGCATTGTTTCAATAAGCACTGTGAGCTTTGTTTTTGATTTTATGTATCGTTCTTCAGTCTCTATGTATTCTTGCTCTTGCTCATCCGCATCCCTTTGCTCACCTTGTATGATTATTTTGTCACTGATTTGACTGTATTCGGAACGCGCTGTTTCTAATAGCTGTAATCGTGTATGTAATTCATGTAAACTTGGAACGTTCTGTTCTGTAAACGCTTCAACTATGTTGTGTATACGAGTAATGCGTGCCTTGATAATCTTTTTTTGCTTTTTTAATGCCTCCATTCTGAAGTGTAGATGATAGTTTCACATGCACTACTTGAAATGAACTCTACGTTATGATAGATATGAGAAATCACCTTGATGCAATCCAGAACAACGGTGCACGATCTCATAAACTTGATGAAGTTGATTTTTAATGATGATTACAAATACTGCTGTTATGCAACATTCGTAAGAGTTCTGATTTCACTCCGCAGTAGATGGAATTCACTGATCAGTTTTAGTTTCGATTTTCACACAAAGGGCGAGGAGGCGAAGTGAACTAAAAAGGCATCAGTTCATCCGGCTCGAAGGACCAGAAATGTTTGTTGATAATATGAACTGATGAATCCTTTGGACATTAATGATTCTCAATGTTGATTATAAGATAATAAATTGTTACTTAGCTTAATGTAGAGTGTCACGAATGATGATCGCTCACAGCGCTGTTATGAATATCTCCATTTTTAATAACTCACTCACAAAAACAAAACTAAAAGATAATACAGCCAAGAAGGAGAAAACAGTGGATTGAGAAAAAGACAAAAACGAAATTTACAAAACAAAATCACATTATAGAAATTGCTGATTGAAATGAGCACAAATCGTTGCTAAATGAAAATGAGTAATAAAAATAAAAAATAATATTTCATTACATAAAACAGTCTAATAAAAATGAACACTTTTAGTCATAACAGCCCTATTAGTTGGTCTTGGGTTTTATCATTTTGTTGTTAATGCTAGCTTAGTTTAAGGTTGGTTACATTGCGCCTAATTATCATTATCCCTTCTTTTGCTCATTGCAGTTGCCGACCGCAGCGGAGCCTAGTATGCCTAGCGTTGCCTTTTTCTGTTACGGTACGCAGCTAGATACGCTAGCAGCTCTGAAACAAGCCAGCAAGGTGAAGAACGAAGTTATTCTTCAGCAAAGGCAGATAAATGGCGCTTCCATATTGGACTGAGGCAAGAGGAGCATCTTGTTGAATTTACTGCCCTAAAAGAACATTCTTCCTTATGTTTTAACTAATTAAATTGGTACTTATGTTCTGCGCTCTAGCACCAATAAGTTTAATTGGACGAAATTGTTTTGGACTGCACATATTGCCATAATTGTCTTTGTGAGGCCAGTTGCCCTTCGAATGCAACAATTGCAATAATTAAATTGTTTTCATTATTTTATTTACAATTTAACCCTTAATCAGGCACGTAAAAACTAAAAGACATATTTCTTCTATATTTCGTTTATTGCTTCTATATGGCATATAAAAAGTATAAAAAATTGTATTTTAAAATTATTTATAATTTTATAAATATTAATAACATGGGAATTATATTCCCAATGCCCGTTTGGATACATCAGTTGGTGGGAAATATATTCCCGTTACCCGTTTGGACATCAGTTGATGGGAAATATATTCCCATTGCCTGGTTGTGTATGTTTCGAAGTTTGAAATAGAGTAAGTTGATGATCAATAATGTCATCATCTGTTTCTACAGGTGTATATTGAGACGCACTGGAAGTTTTACTAGCAGGCCATGATTTATCCAAATCATCTTCAACGTGGTCTTCATCCTCAGATTCTTCTCCTTCAGGTGGAGCTTGCAAAAGCTCAAAAATTTCTTCAGCATTTAATTCTGTTGATTTATTCATGATATCTATGTATAACAGTATATAAGTATACAACTTAAAATTTATTTAAAACATTAGCTTTTACATTATAACTGATTATAACCATAATTACAAATTGAATGAAATAAAAAACACATTACCTTATAGCTCAAAAAGTATACCTAAACTGGCACTGGGAAGATAATTCCCATAGCAGATAGATTTTGCTGACAAATTTTACATAAAATAAACCCATATGAATTAGAAATTCTTTTAAGTTTAGAATAACAAGAACATTCTAAAGCATCATTTTCAATAGTTCAAAGTTACTTACACGATTTTTTGGTGAAGATACGACCCAAAATTTACGAAGTGCAAGATTTGGGCAAGCCTAAAACACGATTTCAAACATGTGCTCTCTCTCAATTAATTTCTATTGCTGCCAACTTAAACCTAGTGACTATTTCTTGAACTAGACATGATCAGCAATCAATCAGCGTGCAGTTTACTGGGGAATATGTTTCCATTGCCTTGCAATGAATTTTTTAACAAGTGGGAAGATATTTCCCAATACCTGATTAAGGGTTAAGATTAAAACTATTCTTTTAAGGGTCTACGCACCCACCTGTTAACCTCGTGTTAGAGGGTATGCCCATTTTTATTTATTTCATTAATAAATAAATTATTTATTCTATCACAATACTGTAATTCTGTGTCTTAAGCTTATTTGGGACCTTAGCCAAGTTACTTCCACTGCGTACTACCAAATTCTGCGTAACACAGTGTTATACAGTATTGCGCCTGGTATCGCTAGTGTGTATCATCCCCAGTCCGATGGTCAATCTGAAAGGACCAATCAGACAGTCATTCAAATATTAAGAATCTACCTCAATGTCGATAAATCGGACTGGGATGAATATTTAACAATGACAGAAATTGCCATTAATTCAGCGACATCTGAAACAACCAAAATGTCCCCATTCCTGTTAGATTTGGGGAGGGAGATAGTTATACTGCCCACAATTAATAGGTATGCTAGTCCCAGCGCTCACGAGAAGGAGTTCGTATCAAAGTTGGCCCAAATGCTTAAGCAAGCGAAAAAGAATATAAGGAAAGCCAACGAACATTATAAAAAACATTTTGACAAGCGCCATACAAATTGGAAGCTTAAGGTTGGTGATAAAGTTTTAGTATGGGCGATGAGATTGCAGCCGCTGAAACACAAAAAGGGCCACAAGTTGTATGAATAATACATAGGTCCATTTACAATCAGTAAAGTCATCAACAAAGCATCCACTCGAGTTAATATACCTCGCAAATGGGGAGGTCCAAGGACCCTACAATGCTCTTTTTAAAGAGATTTATTGAAAAAAGTAAGAAAAAAGAAAACTCCCCAAGTCCTATCGCCGACCCTCAATATCCGGATGTACAAGGTGATTATAATTAAAGTCCCTTTGTAAAAATGCTATAAAAAAACAACCATGAGTCCGAATGACTTCAAATTTGGACTGAGCATTCTTGAAGAAGGGGCATTTGATATGGGATAAGAAAAAAATAGTTCCAAAATTTATCACTAGATGGCGCTGTAAGCGGCATAACGGAAGCGGATTCAGCTAGAAGTGACATTTTGAATTGAAATACGACGGCTTTGGCATGAGTTGTTTATGGCATGATGTTTTTACATTAAAGTTGGTCAAGGAATGCAATTGACACTAAAACAAGTTAAACATGATTTTTTTTTTATTATACAGTACAGTATTAGCAAAAAATCAACTGTACCGGTCAATGAACATGATTGCTTCGGGTTTGATGATGGAAAACATGACTTTCAAGTCATTTAACAGTTGTGGCACTGTTAGTGCAAAGCCCATCCACCACGGCAAGGTCGTACCACATCGGATGGGAAAAATCGGTTTTTAATTGTCCTTGGGCCAAAAACCGCATAAAAAGCACATAATGATTCGGTTATTAATTGTCCTTGGGCCAAAAACCGCATAAAAAGCAACAATGGAAACGCCTATTAATTATCTCGGGACTTGCGCAAGACATGTTCAATATGCTGTCCACCATTTTCCTCCACAAGTTTTAACCGATAAACAGCATGTTCCACAACAGACCGGAGTGTCTCCGGGGTCACGTTGTGAACGTGTTGCGTAATCCGAGCCTTCAATTCCGCTAAATTTGCAACTGGGCCACTGAACACATGATTTTTAAGGTAACCCCAGAGCCAGAAGTCACAAGGATTGAGGTCCGGTGATCTTGCAGGCCAGGCTCTCGGAAAATGACGGCTGATAATTCTATCATCTCCGAAATGTGTCTTCAGCAGTTGCTTCACTGGCTTTGCAATGTGCGGAGGAGCGCCATCTTGCATGAAAATTATTCTATCCACGCATGCATGCTGTTGAAGTGTTGGAATTACCTGGTTGCGTAAAAGACACGCATACCGTTGACCATTGACTGTACAGGTAACGGGACCCGCAGGACCCACTTCCTCGAAAAAAAATGGCCCTATAATCAATGATGCTGTCATCCCGCACCACACAGTTATCTTTGCAGAATGAAGCGGTATTGAAACACATGCGAAAGGATTTTCCGTTGCCCATATCCTGCAATTTTGTGTATTGACAACGCCGTGGAGATAAAAATGGGCTTCGTCTGTCCACAAGATGTTCCATGGCCATTCATTGTCCACTTCCATGCGAGCTAGAAATTCTAAAGCAAACGTGTGTCTAATTGGCAGGTCAGCAGGAAGAAACTTCTGAACATGGGTAATTTTATAGGGATAACAATGCAGAATATTGCGTAAAATTTTATTGACCGTGCTCACAGGCATGTCTAAAGTTCGGGCAATTCCCCGTGCACTGCACGTTTGCACACCACTGTTCGACCCTTCCTCTAATGCTTCAGCCACATCTTCTACTGACGTCAAAGCAACTGCTTTCCTCCCTCTGCCAGATTTCACTGCAAAAGAACCTGTCGCTTCGAATTTTTTAATCATACACCTCAGAGCCTTTGCAGACATCGGACCACATCCTTTTTTCATTCCCTTTAATACCCGAAATTTCTTTAAACCTGCTATGGCAGAGTCGCCATTCTTGTAAAAGAGCTTCACAAGCAGAGCGCGATCCTTCATTGACAGACCCATGGCAAGCTGCTGAGATACAAATATGACGAGAACGCCATGAGGCTTGCGTTTTTATAACACATGCAATGTCTCATGCGCATGCGTATCTTTCAATTTGCATATTACAAATCCTCCTAGGCATAATATGCCGCTTACAGCGCCATCTAGTGATAAATTTTGGAACTATTTTTTTTCTTATCCATATCAAATGCCCCTTCTTCAAGAATGCTCAGTCCAAATTTGAAGTCATTCGGACTCATGGTTGTTTTTTTATAGCATTTTTACAAAGGGACTTTAATTATAATCACCTTGTATTTAAGGTTCAGAAATTATTAGACGTGAGAGGGAAGGCACCGAATAGGAAATTTCTAAATAATAATAATTATAAACTGGAGATGGGTAATGATTTTTTGAGTGAAAAAAGGAAGGAAAAATTCTGCGACCTGGATTCGAACCAGGAACCTCGACTATCATGGCCGACGCCTCTACCAATTGGTCTATCTCAGACACCTGGACAGCCAAGCTGTCTCAAGGTGTCTTAAAGATAACCAAGTTATCATGGTTGAAAGACCAATGGAAGACGGGAAACTGGAGAAACTGGAGTGGAGAAATTCTCGTTCTGGGAGCCAGGTTCCCGTCTCCCATTGGGCTTTCAACCGTGACAACTTGGTTGTCGTTAAGATGTCTGCGATAGCCTAATTGGTAGAGATGTCATCCATGATAGTCGAGTTTCCTGGTTCGAATACAGATCGCAAAATTTTCCTTCCATTTTTCAAGCAAAAAATCATTAGGAAATTTCTAGTTAAATGGTCAGGGTATGCAGAGCCTACATGGGAGCCGGAAGGCAACATACACAACACGGATAAAGTAAAACAGATGGGACACTCAGCCAGTTTTCTAAACCCATTTTCTCCCACGGCCACCAGACGGCCCAAAGCACACAGAGAAAACATGGCGCCTGGTGGAAGAGCATGTGCTGCTTTATTTGATCGAAATTACTGATATAAACTTCGAGATTATCTTACTTTAGTTTTCCGAACGATCCTGAAAGGTGAGTAGACTGTTAATGTTTATTATGAAATGCAATGAAACATTAGAGACAAATTAATTATACCTTATTTTCAAATACAGATGTTCGAAATGGACGATTACGTTTGTTGAAAGGGACAATTTAAAAGAAATGACCCCCAGTAGAACTGAATAAAAGTTTCTTATTATGATTTTATTTTATTATGCTTTTATAATAAAAATTTAATTATCCTAACGAATATATTCCTGTATATTTCATTTGTTTCAAAATTATTTCAATAAAATTTTTTGAACTTTATTAAAGGTCTTCTTTGTAAAATCTCTTTATTTAAAAATCATTATAAAAATTAATCTATAAATTAAATTAAAATTTATTTATAAAAATAGATAGAAATATATGGTGTTTAATGTATGAAATATTTTAGAAAATATCAATATAAAAGCTTAAAAGTATTCATATGCATAGTAGGCTACTGAAAAGAAATTTTCCCCTGGAAGAGGGCTGCATGGTGGAATAAATAACTTTCTCCCACAACCAATAAAGGGCACCACAAAAACGAGTTTTACAGTAATGTAAAGGAGTGTCCCATCGTTATTCAGCCAGCATCATTCAGCGAACCTCCAGCATTATTCTACGGTGAGTAACCATAGTGGAGACGAGAGTTAATGGATATTGGTGGAATTCGTTCACAACTTCGTTAGCGAAAACTGTGCCAGGGTTTAACGGACTTCCCCGCGAAGCCATCTCTCTCTTTGGGTCTGAATTCGTCGCCCTAAAGGATTCAAGCATCGAGCCATTACGACTCATAGCACCCTGGACTATAATAGCCTTTGCTGTGGAAGGCCTCGGCTACATCGGCCTATAACTCAGGTAGGTCCACTATTCTCTCTGTCGTATCCCTATTGTACCGCTCAGCCTTATGCCAGTTAAAAAGCCTTATATATGCCACAATGCCCTATTCGTTGGTCTCGGGTTTTATCATTTTGTTGTAATGCTAGCTTAGTTAAGGTTGGTTACATTGCGCCTAATTATCATTATCCCTTCTTTTGCTCATTGCAGTTGCCGACCGCAGCGGAGCCTAGTATGCCTAGCGTTGCCTTTTTCTGTTACGGTACGCAGCTAGATACGCTATCAGCTCTGAAACAAGCCAGCCAAGGTGAAGAACGAAGTTATTCTTCAGGAAAGGCAGATAAATGGCGCTTCCGTATTGGACTGAGGCAAGAGGAGCATCTTGTTGAATTTACTGCCCTAAAAGAACATTCTTCCTTATGTTTTAACTCATTAAATTGGTACTTATGTTCTGCGCTCTAGCACCAATAAGTTTAATTGGACGAAATTGTTTTGGACTGCACATATTGCCATAATTGTCTTTGTGAGGCCATTTGCCCTTCGAATGCAACAATTGCAATAATTAAATTGTTTTCATTAATTTTATTTACAATTTAAGATTAAAACTATTCCTTTAATGGTCTACGCACCCACCTGTTACCCTCGTGTTAGAGGGTACGCCCATTTTTATTTATTTCATTAAAAAATAAATTATTTATTCTATCACAATACTGTAATTCTGTGTCTTAAGCTTATTTGGGACCTTAGCCAAGTTACTTCCACTGCGTACTACCAAATTCTGCGTGACAATATCCCTATTTAATGCAGAATTTGAGATTGACTGCCTTCTTTACAAATTTCATTCCCAAATTCTCACTGGCCTCAACAGATACCTACCGCTAATTTCATCTACTACCCTTAAAACTGCAGTCTCTTTTTGAAGCCCTGGACATCCCCGATATATTATCATTTATCTCGCACAAAAACGCACTATACCGTAAATACAGACATTCTCCTAATAATCAGAATAAATCTAGATTCAGTTCCTTCTCAAATTACACTCGTTCAACCATTAAACATGCTAAATCCCGCTATTTTACTCATTTCTTTCAAAATGTAGCCAACAATAACTCTAAATGGAAATGAATAAAAAAACTTATTCATGGAACTTCCCTTCTAATCAGCCCTTTTTCAAACCCTTCCACCCTTGATACGTCTCTGTTAACCAGTTTTTAAAAACTTTTCTACCACCTACTTCTCCCATACCCACTCCTTCCCTACAACAACATTATCCTTTTCCCGTATATATAAAGTCGAAATCGTTTTTCATCTCCCCAGCCTCCCCCGATGAAAAATCTTCCACCAGCAACCGACTTAAACCTTTTAACAGTCTGCACACCCTAGGCATCAGCTCAAACATCATTATCCTCACATGCTCTGGTTTCACCCGCCCCTTGATGCTCCTATTTAACATCTCCCTATCCCAAGGAAAATTCCCCTCCCAAATTCGAACTGTAAAACTTATACCAATCTATAAAAAAGGCGACTCCTCCTCCTTCACAAATTACCACCCAATTTCAAACCTTCACTCATTTACAAAAACTTTCGAGAGGAAAGGTTTATTTTACTCCCGCCTTTCCTCTTACATCTTCTCAAACAATCTTCTTACAACTCCCCAGTTTAGCTTTATTCCAAAGAGAAGCACTTCGACAGCCTGCTACAATCTCACAGAATACATAATTTCCAACATGTCCAATAACAATTTTATTGTTTCCGTATTCCAAGATTACTCCAAAGCATTTAATTCCATCCTCATGATCTTCTAATATTCAAATTATCCTAATTTTCAATATCCGTGGTCCCCCTGTAACCTGGCTCTCCAGCTTCTTATCAAACAGACAATACACCTTACATTTATTCAATAAAACATCCTCAACAATCACCCCTAATCTAGGCGTCCCCGAAAGCTCAATTTTATCCCTCTTCTTTTTAACATATTTATAAACGACTTAACTTAATATTATACGCAGATGACACTACAATATCCTGCGCTGGCTCTTCCTTAAATACAATCAAGGAAACCTTCAACCCAGTCTTGAATAGGCTCTTACATTGGAATACAATCAACCTTATGTCCCTAAATCTCGATAAAACTTTATATGTCATCTTTCACCAACGCAACAAACAGCTCGAAAAGGACGAATTTTCACGAAACTACAACTCCGAACAGATTAACTCGGCCAAATACTTTTAAATACCTGAGTATCCACTTAAGTCATAACCTCTCCTGGGACACCCACATTAATGCTTTAGCTTCTACGCTAAACCAACGCTTAGGCCTTTCTCCCGTCTTCATTTCTTACCCCCCAAAATCCTCCTTCTATTATATAATGCATTAATACACTCCTCGCTTTCCTATGGTCTTCAAATTTGGGTTTCAACCACCAAATCTAAATTATTACGTCTACACAGATTGCAAAAATGGCTTGTACGTACCTTACTAAAACTACGTAAACCAACACCTGTCTCTCACCTTTTTAATTCTGTGGGCATAACCCCAATACACGAACTCTACCATTATAGCCTAGCAGTTTTCATATATAAAGCAATTAACAACTTTATAATTATATCCCTCCCCCAACCTTTTTTAGAACTCCCCCCCCCTACAACACCCGACATAGAAATTCCTTCCCAATCGCCCATATTAGACGTAAATACCAGCTCAAGAATATTTCTATCTCCGGCAACATACTTTGGTCCACTTTACTCCCAGATATCTGTTCTTCACCAAGCACCAGTATGTTCTAATCCCATTTAAAGAACTTCTACTCTGCACCCCCACTTAACTGACACCTGCCCCTCATCATTATCTTCCATTTTTAAAATTTTTTTTTGTTATTTATCAAAAATTATATTTTTCTTCCCCATCCAGGGACCTACTTCGTCGGCCCCTGCCATACTGGCCCTGGATGGACGATTTGCATCTCCCTTTACATTAAATAATAAATAAACAAATAAATTAATTAAAGAACATTAAAGATTGAGTACAGGGTCATTAGAATTAGAAATATAAATTGAATTTACTGGTACAGAGTTCTTTTGCATGCAAGTAAGTTATAAATCACTCAAATCCGTTGCTACCAATGCCTCTTCCACATTGTTTGTTAGGAGAATTCTTCTTCGACGCAATTTTCAAGCCAGTAGTTTCGTTCACCTTCCTGTCAATTAAGGCCTGGCAACTCCCATTTATCGAAGGCAGATATGTTGCTTTGTCTCACAGTACACACATTTTAACCATAACCTTCCGAAGCTCTCACCGCTTGACTGCCTCTCGCCCTCACCTGACCTCGAACCAGTCAATCTCTTTGAGACGATCTCATTCCTGTCCTAGGGGATATCCGGTCGTCACTTGGGCTTCTCCTGCAAAAATGTTTAGTTCGAATTTCTCGAAACCTTTGCTCTTCATTTAAGCGGAGTATCACGTGATGCGAATTTCCATTATTGCATGTAAATATGTATGTCTATTTAAAAATCAGTGGTTCGCACAACTCAGACCTTTCTAAAATTGGTTTGCGAGCCGTTAAAGTTTGGGAGCCAATGTTAAAGTCAATCTAAACCATGAACTAATTGTTTCGTCTCTTTTTTGAGTTTATTCAAAACACTGCGTTGTTCCACATGAGTTTGCAAGAAACCAACCTCGGAAAAAACATGCAAAGCCATCAAATAATTTAGTCCCTTATTCTTTTTCTTAGTAGACGATCAGGGGACTAAGAGGAAAACCCATAGCCCCAAAGAAGTACCTATGATTCTTATGGGAACATTGCGCCACACACAAATTCCATGATACCTTCAGGAAGCAAGCCTTCCGAGAAAGCGAAGCAAGCTAGCCATAGGTTCTTCAAGAAATTGTCTCAAGTGTTTTGCCAACAAACTGAAGTGTCGTATGTCTACAAGAGCAACACATTCGAATAATATATGGTGGGCAGTTTTATCCTCCATATTACTTTTTCTGTACAGCAGTGCATCTTGATAAATGCCCGTCTTGTGGAGGTGTTTCCTAAGAAGACAATAGCCAGTTAAAAACCTGTAATGGTGCATAGCCTGCTTCGGGTACACTTACACCCACCCACAAGGAGTTATCCGAATGAGCCAAATTACGTATACAGCAAGAGATACATCTGAACACACCTTTATTACTTTATGGAGCCAAGATGTGCACTCGTTTGTATAGGGTGTCTCAACCGAAAGCGGCATCAGTAGGTTGTGGCATCACCTCTAGCAGCCACATGTGTAGGTGATCATACAGGTGGCGAATGTCATCTTGGTGTGCGGGAAGGGCAGTAATACGGGCTGCAGAAACTCTGTGACGTACCGTGCTGCTGTCAGAGTGCCTTGAATGGTGACTAAAGGCGTTCTGGTATCGTAGCCGATGGCACCCCATACCATGATCCCTGGTGTTGGTACACGATAGCGATACTGGATGCATTGTTCATTGGCACGTTCCAATGATCTGCGCCACAGAAGCAGGATAAGCTTACGTCGCTGAAGACCACCGGACGCCATTCCATTCTCCAGCCTACTCATTCACGACACCATTACAGTCGTATCGCGCAGTGCTCAGGTGTCCAGGGAAGACACAACAATGAACGTCTGGCAGACATTGTCGCGGCGTGTAACCGGCATGCTATTGTCGCTATTGACACTGGAGCAGCACTGGGAATAGTGATGTTGCCGCGCAGTTACCGCAGGGTGATGGTTCTGTCCACTAGCGCTGTTCGCAGTATCCGCTTATTGGTATAAGCTGACGTGCTTCTCCAGGCCCCAGAGCCTGGTTTTCTGGCATATGTGGCTTCCTCTCGCCATTGCCTCCAACATCGACCTACTGTCCGTGCGTCCCGCGACACATGGACAGCTATGCGTCTGGTTGACCATCCAGTATCAGAGAGGCCAATTATCCAATCTCCTTCAAAGTCCATTAATTGCGTGAACGGTTGTCGTCGTAATGGCATTGAGACCGTTGTGCGGATTACAGTACTGTATGTTGACGAGGCAGTTGCTTCCTCCCTACTGCATGGAACGTCACGCGCAGGTGTGAACTGATGAGCCCATACAGGCACCCGGACACCGTGTATCAACCCAAATGGTCATATCCCGTGAGCATGCATCTAATCGTTTACTAGTCGGAGGTAGAAGACCCCCCCCCCCCCCTATACGAAATATGGATAAGGTCGGATAGCTCTTTGTTGATGGGGCAATTTCATTGCAAAGCAGTGTATTTGAGATGTGAATGTATAAAATAAGGTTTTTTCAACATAAAAGATATTCTCAAAATAAATGAATATAATATGACTAAATTATTTTTGAACATTAAATAAGCATTTAACCAACAGAAAATTATTAGGTTTGGACCGTTTGCTCTGTGATCCCGTAACACCACGTAGACAAAAAAGGCCTGCATACTGAAACGTCGGCTGTAGTGGTGAAAATTGCAGAACGTTGGGAATAGTCATTTAGGTTTTGTTGGCCTAGTGCCTTCGAGTAACAATTTGATTCTTTCAATAAGAACAAGAAGGACAGAATTTCTGGGCTTTGAGAAAAGAAATTTTGATTCGGTCAAACGTTGTTACATTATCATTAGAAGACAAATTTAGGGTCTATTATTGGTAGAAATACGATTAACAATAGCCTTTATAGTTTGATATAACAATAAAAGACGTTTCAGTGCGCAGGCCTTCTTTATCTAGGTGGTCTTGGATGAGTCCACACCCCTTGCCCAAAATGGCCGTTTAACTGCATGTTTTTATGAGATCTCTTGATTTTTGCGCGGAGATATACGTACCCAAGTTCTCATTCACAATTACGTCTGTGATTAATTATACCTTAGAAAGCAATTTTTAGGCCAACGGTTACTCGGTTCGTTTACTTTGGTTTTGTCCTTCTGGGTTAGATATATTCTTCCAATTGTTCTTTCATGTTTCATTTTCTGCTGTTAATAAAATCTGATTTAGTTGTATAGTCAGTTTTGTAAACTTGTCTCCGATTTTAGTTAAAATTCGTGGACCTTATCTGGTCTTGACCCTTTTTCCTTGTATTTGCGCCATTTCTTATTTACTCCTTGACAGTATTTTTCAACCTGTTCGATACTCAGTGCTATCACCATATGCTTTTCGTTAGTTCCCACAGATTCTTTCAGACATTTATTCTTGTCAGGTTTTTCACTTACATTTGCTTCATGCCCATTTTCATGTGTCCTGTATAGACAATATTGCTTTCCTCGGAATTGTGAATACTCCTAGAACTAGATATCGATCACGAGGGTAAGTCAATAAATAAGTTACAAATGGATATAGAAATGAAACAAGATTACTGATTTGAAAACTACTTTTATTTTTCCACATACAGAGTGTTGAGTACGTTACAACTAATTGAATTACAGATACAAATTTTCTAGCCACATGGACGACGGGGCTACGCGGTCGTGAGGAGGTATAAAGCGGACATCGCTTCATCATTCCTAATTGTTGTACAAACGATAGCTGCGAGAACGCCGCCAAAATCGATAGATGTTGGGAAGGATATGTAAATGCACTTTCTGATGCGAAACGGTCCTATTCCTTGATTATATAACAATACAAATCCAAGGGTCTCGCCATTTCGATGGCAGGAATCTGTAACATGCTAAATAAAACAGAAAAACTGAAAGACCAGCAACGTTGGACGAACCTGGACCCTCAAGGCAACGACCCACTCCAAGCAGAATACCGGAAGTTGTAGCCAAATTCAAGCGTGTCATCTCTACAGAAAATCCCAAAACTCAAAGGGCTCTCGCAAATAAGGTAGGAGTATCACAATCAATGGTACGCACCATCATCCACAAAACTCTCCGACTGGCTAAGTGTCTAAACCTGGTATGTGCGCATGAGGATAAAGCTGCGAGTCATACGTCCAAATCAATGGTCACCCATTTACGAACACTGGAACAGGAGACAGGCATACATTCAATTCTGTTTGAAGACATACCCGTGAAATCTCCAGATGCCTGCCCCATGATTTATGGCGCCTTTGGACTGCTGAAACGCACCCTTGGAAGTAGATGAACCCGTACATTGGACGGTCTATGGAAAGCCTGTGAAGAGGGTGCGCATAGATCGACCTAAATTCTCTGTGGCGAAGTCTTATTGAATGGAAACTCTGAAGCAGAGCCACAGTTCCCCACCGTGGACACCAGATAGAACATAACCGAAGATGGCAGTGGGGTTTCTCATAGACTTATGGCGCTTGCAAATCGTTAGTTATAACATACTCAACCCTCCGTAATCTCTTTGTACTTTGAGTTACTTGTTCCATAGCTTTACAAGCACTTCAAAACCAGGAGCAGAAAATTCATTGGGCTGCTGTCTGAACCAGGTGATGACTTCGCTTTATACACGTTCATCACCGGAAAAGTTATGCTCACAGTCTTCTGAGATCCGAAGGTGCTTACTGCATTTCAGTAAAAAGGGAAAACTATAAATGCCGACTTTTACTGTAATATCTTCATGAAACTTAGAAATGAGATTTCCTGGATGAAGCTGTATACAGGGAAGTCACCTCATAACCTAGTTCATATAGCATCTCAAGAAATATTATGCTGGTGGTGTTGAGGGGCTTGTGAAAAGATGGGAAAAAGCCTCAATGTACAAAGAGATTATGTAAAAGAAATTTTTAAAATTCTTCAAACATATCTGAGGTCTTTAAAGAATTAATCCAAGCCCTATTAACCCGTGATTATTTGGAAGACAAGTGTTATATCAAATCCGAACTTCAACAGTAAAGATTTTATTTCAAATTTCCAAGTTTTATGTTAATATGACAAGCTTTTTTTTTCTTTGTTTATTTCCAGGTTTTTAAATAACATTATCTCTTGACTCACGTTTGGCAATTAAATAACGAGACTGCGCACCTCCTATCGCGCAGCCGCATGGGGGGAGGTTGGTATTGGAATGCAGTTGACTTTGAACCTTCAAGAGCAGCCACCGTTTGTTTCGTCTCTCTATCTGCTTTAGTTTCCTTTTGAGCGTCAGTTGTAGAGGGCTTTGTCCTGTAGTAGTGCCGCGATTATCAGAAATACCGTTAATCAGAAATGCTACAAAGAAGTCCTAATCAAGCTGAGGGAAAGGGTAAGGAAGAAAAGACCGAGTTTGTGGAAGAATGACGCATGGATTCTGCATCAGGACAACGCGCCAGCCCACAGTGTCCCATTTGTGAAACACTTTTTAGCGGATAAGCGCAATCCTGTGGTCGAAAATCCTCCCTATTCACCTGATCTGGTTCCCAAAATTGAAAAGTGCATTAAAGGGAGCAAATTATCAATCTGTTGAAGAGGTAAAAGCAAAAACGGCAGAACTGTTGAAGACTGTGACAATGGATGGCCTACAGCATTGCTTTGAACAGTGGAAGGCACTTACGCAGCGGTATATAGTTAGGGGACGGGAGTATGTTGAAGGGGATTTTTTTTATTTTCATTTATGAATTGGGATCCAATACGTTCCATTGGGATGAAAGTTAGTTTTAATTTTGTTTTCCATTAGTCCCATTTCTGAAACTAGTCTTGTTATTTAATTGCCACACCTTGTATGTAGCTGTGGAGTAAACGTTCCTCTTCCCAAAGTAAAAATGGAATTCCTTCCACTTTCTGTAATTATCTTTATTGCATTATCTCTTTTTCTTAAAATCTCTTATTCTTATTGTATAAATAATTTTTGGCAAGAGCAGTTGTAAAAATTAGACGAAATTAATGTTTTAAGCACGAGATGTTTGTATTTCTAAAAAAGTATTCTCGAGTAATTCTATTAATAAATAAGAGATGACAATTAATAAAGCAATACATAAAATTTTTAATAAGTGACTGACGCGTTTCGAAGTTAATTTCCTTTACGTAGCCAAAGCAAAATTACAAAAAAGCTGAACAAATTTATATAGAATCGGGAAAAGAATTATCCAATCAGAATCATTTCAGGATACTGTTAGGATCCAATCATAATTTTCCTGTAATTCTATATAAAAGTTTCCAGCTTCTTTGTAATTTTGAATATGCTCTGTTGATGAAATTTCCTTCGAAACACTTCAGCCATTTATTAAATATATTATTTATTTCTTTATTAATTGTCATCTTACCATTAGATTATTAATTTTACAGGGTGTCCAAAAAGTCTATAAGTGAAATCAGTATTTTTTCAGTAAGTCCTCCGTCGAATTCCAGACAGGTCTATAGATGGGATTCCAGGTTGTTTAGCATTCTGGGGCCATAATGATTGTTTAAGGCATGGCATTTTTCTTCATTCATGGTGCATAGGTAGGCCACATTTCGAATCTTCACACCATACAAATTTTATATAACCCCAGGAACAAAAGTCAATTGGATTCAAATTGGTGCCCGTGGAGTCCATTTCAACAGTTCCTTGCGACCAATCCAGCAAGTGTTGTACGAAACAGAAACATTAGAATTTCACCTTTGGTACGGGACTTTTCAGATACTTTGTATTAAATGTGCATTTCTCAACGAGGAAAATAGTTAATTCCTTTAATTCTATTCTTCTCTTTAGGAGAATTCATTTTTATTTCTTACTGCAAAGGCGCCCGGCATTGCCCGGGATAATTACAGTTGTATGTAAACAGAAAGATCTGAAGTTAAATAATAACCCACATTTTTTCCAGTAATTCTGCAATCTCCTGGTGTAGACGAAGCTTTCGTTGTTTAGATGTTTATGACGCCTAGATAAATTTTTGTCTTCAATGACTATTCATTTTTTCAGCTGCATTTCGATAGATGTTAATTAACATGTATTCTTATTCTTCGAACGATTATTATAGAACATAGTATTGTATGCTTATTGATTTGAAGAGTTGAGTTGATTTATGCATTGTTATCGGTAATGTTGTCAACTTTCGCCCGAGCAAAGACACTGCTGCCTCTATCACCTTTCCACTCTTTCTCAATAGTCTGCTAATTCTCCATTATCTCCAGTTACTGGTCATTTTTAAAGATATTCAAGAAAATGATGAGTTTTAAGAACTATCAAGTTTAGCAGAGGCACCCAGTGTTGCCCGGGATAATTATAGCCGTATGTAAACAGAAAAATTCGAATTGATTTTCAATAATTCTACAATTTCCTACTGTAGAAGAAATTCCCGAAGGTAACGTTTTATCTTCTCTGACCAATCAATACTTGTTCTTTTCTTCGACATCACCAATAGACATTTCGATATATATGAATTAACATGTATCTTTCGAATGATTATTAAAGAACACAATATAATGTGCTTTTTGGTTCGAAGAGCCGAGTTTATTTATACGTTGTTATTGATTATGTCATAAACTGTCGCCCAAGACTGACTGGCATCCTCATATCACCAACACTCAGAAAGAGGAAGGGGAAGCTGCCGTCATGTCTGGAAGATTCTACACTGTTCAAGTATTCCAAAAACACAAATCGTCTGAACATTTGTTAGTGAGCTGAAGGGAGATACGTGTATCTCTTTCCCTGCTCGAGAGAGACTACCCTATCTATATCGTGCTATTATACTCATTACCTGCTCGTAGTTAATAATTCTTGGAAACAAACGTTCTACCATTGCATCATCTTGAAAATGTTGTTGCACCATCACTACATCTGTTTCCATGGTAACAACATTTCCCCAGCGTTGATACGGAAATATATGGCAACTAACTTTCTGGATGGCACTGGATGTAGATGATCGTTTTTTTCTGTGTATCCTGCTCAAGATGAAGCTCCAGTGTTTCCTACGTTTCCAAAGCCCTTTTTCAGATAGTTTTTGTATTTTAGTTGCAGAGTTTTTCTGATCAATACTCGTTCTTTCTCTTTCCTTTCCAAACATATTTTTGCCAGTCATCTGGACGTTAGGGAGCTCAAGGGAAATACGTGTAACTCCTTAGCCTCTCGATAAACTCTGCCTTATCTATGTCTTGTCATTGCATCATCATTTTATGCTCATCTATATATATAAAAATGACTTTGGGTTTGTTTGTTTGTTTGTGTGTGTGTTTGTTTGTTTGACAATGCTCTGTCACGAACAATATGCCACGTCCCAACAATAAGCTACAGACCAACAATATGCTATGGATCAAAAATATGCCGCACATCAACAATATAGCTCGTGCCAACAATATGCCGATGGATAAACAAAAGCAGTCTGTTCTATATATACTGTACTAGCAGAGGACCCGGCGTTGTCCGGGATAATTACGCTTGTAGCTAAACAGAAAACCTCAAAAAGCTAAATTAAACCTGCAAATTGGTTAAATAATAACTCAATCACTACAATATAGAGAGAAGAGACTATCCATTCTAAGAAAAATCCGACAGACAGGAATTTACCTCTTCACTGAAAAAATCCATTCTAGGTGATATACCGGGACTTGATTTACCGAAAAAAATTTTTTTAAAGGCTCACAATGGATGGACCTCTCCAAGGATGCCTTCTAGTCTAAATAATTTTTTACTCACGTAATCTTACTTTAGATGTACACTTGATGTTGTTGCAATTTCCTTTCTTCTTTCGATGTCTTGAAGCAAAAATTGGCCATTCATCACTTTCTGTAGTCTAGCGGTCGCCGATTCTTCTATTTACTTGCTTACCATTTGCTCAATACACCACGGAGCTAAAGGAGTGCTTCAATCGTCTATCACTTTTTCTCAATAGTCTGCTAACTCATTATCTCCAGGTATTGATTATTTTTAAAGATTTTCAAGAAATTGTTAAGTCCTAAAAATTCTCTTTTCTAAGAAAAACCTGAATAACAGGAATTCTATGCATTGAATTCTATATTGCACAAACATTGCCTTGCATGAGACATATATTGTTGGCCCTTGCATATTGTTGGTGCATTGCATGTTGACACCATTGTTGATACTTATTGTTGCGTAAACTTTTATTTGCATTGTTGGTCATGAGATATATATTGTTGGTCCGTGCAGAGTGTTTGTGAATTGCGTGTTGATACCATTGTTGCAAAAACTTTGTCTTGCATTGTTGGTCATGAGATACTTCTCATTAATATGCCCTGCCATAACCATGAATATCGATTTTTTATCAATAATTATTATTTCTTCGAAATCTGAGATAGACAGTGACCTTCCTCATGCTTTGAAGGTCATGTATGCGAAATTTTATCAAGATCTGAATAAAACTGTAGATTTGTATAAAAAACAAACAAACAAACCCACAAACAAACCCTTAAACCCAGAAACAGACAAACATCCTTCTTTATATATATAGAAGAAGATATAAAAAGGATTCGGGTTTTTTTTTGTGTGCCAACAATAGGGCGGTGTGCTTGCGTCAACAATCGGCTGCCCGTATTTTTAAATTGCGTCAACAATGGTTGATGCACGAGGAAAGCTCCATTCACTCAATCAAAACGCTTCAACTAAATCCGTACTAATTTAATGAAAATAAAAAAAAATAAGAAAAAGATTAATTAAACGATAAACAAATACAATAAATAAAATAAAGCTAATAATTAATTAATTAAATAAACTTGATTATACGAATAAGTAAAATAAAATAAAGCTAATAATTAATTAATTAATTAATTAATTAATTAAATAAACTTGATTATACGAATAAGTAAAATAAAATAAAGCTAATAATTAATTAATTAATTAAATAAACTTGATTATACGAATAAATAAAGTAAAATAATTAAATTTATTCATTACTTTCAAGATATTGTTGTTGTGAAATGAAATCTATTTAATTTTATTTAAAATAATTAGATTAATTTTAATTTTATTAAAAATTAAAAATAGACAAATGTGTAGCAACCCGCTATATTTAAATGCAATAAACGTTGTTATGCTTTAAAAAACAAACTCCAGCACATATTTCTATGGGAAATCCCTTTTAACCAGTGTCGTCTGCTATTCGTGTTACGAATCGAAGCGTCGCCCTGGAAGCACTTGATCCCAAGTCCCTTGATATTCACTGAGTTTCCTCGTCTGGTATATAGCTATCTCTATGGCTGTGACGGGTCCACATGTGTAGCAGCACCAATGATGTCAACTACAATCAAGAGTGGATCGACCCATCAAGAGTAGAAAATGATAAGAACCAGACATAGTTCTCGATGAATAGCGTGGACGCACGTTCAAACTAATGACATCATTACATTAAATATACATTTAATATATTGATTTTAAAATGTCACTTTTCTTGAAATGTCACTGCCAAAGGAAGTCAATATAATTCCATGAGACTTAAAAAGTTATTTTCAGTTTTTTTTTTATGTTCAAAATTACTTTCCTATGCTATACTAAATGGCTACCAGACATGGGTGCACGATGTTAAATGTAAACTTTTCCAGGCAATAATTTTGACATGTGCCTGTGTTAACGCATTCATAGAAGGCTCAATCCAATCTTTATTGTAGTTGACATCATTGAGCAGCACCAGGCAGCGCTAATTGCTACTTCTGATAATAATAATAATATTACTAATTACTCTGTAAGACCTTCTCTTCACCTGTGCTTTCTGTCCACATCAGTCTCCTTAAAACTCCCACAACATTATCTGTTCTTCTCCACTTAGGCTGACTTTTATTAAGATTTAATTGCTTTTATTTTTTTTATTTTCCATTAAAAGGAGCATATGTTTTTAATTCATTTTTATTACTACAAATCCTGCTCTTATATAATTATTACTAATTTCTAATCTATCTATCTTCTATATCTATTTATCTATATATATATAAAGAAGGATGTTTGTTTGTGGGTTTGTTTTTTGTTTGTTAGTTTGTTTCTTATGCAAATCTACAGTTTTATTTCGATCTTGATGAAATTTTGCATACTTGGCCTTCAAAGAATGAGGAAGGTCACTGTCTACCTCTGATTTCGAAAAAATAATAATTATTGATAAAAAATCGATATTCATTGTTATGCCAAGGCATATTAATGAGAAATATCTCATGACCAACAATGCAGGAAAAAGTTTGTGCAATATAGATAAGTTTCAATTTGTAACAATGCATAAAATTCCTCTTATTCAGGCTTTTCTTAGAAAAGAGAGTTCTTAGTATTAACAATTTCTTGAAAATCTTTAAAAATGATCAGTAACTGGAGATAATGGAGAGTTAGCAGGCTATTCAGGAAGAGTGGAAAGACGACAGAGGAAGCACTCCTTTAGCTCCGGGCTCTATTGAGCAAATAGTAATCAAATAAATAGAAGAATCGGCGACTGCTAGACTACACAAAGTGATGAATGGCCAAGTTTTGCTTCAAGACATCGAGAGAAGAGTGGAATTGCAACGACATCAAGTGTACATCTAACGTAAGATTACGTGAGTAAGAAATTATTTAGACTAGCAGTGGCATCCTTGGAGAGGTCCAACCATTGAGAGCCTTTAAAAAATTCTTTTTTAAATTTTCATTAAGAATTTTACTGTATTAATTCTAAGCGTATTCATGTGTTTATTTTTAAGCTATTGCAAAATTTAATCAAAAAAAAGTCCGACTCACACAGGGGGTTATCACCTAGCTTATTTGCTAGCACATCAGATCCAAACATTTCATAAAAATACATTTTGACTATATTCTGTGGGAATGTGTATATTTTGGAAACTGGGATGCTGATAATGCGATGATTGAACGTTCGTTTCCAAGAATTATTAATAATGAGCATAGAATGATGATGCAGTGACAGGACATTAATAAGGCAGCCTGTATTGATGAGGCAAAGGACTCACGCGTGTCTCCTTTAAGCTCCTTATCAAACGTCTAGACGACTGGCAAAATATTATGTGCCTGGAAAGGTAAGAGAAAGAACGAGTATTGGTGAAAGAAAGTCTGCAACAAAAACCGAATAAGCTAAGTGGACATTTGAAACAAGAGGTTATAAGAGCTTCTACATCAAGGGCAAGAAAATCTTGATTCTAAAGTATCTGGTGATGCTCTGCAATGGTGAGGCAAGTCAAGAAGAGTTTTGATAAAGTCCCGATATATCACCTAGAATTCCTGTTTTTCGTATTTCTCATAGAATGGGTAGTCCCTTTGCTCTGTTTTGTATTGATTGAGTTATTATTTAACCAATTGGAAGTTATAATTTAATATTTTGAGATTGTTCTGTTTAACTACAAGTGTAATTATCCCGGGCAATGCCGGGTACCACTTCTAGTCTTCTATATTTATAAGAAGAATGTTTGTTTGTTTGTGGGTTTATGGGTTTGTTTGTTTCTTATGTAAATCTACAGTTTTATTCTTGGTGAAATTTTGCATACTTCACCTTCAAAGCAAGAGAAAGGTCACTGTCTACCTCAGATTTCAAAAAATAATAATTATTGATAAAAAAATCGATACTCATGGTTATGGGAGGGCACATTAATGAGAAATATCTCATGACCAACAATGCAAGGCAAAGCTTGTGCAACAATGCATATCAACAATGGTATCAACACGCAAATCCCAAACTCTGCAGGGATCAACACTATACAGGGTGTTTCATAATTGGTGTCCCGTCTTTAGGTTCAAATAACGACTCAAGGGGAACAGGTTGGGGGAAAATGAATATTGATTATTTGGTTTTAATGTCCCTTAATTCAGAATAAAACATTTCGCGGCCCTGGGGGTTGAAAGGGTAAATTTTGAAAATTTTAATTTTGTAGGGATAGGGGTTATTTGGAAAGTTGTTGACCCCATGTGTTATTTAGAAAGTTGTAGAGCATCATGTAAAATGTGGGTTTAGCAAAAAACCCGGTGAAAAAATCGCATCCCCTGCCCTTCCTCGAGTGGGTAAAGTGAAAGGTATGGCTATCCGATGTGGACCAAAACCATACTTATTAGAAAACAGTAGGGCCTACATTTTCAAGGTAACGACTCATTCATACTCATTCATTTTCAAATGTACTGTTTTCTAATAAGTAATAAAGTTCTAATAAGTTTGTAATTAGTTTTTCTGTTTTTGTCTACATTAGCTAGCCATACCTTTCACTTTACCCACTTGATAAATGGCAGGGGATGAGATTTTTTCACCGTGCTTTTTGCTAAACCCACATTTTTCATGATGCTCTACAACTTTCTAAATAACACATCGGGTCTAACCCCTACCCCTACATAATTAAAATTTTCAAAATATACCCCTTCACCCCCAGGGACGCGAAATGTTTTTATTCTGAATTCGGGGACATTAAAACCAAATAATCAAGAGTCATTTTCCCCCAATCTCTTTCCACTAGAGTCGTTATTTGGACCTATAGACGGGACACCAATTATGAAACAGCCTGTATATCTCATCACCAACAGTGCAAGGCAGTTTGTGCAATAGAGATAAGATTAAATTTGTAACAATGCATACAATTCCTGTTATTCAGGCTTTTCTTAGAAAAGAGAGTCCTTAGTATTTAACAATTTCTTGAAAATCTTTAAAATTCATCAGTAACTGGAGATAATGGAGAGTTAGCAACTATTGAGAAAAACTGGAAAGACGACAGAAGAAGCAATCCTTTAGCTCCGTGCTGTATTGAGCAAATGGTAATTATAAGAATCGGCGATCGCTAGACTACACATAGTGATAAATGGCCAAGTTTTGCTTCAAGACATCGAGAGAAGAGTGGAATTGCAACAACATCAAGTATACATTTAAAGTAAGATTACATGAGTAAGAAATTATTTAGACTGGCTGTGGTATCTATCTATTATGAGCATTTAAAAAGATTTTTTGCGAATTTTCATTAACAATTTTCACTGTTTTAATTCTAAGCGTTTTCATTTGTGTTATTTTTAAGATATTGCAAAATTTAATCCAAAAAAAAAGTCCGAGCCAGGCTGGGGTTATCACCTAGCTTAATTGGTAGCACATCAGATCCAAACATTTCATAAAAATACATTTTTACTATATTCGGAGGGACTTTGTATATATTGGAAACTAAGATGCTGATAAAGTGATGATTTAACGTTCGTTTCCAAGAATTATTAATAATGAATACAAAATGAAGATGCAGTGACAGAACATCAATAAGATAACGTCTGATGAGGGAAAGGAGTCACGCGTGTCTCCCTTGAGCTCCCTTTCAAACTTCCAAACGACTGGCTAAAATTTATGTGCCTGGAAAGGAAAGAGAAAGAACGAGAATTGGTCAGAGAAACTCTGCAAACAAAACAGAAAAAGCTATACGGGCATTTGAAACATTTGAACAACGGGAGTTTCGAATAGAGCAAGAGCTTCCTACGTCAAGGGCAAGAAAAACTTTAGTCTAAAGTATCTGGTGATGCTCCGCAGTGGTGAGGCAAGTGAAGAAGAGTTTAGATAAAGTCCCGGTGTATCACCTAGAATTCCTGTTTTGTGTATTTTTCGAAGAATGGATATCCCCTTTGCTCTGTGTTGTATTAATTCAGTTATTATTTAAACAATTGGAAGTTATAATTTAATTTTTTGACATGTGATCTATCTGAATGTTTTATTATATACTAGCAGAGGTACCGGGCGTTGCCCGGGATAATTACACATGCAGGTAAACAGAACAATCTCAAAAAATTAAATTATAACACCGAATTAGTTAAATAATTACTGAATCAATACAACACAGAGTAAAGGGATTATCCATTCTACGAAAAATACGAAAACCAGGAATTCTAGATGATATACCGGGACCCAGGGCCGTACCCAGGAGGTGGGGCTGAGGGGGCTGCAGCCCCCCCCCCCCCGAAATTGGTCATCATATCAACTAAATATGTTACATAGGGGTCTTCCTCCACTTGGGCCAGTCCCCCTGAGCCCCCCCACGAAAAATATTTCTGGATACTGCCCTGCCGGTACCAGATACTTTGGACTCAAGTTTTTCTTGCTGTTGGCGTAGAACATCTTACTCTGTTCGAAACTCCCGTTGCTCAGATGTTTCAAATGCCCGTATAGCTTTCTTTAACTAATACTCGTTCTTCGCTTTTCTTTCCAGGCACATAAATTTTTGCCAGTCATCTAGACGTTTGATAGAGAGCTCAAAGGAGACACATGTGAATCCTTTATGTCATCAATAAACGCGGCCTTATTAATTTTCTGTCATTGCATCATCATTTTATGCTCGTTATCCAAAATGCTTGGAAACGAACGTACAATCATCGCAGCATCAACATCTCAGTTTCCAAGTTACACATTCCCACAGAATATATCAAAACGTATTTTTACGAAATGTTAAGTTCTGATATGCTACCAAATAAAATAGGTGAAAACCCCGGGCGTGGCTCGAACTGTTTTTATGATTATATTTTGCAATATCTTAAAAATAAACACATGAAAACGCTTAGAATTAATATAGTAAAAATTCATAATGAATATTCGGAAAAAAACATCTAAATGCTCACAATGGATGAACCTCTCCATGTTTGCCGCTGCTAGCCTAAATAATATCTTAGTCACGCAGTCTTACTTTACATGTTCCCCTTGATGTTGTTGCAAATCCCACTCTCGATGTCCTGAAGCAAAACTTGGCCATTCATCTCTTTGTGTAGTTTAGTGGTCGCCGATTCTTCTATTGACATGCTTACCAGTTGCTCAATGCAGCACGGAGCTAAAGGACAGCTTCCTCTGTCGTCTTTCCACTTTTTCTCAATAGTCTGCTATCTCTCCATTATATCCAGTTAGTGATCATTTGTAAAGATTTTCAAGAAATTGTTAATAACTAAGAACTCTCTTTTCTAAGAAAAGCCTGAATAACAGGAATTCTATGCATTAATACAAATTGAAAATTATCTATATTGCACAAATTTTGCCTTGCATTGTTGTTCACGACATATATATTATTGATCCTTCCATAGCGTTGGTGCATTGCGTTTTGACACCATTGTTGAAAAGCTACTGTGGCACAAACATTTCCTGGCATTGTTGGTCATGAGATATATATTCTTGGTCCGTGCAGAGTATTTGTGTATTGCGTGTTGATACCATTGTTGATAAGTATAGTTACACAAACTTTGCCTTGCATTGTTGGTCATGGGATATTTCAATAATTATTATTTTTTCGAAATCTTAGGTAAACAGTGATCTTCTTCATGCTTTAAAGGTGAAGTATGCAAAATTTCATCAAGATCGGAATAAAACTGTAGATTTGCATAAGAAACAAACAAATCCACAAACCCACAAACAAACATCCTTCTTTTTTCAATAAATATAAAGAATAGCAAAGGACTCGGCGTTGCCCGGGATAATTACACAGCAGGTAAACAGAACAACCTCAAAAAGTTAAGTAAACTGATGTGTTTTTTGGAAATAAACTGCAATAGGTTATGCACTGCTAAAACGTGCCAGACATTCAAACACACACACACACACACACTGTAACGTGCCTTTTCGTGGCTTAAAAAACGAAGACCGTTTTTTTTTGCTTTTATTTTTGGCTCTTCTTGCGAATCTTAAAGTTTTGTTAAATAGTCTGGTAAATCGGCGTACGGGTAAGTCTATTTACACGAACGTTAATCACTTTCAGCTCCAACCAATGCTCCCTTTCGAGGCGTGGTCTTATCTTCGGCAAATCGACCGACGGTCTGTGCTTTTCCGCACTTATTCTTTTCTTTCCTAATTGATGGAAGGCTCCAATTTGGCTTCGTATTTTTTTTTGGAGGTTAATGTGGCCCCCTCCAGTGTAACACGATTGAAAGGGTTCACTCGACGCCCTCTGAGGCGTTTAGTAAAAAGTCGGAACTTCCTAAACTTCCTATAGAAGTGAGTTTAAACACTAAAATATTTAAGTCTGGCCAGACGCAACCTAAACAGGAATATTTGCTTAGAGGCAGTTACCCATGTCGATAAGATTTATATTGAAGGTGTGAAAATAAATTCCCCTTGAAGTCTTTTATATGTTTTTTTTTCCCGGAAGCTAGATAATTTGGAAATTTACTTCCGTTCGACAAGGAATTATTCCTGAGCACACAAAGACTGATTCGTGGTTTTTTTAATTGCCTAGATAAAAGGTTACAGGATTGAAATTGGGTACCAGGAAAGAAACAATTATTATGGGTTTATTTAGATATAATTCCGAAAGAATATTTTCTTTGTCTTATTTTGTTCACACAAAATGTGGTTAAAACAATATATAAATGAATTTTACTAGAAAAAAAAGTATCATTTATTTGCTAAGGTTTCCTAGACACTAACAATTACCAAGAATGGGGTAGTTTAAATTAACTCATTCTTGGTTGACAATAATTTTCTTCAAATTTTTCTTCTCTCGTGGTCTCAGGCATTTAAATTTTTTTTTTTTTTGAAGATTGTGTTTTTAATTTATCGCGTGGCGTTCGCAATGACGTGCTACCTCGAGCGTTTCATACGCATGCGTAAAAAAAAAAAAATAACATTTTGGTTTTTCAGTTTTTTAGTTCAGTTGGCAGTTGTCAGTTCTTTTTCGGTGGAGACGACAGCGGCGGACAAGCTTGTCCGCGTTTATAGGTCTTCTCTCTGGGTTGCAGTTAGAAATGGACCGAAACATGCAACGGCCATATTCTCAATATAGTACGCGAGTCGTAGTCGGGGTATGACTTTATTCTTTAAGTTTTGTTGAGGTCTATTGCGAGCTCAAGGATATAGTGATTATCTGATGTTTCGAATTGCCGTCATGCGGG
The DNA here is from genome assembly GCA_023313115.1 of Rhysida immarginata. Taxonomy (NCBI): domain Eukaryota; kingdom Metazoa; phylum Arthropoda; class Chilopoda; order Scolopendromorpha; family Scolopendridae; genus Rhysida; species Rhysida immarginata. Next base: position 880,994 of record JAHWFO010100866.1, read on the forward strand.
TTTGATATGGAATGAAAAGCCAAGCGATATCCATTTTTAGTTAGAGATTTTAGCCACTAACTGACTATGATGGTGTTCGCCAACGTTATGTAATTCATCCGAAGACACAACAAGACATTTGCCTTGACGATGTCACCCCTACAGAGAAACTTGTTTCGCATTCGATAAAGAACTTGTGAAAGAGTAAGATTTTTTTTTTTTATTGGTTTATGGAACTCAAAATTTGTCCGTCGTAATTTTGATGTCTAATGGAACAACCATCTGCGGAGTTCATCGCCATTTTTCTTTTCCCCTCTGGTTCTCCTTTGACTGTCTGCGTGAGTTAAACCTTCTTCACTTTAGGTACTTTAAGAAATAATTGGATTGGCCTTTGAACTTAACCTTTTTTTTTTTTAACAAAAAATAACTTTTGATGTTTGGTACAGAATTTCGTGCTATTTGGACTTTCACTCAACTCAGCGATTTTAAGTTTGACGTATTTTCTCTTTAATTTTGTGTTCTTTTCTTTATTTTCATGATTTTTTGATGGAACTGAGAATTTCCCTATTTTATTTTTATTCTGACTTTTTTTTCATTTTTTTTATTTCTTTAATCCTTACTTTTAGGATCTTAAAAGAATTCTTCCTCGTCGCTGCAGAAAAGTTACCTGTGTGTTGTTTTCCTTCCCTACGTTTTTTCTCCTTTAGTGTAGTAAAATGTTGCTGTGTCCCTGTTAGTCTTATTTGTGCGTGACGAGGTAAGTAACCTGTAATTTACGGAAATTTGGCAATTTCTGCTCTTGTTTATTTGATTCCCCCCCCCCTTCTCTTTTCAACTAAACCTTAAGTTTTATTTATCATTTTTTTTTTTGGATTTGCTTGTTAATCTAAATCACTCTCTCTCGCATTCAGCGACCTTAGTTCATCAGCGAACTTTTCACCAACCGACTCCAGCCTGATTCCCCTCAATCTTCCTTGGAATGAGTGGAGCTGTTCCTTTTCCCCAGTCACGTGATTTATTCGACTTTAGCTCTTTCTTCTGTTAATTATCAATCATCTAAGTGCCCTTTTCTTTTTAATATTTATCTATTGTAATTTTTTTTTAGTTCCAAGCGTTTGTTAGATGTGGTTTTTTTTTGAACTATTTATTCGCCTATCCAGTTTAGTGAAATCCTTCGTTCTGGACTTTCTTCGGTTAATAGAGACTTATCGCCATTGTTCCACTCCTTTTGCACTACAAATTTGATCATCGTCAGGATCTTCGCAATTTTATCTTCGAAAAAAGGGAACTCGTCAGAAGAAGCCCAGCAGCGTCTTTCTAATCAATTATGTATTCTTTGTTTGTTTATATTTTTTTTTCTGCCTCTAAAAAAAGAAAATGGGAAAAAATAAAAAGCAACAAATCCGCTTGGAATTAATTTTTCTTTATTTAATTTAATCACAGACTTCATTTCAGGTTAATAAAGATTTAAAAAGGAATTAAAAACCTAAATAAGCTAATTTTTGTTCCTTCTTGGCAGTAATCAACAGATTTTTAATCCTTTCATTTCATAATATAATCTACTTAACGGGAATTAAAGTAATCCCTCGCCTAGGTTGTAAGCAAGACATGTAATTTTGGGGTTTAGAGGACTAGTAAACGCTTGTGGGTTTCTGTAGCTGTGCGTGTCACTGAAATGGCACGCTACAACACACACACACACACATACACACACATAAAGAAACATAAACACACTTTTCCCAATCGTCTGAACGCTTGTTAGGGAGCTGAAGGAAGACACGTGTATCTACTTTGCCTCATCGAGAGAGATTGCCCTATCTATATCGTCCATTATATCTGTTCATTATTATTAATTCTTGGAAACGACTGTTCTATCATTGCATCATCATTTTATGTTCATTGTTATAATTCTTGGAAAGGAATGTTTTATCATTGCATCATCATTTTGTGCTCATTGTTATTGGTGAATTGCGTGTTGATACCATTGTAGATACCTGTTGTTGCACAAACTTTGCCTTTCATTGTTGGTCATGAGATATACATTGTTGATCCCTGCCTAGTGTTTGTGGATTTCGTGTTTATACCATTGTTGATAACTATTGTTGCACAAACTTTTCCTTGCATTGTTGGTCATGAGATATATATTGCTGGTCCGTGCAGAGTGTTTATGCATTGCGTGTATATACCATTGTTGATACCTATTGTTGCAGAAACTTCGCCTTGCATTGTTGGTCTTGGGATATTTCTCATTAATATCCCCTGCATATCGATTTTTTTATCAATAATTATTATTTTTCCGAAATATCAGGTAGACAGTGACCTTCCTCATGCCTTGAAGGTCAAGTATGCAAAATTTCATCAAGATCGGAATAAAACCGTAAATTTGCATAAAAAACAAACAAACCTACAAACAAACAGACCCAGAAACATATATAGATAGATAGAAAAGTAGAAAGGTATATATATTTGTTTGTGCAACAGTAGGTATCAACAATGTTATAAACATGCAATCCACAAACACTAGGCAGGGATCAACAATATATATCTCATGACCAACAATGAAAGGTAAAGTTAGTGTAACAATAGGTATCAACAGTGGTATCAACACGCAATCTTCTATATATATAAAGAAGGATGTTTGTGGGTCTGTCTGTCTGTGGTTCTGTCTGTGGGTCTGTCTGTGGGTACGTTTTTTATACAAATCTACAGTTTTATTCCGATCTTGATGAAATTTCGCATACATGACCTTCAAAGCATGAGGAAGGTCACTGTCTACCTCAGATTTCGGAAAAATAATAAATATCGATAAAAAATCGATATTCATGGTTATGGCAAGGCATATTAATGAGAAATATCGCATGACCAACAATGCAAGGCAAAGTTGGTACAACAATAGGTATCAACAATGGTATCAGCACGCAATTCACAAACACTCTGCA
>JAHWFO010100866.1:903911-916236 GCA_023313115.1 Rhysida immarginata
CAGGGACCCGCTCGTGAATGATTAGAATAATAATAGATGATATGAGAAAATGTCCTTAGTTAGGTTTGCGAGGAAATTAATCCCAACGCCAGGGACCCAGAAGGATAATGAGCGTCTTCATGTACTGGTTTACGGGAATATTAATTCCAACGCCAGGGACCAGCACATAAGGCGTAACAGAAGGTGAATATCGCCCTGAAAAGGGCGCACCGTGAAATGAAAATAATGAAATGATACCTGAAAAGAGAGTAGAGTGATACCTTGAAGAGCTAGTCCGTTTTGATCGTCCTGATCGTCCTCAGCCTAGGTTCCGTCCTCAACGTAGGTTGCCCCTGATATAATCTCAATGTTATCAGCAAAGATACAGCTTTTATAAGGTTTTGGAACCAATCAGGATACCAGGCTAGTGGTAAATATCCTGATTGGTTTACAAGAAAAAATAAACACAATACAAAAAAAAAAATACAAAAAGGGGGGCTTAATAATAATATTAACTTGAAGACAATTATAAGCAATTGGCTATTATATCCGGAGTGACGCTATTACAAACAAAGGGCTGCTAAAAAGTTATTATATCCACAGTGAGACTAGGTCACATGGGATAGTAAAGAATTCCACAGTGATAAGTCTAGTGGGCCTCTAACTACTGAACCATGATAGAGGCCCACTAGACTTATCATTGTGGAATTCATTACTATCCCATGGGACCTAGTCTCACTATGGATATAATAACTTTTTAGCAGCCCTTTGTTTATAATAGCATCACTCCTGATATAATAAGCAATTGCTTATAATTGTCTTCAAGTTAATATTAATATTAAGCCCCCCCTTTTTGTATTTTTTTTTGTATTGTGTTTATTTTTTCTTGTAAACCAATCAGGATATTTACCACTAGCCTGGTATCCTGATTGGTTCCAAAACCTTATATAAGCTGTATCTTTGCTGATAACATTGAGACATACTGAAGATGGCTACTTGGTAGCCGAAATGTATACATATATGATACATATTAAACTTCTTTTGTGGACAAGTGGAGTTTCCTTCCTTCCTTCCATGTATAATAAACTTGGAAGTCGCACCAGTTGCTATAAATGATAAAAAAAAAGTGAACAAACTTTACCTAAAGATGAGGAATAATCCCTCCTCTTGCACAATAAGTGCATTCAAATTTCATTCCAATTTACTGAAAAGCAGATAACAGAAGCTAAACGTAAATACTATTCCAATTTGTTTCACCAATTTAATAATGCAAAAGACAGTATAAATTAAAAGAGCTTACCAATAATATTAATCAGACTCCTAATCCATTTACAAAGCAACAGCTTATGACCCAATCATTATTAATCGAGTTTATCCATACCTTATTGCCTACCCCCTCCTGTTAGATATGCATAGCACAAAATTAGATACTAACCATATATATAAAATGCCGTGTACTCCATCTTCCTTCTTTTTGTTTCCCCAGCTATATCAACAGATGTAGCGGACGTGATAAATAAAATTAGGGCAACATTTAGACCAGATCCATTAGGACATCGCCCAGATGTTATAAAATCCATTAGACATACTTTGTCAGTTTGTGGAACTCACAGATAAATGAAATAATAAATGATATTATAACTGGAGATAAGCCTACCAAGCATCAGGTAAAGATTTTTCTATCGAAAAATGGAAGGAAAAATTCTGCGACTTGAGATCGAACCAGGAACCTGGGCTGTCATGGCCGACGCCTCTAATATCATTTATTATTTCATTTATCTGTGAGTTCCACAAACTTTCTGATGGTTGGATAGGAGAGATTCTCGATCTGTGAGCCAGGTGCCTGCCTCCCATTGGGCTTTCAACCATGACAACTTGGTTGTCTTTAAGACACCTTGAGTCAGCTTGGCTGGCCGGGTGTCTGCGATAGCCCAACTGGTAGAGGCGTCAGCCATGACAGCCGAGGTTCCTGGTTCGATCCCAGATCGCAGAATTTTTCCTTCCATTTTTCGATAGAAAAATCTTTATACTTTATCAGTACCACTATCCATGATTTTTAATCACTCAGTAGCACAGGGTCACTATCCGGCAGTGCTTAAACTTACAAGAGTCTGCCCGATTTTTAAGCACGGGGATCCAAGTCAAAATACGAATTACCGCCCAATATTATCTTAGGTTAGCAAAAATACTAGATAATTTTTTTATAACAGACTTTGCCCTTTCGTATATACACATTCTCTTATTGGGTCATTGCAGCACGGTTTCTTGCCTCACCATAGTAACGAAACGGCTTGCTGCGAGTTGATTGAATTAGTTATCAACGAAATGGCAGCAAATAATTACAGATCTGCGGTTTTTATCGATTATGCTAAAGACTTTCAAATCCATCTGCTTCTTTTTAAACTACAGAAATATTAAAATATACGCGGTTCACCTCTTGAGTGGATTGCTAGTTATTTATCAAATAAGGTGCTGGAAAAAATTATAGAGCCGGGATGAAAATGCAAATAAATGTAGCAAATCCATGCGAATTTTGTTGCTTTTTTATAAACGTGTATTAGATGATACAAAACATTGCTTCCAGGAGCATTTCACAAAGAATAAGAAATCAAATGCAAATTAACAGTCACTATGCCAACCTACACTCTTGCAAGGTGAAAAAAAGTTTAAAGCCATCCACTTTCTTGCATATTTTATTAGTTGAAAGGATTATTTAAGGTGATGAAAGTATACAGCTACGTATATGAGAGCATATACCACACTCTTTCTGTAATATAACACCAATATACAAGATGCCAAAAGGGCAACATCTTTCATAATATGAAATAGGGCAAATTGTTGCTCTTAAAGGATGCGGAAAGACTGGATCTGAAATTGCGAAAGAAATTGGACATTCCAAGTCAGCTGTAAACAAATTTCTCCAAAATTTAGATAACCATGGAATGGCACCCAGATCTGGCAGGGTAAGTGCACTTTCTGCTCGCCAGATATCAAGAATAAGAAGCCTTGTTCGTCATCAGCACCTCTCTTCTTAGCAGACTGTTTTCGAACTAGACCTCCCGTGCACTAGTAGAACCGTACGTAATGTGTTGCATTCTCCTCCAAATCTGCATTACTCAAAAATGGAAGGAAGACCACCTCTGACAGCAGCTCATCGTGAAGCGCGTTTGGCCTTTGTTAAAAAATACATTACGTACGCAGGGTTGATGTTAACGCTAAATACATTAATACTTATCAGTTGGACGCGATTTTGAAATTTTTAAGCGTACGGGAAGACGCTAAATTTATATCGAGGATTTCTTGTCTGGTCGAGTTAGATTGTAAAATTACCTATGATTGTTGCGATTTTTAATAGTTAATTGGCTAAGACGTAACATGTGATCATCGACATCATAACCAAGGTTTTTCGATATAAAAGCAGAGTGAAAGTGAAATTCCTGATAGCAAGGCTTGTAAGAGGCACAGAGTAATGACGGACTTTTTAGTCAAGGAAAAGTTTCATCCGATTCACCTTCGGTTACTAGTAATAATTCAACGGGCATTGAAAGAGAAGAAGAAAATATTAGTAGTGAACGTAATTTTTTTTTGAAAGAGAACGCTAAATATATAAGAGGGGATCCAGTAACTGAAATACATGGGGTCCGGGGGACCTAATAATTATTCTCCCTAAAGTAAACGCTGGTACGGTTACAAGTGAAAGAATGTTGTGTTCTCAGACGAAAAGAAGTTCAACATGGACGGACCAGATGGGTTCAAGTACTATTGGCATGATATTCGAGACGAAAAGGAATTCTTCTCAAAGAGACAGTTTGGAGGTGGCTCAGTAATGACTTGGGGAGGGTTTGCTGCTGGCGGAACTACACCTATTGCATTCGTATCACACCGGATGAATTCCATTGCATATCCAGATATTCTGGCGGATAATCTGCTTCCATACGGTCCGCTCATAACGAAGGGTGAATGGATTTTCCAGCAGGACATTGCTGCGATTCACAGCTCGGCCTCAATCAAGGACTGGTTTGACGCTAATTCTCTGATTGTTCTAGACTGGCCATCCCGGAGTCCAGACCTCTACCCAGTGGAGAACATTTGGGGAACCTTAGTGCGTTCTGTATGCAGCAATTTCCATCAGTACAGTAATAAAGAATATTTGGTGAATAGTATCACTGCAGCATGGCAAAAACCTTGATCCATAAGTGTTAATGAAACTCAGTGATTCAATCACAGACAGATTAATAAAGGTCATTGAGAAAGCGGGTGCCTTTATCGGGTATTAAACGTGAGACTCTAAACTTTTTTCCAACTTGAAAGTGGCTAGGTTGGGATAATGGCTGTTAATTTGAATTTGATTCCTTATTCGTTGTTAAATGCTCCATGAAACAACGTTTTGTTTCACCTAATTCACGTCTATAAAAAGCAACAAAATCAGCATGGATTTGCTACGTTTATATGCATTTTCATACTTTTTTCCAGCACCTTAGGCAATATTTCATAACATACTAACGATCATCTTCATCACTGCTCACCAGGAACTGGGGGATCCCACAAGGATCAATATTATCACCTCTTTTATAAGATTCATTATTTTACTCACGTTTGTATTGTATAATGCATATAGTTATAATTCCATAATGTCCATTTTACAATACAAGGTTTTATTAAGATATTTAGATAAAATCGATTTTCATCCTTTCAGAAATCATCAATATATCCAGTTGAAATGGTTAAATTTCTTACAATGGGAGTCTTTATAAATTTTGATCAATACTTCGTTTGTTCATTGTTTTTTGGTTACGTTGTTGTAATTATTCGGCTATAGTATTATTAGTATTTATCTTATTTTTTACGTTGTAGGGCAAAGTGACCAAATAGTGGCCATAATCATTTTTATCTTTAAATTAAAGCGTTATTGAGGAAATTCTAAATATGTTTAATATCAAAAAATTGTTTAATGTGAATAGTAAACTATTATATAGGATTATAAAAAATTGAATTATGTTAGATAACTCTTCATACTTATTTTAAACTGTATATAATGCGTTTTTATACAAAATTAAAGAATTGACCATTTACTGGCCACAGTTGACCTTTTAATGCATACCTTGTCTTAATTGGCCATACTTGAAATGAGCTTTTTAATCATGTTTGTATGTTCCATTTAATGTTAAAATTAAAGGAAAACTTAAGTTGAATGAATAAAATATTTCTAATTACAGGTTTAATACAACAAAGTAACAAAACCTTTTCATCAAAATAGTTTGATGTTACAAAATCCTGAAAATTTATCTTTTCTTTGGCCTTCCTCTTTTCTTTGGCCTTACTCTTTTCTTTGGCACCAAGCTTTGTTTCTTCTTCTTTTCCTTTAGCTCTTCTTCTCCTAGTCGTGCTTTGTATGCATCTTCAGCAGTGAGAACAAAGAAATATTCCTTCCTATTTTTCTTTATTTCAGAATTACTATTCACTGGGGTAGATGTTATAGGAAAAACATCCTTGTCAGATTCAAAACTAATTATGTTTGCAGCTATTGCAATAAAATTTTTTCATTGGCAGATTTTGTAAGTTTACAATGTTCTCATTTTCAGAAACAAGGGTGTTGGTAAATTTTCTTTTTTTTCAAATTATTTTCAGTTTCTATCTCAATTCTTTTCTTGTACTTTTTCCATGTCTGATACATATCGTCATCTAAAATATCTGTTCCATCCCTATAACATTTTAAATAATAATCTAATTTTTGTGTTTCTGCTGGACAACTTGAGTCTGGTAGAATTTCAACTCTACTCTCCTCAGGTTCATCAATATTAGCCATTTCATTTTCGTTCAAGTGATTATTGTTAATAAGAGAATTTGATACATCACTCAGGGTGGATAAAGAACTCTGGTTTTGGTTTTCTTCCGTTTGTAGATTAAATCTTTTCGAATGTTCATTTTTTCCTTGGCATAAATTTCGGTAGATTTTGTTGCATTAAACGACTGTATTTTTTAAGTGTCCTTCGTTTACGCTTTTTCTTCTTCTTTTGTCACAACCATGCATTTTGGTTGGTGAACTAATTGTGAAGATGCAAATTAATACTTACATTTCAAGAACATAATAAAAATGTTCAAGCACCCAATGTTATATTTTAAAGGAAGTTACTAAGTCAAACAAGACTACTTATAACGTTGAAGAACGTTGAAGTTACGATATCAAAAATATTAAATAAGAAAAAGTTAAAGTTAGCTTTTATTAAAAATTCTTAAAGAAATGATATGTTTATAAAAACATTTTATTAAGATAAATCACTAAAGATGCTCCGCTAGCACCAGGAAAATTAAATAATTAAAGTGCCATATAGTGGATATATGATTCAAACATCATTTGAATCAGACATTGCGTTGTTATTTTTTTTTTTATATTTTTTTAACCAGAATCTTAAGTTATTTAGGAATTGGCTGACTAAAGTTCTAATAGGTGTGTATACAATTTAATTAGAAGCAGACACAAAAAGATAGAAAATATTTGTATTTTAATAATCAAGAAAGTTTATAGAATTTAATCCCAAATATCCTTTTTCTTTGAAGGAGAAAATAAATTAAGTTTCCCAAGAAATATAAAGAGTATTACATTTATATTGCAGATAAGATACAACAAGAAATAATATTACCCCCATGCTTGAATCAAGCCAAGATATATGAATGGTTTATCAGAAGAAAAGACTATAGAATACACAAACATGTGCATAGGAAAACATAGGTATAAACCGGATGTGTGGCCAACAGAAAATCATACATTGAAAGGTTCAATGCAAAATAGGCAAAGTGAAATAACACAAGGTTATTCAGAATTGTAACACTGGGTAACCAATGAGATTAAAATAACTCATGGATTGATTCAACCACTAACAAAAATTAAGAGAAGTAACATTCTCTTATAAAATTGAAAATCTCATATCATAAAGACATGAAAAAAAAATTATAATAGCTTTTAGCTAAATATAAAGAAAGAATTTTAATGGGACTACTCAGCAATCAACCACAAACAGGATGTGGATAAAATTAAGGGACACAAGTTAACAAATTAAGCCCCCCCAAAAAATAGATAAAAAGATATTTTCTAATTACATATTGGCCTAGACTGAAGAATGAAGAGAATAAAAAATTAAAGAAAATTAATGAATTTAGAAAGGTTAAATTGTCCTAATAGAAAAATTAACTATGTCCCAATCAGCATGACGCACTACAACAGTGTGGTGGCTACATGTTCAAAACTAGATGCAAATGGAATCCGGAGAAGAGGTTGTCTGGAAAACCAGAACAATCTGTATCACAGTTTATGATGAAGAATGTCTATTTCAACAGACTTAACAGGTGAGAGTGAAAATTGAAAAGTTGCTTACATTTCCTGATATTGATGAAGGAAGAAAAAGAATATATAATCTATTACATTTTTGAAGATAGAACTATGGAAGACACACAGAAGAGGCGGTAAACACAAGATGGAATTTCGCTGTTGGAACTGGAGCCGGTGGTATGGCTCCAGAGGGGCACCCTTAGATCGTAAAACAGGCAGGGTGCCCAGGCGCACATGCGATAGGAGTACGGGCAGCCTTCAAGGGCTGCTCCTATGTAAACGCCTCAAGAGGAGGCCCGTCCGCTCACCGGTGGGTCATCGATGTTGAGGGGAAAGGTGAAGAGATACGAGATGTTGTTCGTATCCCCTACAATGACCTTACAGAGACGCTGAGATGACGAATAGCGTCTCCGAAACGTAGCTGGGCCAAGCCGTGGCCACTCGAGCTGGAGGAAAGACCTAAGATGGGAGGCACCTCTCCTCCAGATGGCTGAGGCTGGCGAAGGCACACCAGCAAATCGTTGCTGACGAGCCAGCCAAAGCTCCCTGTTCATGAAGGCTATGGAAGTGGCCAGGTCCAGCTTATAAGCAACACCGGTGGAGTAGTCCATCAGAAATCGCACTGACTGGATGGAGAAGGCAGTCAGACCAAAATGTGATGAAAGGCGATCCCAGGTGGACTGTGCGAACGGGCACTCGAAAAACACATGGTCGATGGATTCAGGAGAACCACAAAACAGGCAACCAGCAGAGCCGACTACTCCCCACTGACGTAGACGTTGGAGAGTAAAGAATCCATGGTGCAGCAGACGCCATTGAAAGTTAAACACAGTCCTCTCGAAGGCGAAGGACTTGATGGCCTTCAAGATGGCTGACCATGGATATTCGGGGTGCCAGCGCACAATGTCAGAAGACGCACCCCGGTCGGCCTGCTGGAAGAACCAAGATAGACGTAGGCTTCCCCAGTCTTGTGGGTCTACCTGACGCAGATCTTGAATAAAGGTCGCTAAGTCTCCCTGGATTCGGTTGTAGAACCCAGGAGATCGTAGGTTGATAGTCACTGGCAGCGAAGTGGGAACTGTTAGCCCATTCACCTTGAAAAAGAAACGCAGGTGCAGGAACAGAAAATTGGCCCAGATGGGAGGGGGAAGAAGGAAGACCCGGATCAAGGCAGCCATTCTGGCCGCAATGAGGTAGTGCCGGATGTTAGGCAGGCCCAGGCCTCCTCCCTCGAAGGGGATATACAGCAGTTCCCGGCGAAGGGGATGACGGGCTGCTGCATACCCCCCAAATACAGTCTTGCGATGCACCTTCTTCAAAAGTTGAGGAGATGGCAAGGCGAATAGGCATTTCTATGTCACTAGGGACAAGATGTGTGTCTTGATGAACCTCGCCTTGACAAACATCGAGGTGGAATAACGAAAGTTCTTGCCAAGGCGAGACAAACACTTGTCGAAAACTTGCTGCCAGTGACGAGAGTCCATGTTGGGTAGAAAGTAGAAGACGTATCCCAGCACTGTAATTTGCTCACACCACGTTATTGGGAAGGTTTGAAGATAGTCCACTGTCCACTTCCCAATAGCGATGCCTTTAGACTTGATGAGATTGATGGAACTTCCCGTCGAAGTGCTAAAGTGATCGAAAGATTCTTTATAGATGCCCAGGGAATACGCATCAGATGCAAATAATACTACATCATCAGCGTATGCCAGCGTACGGATGTTGATGGAAGCAGCTGGCAAATCGTACCCCCGGACATCTGGGTGGCGATTAAGAAATTTTAATAATGGCTCCAAATAGAAAATGTATAAGAGAGGAGAGATGGGACACCCCTGCCTAACGCCTTTGGACAGTTCGAAGAAAGGCGAATTGGAGCCATTAATCGCTACGCATGACTTGGCAAAAGCATACAGTGCTGAGATAATCGTAGCAAATTTTCGAAGATGAAGATGGTGAAACACTCGGAAAAGAAACACGTGATTCACCTTGTCAAAGGCCTTTTCCTGGTCAAGACTTAGGACGGCAAGAGTCTGACGACGCACACACGCTTCCTCCATAAAACATTTGATGGTGATGATGTTGTCGGACATCCTGCGAGATGGAATGGAACAGGATTGTCCCGGATCGAAGGACTCGGCGCCAATAAAGTCCGTCGACGGGCGGCGTCACGCACACGCATCGTCGCGGCTATTATATACCGCGCGCGACGTCCGGCCCATGCTACAGACAGCCCCGGGGCGCCGCCCGGCCCAGCCGCGCTCCCGTGCGCACACGTGTGCCAGGGGACGCCCGCCCGTTCTTCCCGTGCTCCAGAGAGCCCAGGTCGGGCCATCGAGCGCACATTCGCGGGAAGGGGTGGAGGGCTTCCAGCGGCCCCCTTGTGGGGGGCTTCTCTGCGCACAAAGGGTGGTAAGGGGGACTCACTCGCTCACGCCCGGGCCATCGAGCGCACATTCGCGGCGAGAGGGCTATGAGCGGCCCCGTGCTACGGGACGCCCCTTCTAGCTTTGTTCACCTAGCAGTAGTAATACACGTCCGCCGACGGGGCGGGTTCTACGCCCCCAAACGGCGCCGCCCGGCCCAGCCGCGCTCCCGTGCGCACACGTGTGCCAGGGGACGCCCGCCCGTTCTTCTAGTGCTCCAGAGAGCCCATGTCGGGCCATGGAGCGCACATTCGCGGGGAAGGGGTGGAGGGCTTCCAGCGGCCCCCTTGTGGGGGGCTTCCCTGTGCACAAAGGGTGGTAAGGGGGACTCACTCGCTCACGCCCGGGCCATCGAGCGCACATTCGCGGCGAGAGGGCTATGAGCGGCCCCGTGCTACGGGGCGCCCGTTTTAGCTTTGTTCACCTGTGTCTTAGCAAGTGTTTTGAAAAGTTAGTTTACAAAGATAGATAGATAGATAGATATATATATATACATTTTATTTTATTTTATTTTATTTATTTATTTAAAGTCAATTCCTTATTTAACACAAAATTAATAGGTTAAAATGCGCTGTCACTAGAGTCCGTTTCCGAGTCCTCTAAAGTTTGCTCATCCTCCCCTTCGCTTATGGTGGAAGCTTCGTCGGAAGGGACGACTCCTTCCGACGGGCATATATTCAAAAAACTATTCACCTTGCAGTAGGCACTTTGATAAAAAGTTGCGTTCCCTGCTTGGTAGTGCTGTGTGGCAGTCGACGGGATGTGGTTCAGGTACCGGTGAATAAAAGACCCCGGCGATCCAGACATTACGCTCAGCGAATTCAGAATTCTTCGGGCATCGCGGGCCCCGACCGCTGGTAGCTCGTGCTTCGCCTGAAGCTGGGTCAGCTGTCGATCGGTCCGTTTCAACGGTCGCCCTCCTGAATTGAACATGAGCGTGTCCGTCTCTTGTCTGGGCGGCTTTTGTCTGACTCCTTCACGGTAAAACCATTCCAGAACGTCACCGAGTAATCCCTCAATCACGATCGCACTGGCTCCCTGCCTTTCTGTTTTGTGATGCTGCACGAGTGCAACTCTGGGACCGCTGACAGTTTTCGCCATCTGGTACTCTTGTATGGTTAAATTGCAAAGAACGTCGGGCCGTATGCCCTGAACGAGTGAAACGCATGCGGCACAGAATCCGATAAGATAATTGCGCTCTCTCGGCCTCAGGAAAGCTTTCGACAACAGGCTCCGCACAGTGGCCGCCACTTCTGGGCTTCTCATCGGCGCAGTGAGGGCGCGTTTCGCTTTCTCCTCATCAACGTCGCCACTGATGGTTTCGAAAAGGCGTTCTTGCATCTTACCTCGGCCCTTGTGAAGAGAGGCTCGGCCCCTCAGTTTCAAACATTCGACTAATTGCTCTATTTTTAAGCGGAAATTCGGGTCAGAGAGCCCCTCGTTCCTCTGTAGTTGGGCGGCCAAGCATTCCGTGAAAGCAGTAATGTATTTTTTCAGAGTCTGCGGGCGAATTTTTCTTTCCTCTTCAAACAGCTTTACACCTTCTTCCACCGAGCGTATGTCAAACAGGGGGACCCAGTTGGTAGGTCCACGCAGAGTGGGTTCCAACTTCTGCCCTGATTTCTCGTAAATAAATCCAATTATACTCCTGGCCAAGCCGACTTTTGCCTTCCAATATTTGCTGGTATCCTCTATGTGCTCAGAGTATAAGTCAAAAAAACGCTCTTCGGGCCTGCTCGCTCGTATGACTTTCCCACTTCTCAGGGTTTTGTTATGGAAAAAGACGCCAAGCCTTGGTTGGCAGCAGACTCCGAGCTCTCGCTCTCAGACGGGCTACTGCTGCTCTCATCATTTGAACGTGCAAAGTTATTCAACGCCTGCGACGTTGTCGCCTGCCCTTCAGCCGTACTTTCAGGATGCTTTGCCGGCGGCAGTTTTAATAAATTTTCGTCCAAGGCCTTTTGACCTAAAGACATCAATTCTCTTTTCCGTTCAACGATTAGCTGTCTGCAATGCTCGGGGGAGTGAATTTTATGCGCTCGGACCAGATGCTGGTTCGCGTGCTCGTAATTTTTCGACCTCCACTCGCAACCCTCGACGGGGCATTTTAGCTTGGTTTGCGACATTTTATTTATTTAGGACACTCAGTTCTTACTTTTCGCTCTTGATTTTTCATTGGAACACGCCACAGCGGGCCTCAAGTAGGTATTACGACCTTTCAATTTCGTTTGTTTTCAGTTAGGGTAAGTCAACTCCTCGTAACCAATCGTAACCCGACCGTCATCGGCCCGCTATGGTTCGGCGAACCAGCAGTGATGACCGGCCAGGGTTTAGATAGGTGGTTTGGTGACCCCGGCCTCGGGCTAGGGGCTCATTAAGCTTCCCCGCCAACTCTCACTTGAAAACGGTTAGGATTCAATGGGTCGGACAGGAGATTCCCGCTAGCTGGCTACGCTCTCGCACGCAGGGGGTAACGTACGATGGGCCGTATAGGAATTTCAGGTTAAAATCAACGGGATTCCCGCGAGCTGGCTACGCTTTCGCACGCAGGGTAACGTACGATGGGCCGTATCGGGATTTCAGGTTAAAATCAAAG
>JAHWFO010100866.1:916907-969150 GCA_023313115.1 Rhysida immarginata
CTGTCTGTCTTTAAAGACCAACCCAAGAGTTTTGAAGCATTTCTTGTGTCTTGAAAATGAGCTCTGTTAGTCAAAATTTTTTCAAAGTCACGCCGTAGGTCTGTTCACAGGCGTTTATTAGTAAATTTTTTTTCAAAGTCACGCTGTAGCTTTGTTCACCTATAATTGTGCGAAAAAAGTGCGAACGCCTCGTCCGTCTGTTGCGGACAAATCAATCACACCGCCGTCAGGAAAACAGATCGGCTTTGCTTGTGGGACAAAAGACAAAATTTTTTCTAAGTCACGCTGTAGCTTTGTTCACCTATAATATTGCGGAAAAAATGCGAACACCACGTCCGTCTGTTGCGGACAAACAATACCGTCGTAGGCAAACTTTACGTTGCCATCGGCGGTAGAATTTGTGCGCAACAGCGCGGACGCTTTAAATGGCTTTTCGCCTTTTTCCTGGCTGGAGGCGTTTGTCCCCCCCCCGTCCGTTAGAAGGGGACTTCGACGTTCTTCCAGTTAGTTAGGCATCGGACCTTCGATATAATATCTGGCTGGAGGCGTTTGTTTCCCCGGAGTTTGGGTCAACGTTCTCCGGCGAGACGCAGGGTCTCGCTTCCTGCGGAAGCCGTGTCGACCCGCGAGAAATAAATAAATAAATGCGCCTATTTTTTCCCGTTCAACGAGCAAGTCCATCGCCGTAGACGCATCTACGAGCCGACGTGGCCCCTCGTAATGGATCTAGCTGGATTCCAACCGGCCATGGGAATCCTCTCGGTTGGCAGACAAAATATTTAACCGAGAAAGAAATGCCGGGCGGCCAAAGCTCTTTATACCTCTCTCCCTACTGGCTGGCACTCCAAGGCAGTTTACCCTTCGAGGCTACCTGCTTCAGTGTGCCAATTTCGAGCGACCAGTAGGGCATAGCCCCGTGACTGTCCCACAAATCGTGAAAATCTCGCGGGGAAGGCAGAAGTAGCTTTCAGAATCTACATGCGAAAGCCCTTTGCCCACCTTCTCCCACAGACAAGTAACGAGACGGCACCTCTGATTCAGTCGCTAGCAGAGAACACTCACGCTATGGGAAAACTGGCAGTCGTCCCCGCACGCTTTCGCATGCTAGAACGACGCGGTCATCGGGATAGGTACCCGCGCTTAAACATAAAAATAAAAATCTAGGGAGGTAAGCAGCCGGCCTTCGAGCCGTCACGCAAACCCATGTCAACCCAGAAACAACGGGTCCGACAGCAGCCGTATCCAGCCAGGACCCTTTTGGGGTCCCGGTGGCCAGCCACTTGGCATCTCCGTTCTTTCCGTACCGTCTCTCTTCGACTAGAGAGCGGGTGGCAGGGCCCAACCATCGCCCCGAGAACAGACGCTCTGCCTTCTTGTACATCTGAGCTTTCTCCCACACAGCCGTGCAAACTGTTCGGTACAGACGAAAGCATCGAATCCCAAGCCATCAGAGCCTCTGGAGGAACTGGCTGTTTCCTCGACCTGTCGCAGCCTACAGACACGGTCTATTCGTCTAGTGACTGCCGCCAGACTCCCAACAGAACGTCGGGATTCATCTCCTTGGTCTTAAAGATTTTTTTTTAAACCGAAGTTTAAAAAAAAAAAAGGACGTCGGGCGGCCCTTTCGATCTGCGACCGAAGGAATCTCTTTATACCTCTCTCCCTACTGGCTGGCACTTCAAAGTAGTTTACCCTTCGAGGCGAAACAGATTCGGTGTGCCAATTTCTAGCGACCAGTAGGGCACAGCCCCGTGACTGTCCCACAAAACGTGAAAATCTCGCGGGGAAGGCAGAAGTAGCTTTCAGAATCTACATGCGAAAGCCCTTTGCCCACCTTCTCCCACAGACAAGTAACGAGACGGCACCTCTGATTCAGTCGCCAGCAGAGAACACTCACGCTATGGGAAAACTGGCAGTCGTCCCCGCACGCTTTCGCAGGATGCTGCGAAGTTGCACGTGCGTGGCAAGGACGACGCGGTCATCGGGATAGGTACCCGCGCTTAAACATAAAAATAAAAATCTAGGGAGGTAAGCAGCCGGCCTTCGAGCCGTGCCAACCCGGAAACAACGGGTCCGACAGCAGCCGTATCCAGCCAGGACCCTTTTGGGGTCCCAGTGGCCAGCCACTTGGCATCTCCGTTCCTTCCGTACCGCCTCTCTTCTCGACTAGAGAGCGGGTGCCAGGGCCCAACCATCGCCCCAAGGACAGACGCTCTGCCTTCTTGTACATCCGAGGTTTCTCCCACACAGCCGTGCAAGCTGTTCGGTACAGACGAAAGCATCGAATCCCAAGCAATCAGAACCTCTGGAGGAACTGGCTGTTTCCTCGACCTGTCGCAGCCTACAGACACGGTCTCAGTCTCATGACTGCCGCCAGACTCCCAACAGAACATCGGGATTCATTGCCTGGTCTTCAGGGTTTAGTGGAAAAACTGCTACGCAGTACGCACCTACTGTTAGCCCGCTTTGCCGCGACTGTCAGAAGCCGTCGGTCTACGGGTTCGAGTACGGACGTGCGACTCGTTGCGAGTTTTAAAAGTAATCTTACAACAATGATCCTTCCGCAGGTTCACCTACGGAAACCTTGTTACGACTTTTACTTCCTCTAAATGGTCAAGTTCGATCATCTTCCCAGCAGGCCGCCGCGACCCGCAGCGAATCCCGCCGGTCCGAAGACCTCACTAGATCATTCAATCGGTAGTAGCGACGGGCGGTGTGTACAAAGGGCAGGGACGTAATCAACGCGAGTTGATGACTCGCGCTTACTGGGAATTCCACGTTCACGGGGAATAATTCCAAGCCCCGATCCCTGTCACGAAGGAGGTTGAACGGGTTACCCGCTCCTTCCGGAGTGGGGTAAAGCACACGCTGATTCCTTCAGTGTAGCGCACGTGCGGCCCCGGACATCTTAGGGCATCACAGACCTGTTATTGCTCAATCTCGTGCGGCTGTTCACCGCTTGTCCCTCTAAGAAGCGATCGTCCGACCCAGGCAAGCCTGATTCCCCGCCTCCCTCCATCGAAGGAGAAAACGCAAGGTTTTAAGAGGCGCCGGCACCCCGAGATCGGACGTCTATTTAGCAGGCTAGAGTCTCGTTCGTTATCGGATTTAACCAGACAAATCGCTCCACCAACTAAGAACGGCCATGCACCACCACCCACCGAATCAAGAAAGAGCTCTCAATCTGTCAATCCTTTCGGTGTCCGGGCCGGGTGAGTTTTCCCGTGTTGAGTCAAATTAAGCCGCAGGCTCCACTCCTGGTGGTGCCCTTCCGTCAATTCCTTTAAGTTTCAGCTTTGCAACCATACTTCCCCCGGAACCCAAACACTTTGGTTTCCCGGAAGCTGCCCGCCGGGCCATCGAGGAAACCCCTGGCGGATCGCTGGTCGGCATCGTTTATGGTTAGAACTAGGGCGGTATCTGATCGCCTTCGAACCTCTAACTTTCGTTCTTGATTAATGAAAACATTCTTGGCAAATGCTTTCGCAGTAGTTCGTCTTGCGACGGTCCAAGAATTTCACCTCTAGCGTCGCAATACGAATGCCCCCGTCTGTCCCTATTAATCATTACCTCTGGTTCCGAAAAACCAACAAAATAGAACCGAGGTCCTATTCCATTATTCCATGCTGGGCTATGCGGGCGGGACACGCCTGCTTGGAGCACTCTAATTTGTTCAAAGTAAACGTTCCGGTCACCCAAGACACTCAACGAAGAGCACCGAGGGACGGCCGGCAGGATGGCTCCGGGGCCGGCAGTGAGACCGCGCGAAAGCGGACCGCCGGACCGGCACCGAGATCCAACTACGAACTTTTTAACCGCAACAACTTTAATATACGCTATTGGAGCTGGAATTACCGCGGCTGCTGACACCAGACTTGCCCTCCAATAGATCCTCGTTAAAGGATTTAAAGTGTACTCATTCCAATTACGGGGTCTCGTGGAGTCCCATCTTGTTATTTTTCGTCACTACCTCCCCGTGCCGGGAGTGGGTAATTTGCGTGCCTGCTGCCTTCCTTGGACGTGGTAGCTGTTTCTCAGGCTCCCTCTCCGGAATCGAACCCTGATTCCCCGTTACCCGTTACGACCATCGTAGGCGTATAACCTACCATCGAAAGTTGATAAGGCAGACGTTTGAAAGATGCATCGCCGGTGCAAGGACCGTGCGATCGGCTCCAAGTTATCCAGAGTCACCAAACGGGAACGGATCGTTTCCGATCCGTATTGGTTTTGTTCTAATAAAAGCGCTCGTCCCCGAAGGTCGGAGCTTTCTCGGCATGTATTAGCTCTAGAATTACCACAGTTATCCAAGTAGGGTGGTACGATCTAAGGAACCATAACTGATTTAATGAGCCATTCGCGGTTTCACCTTAATGCGGTATGCACTTAGACATGCATGGCTTAATCTTTGAGACAAGCATATGACTACTGGCAGGATCAACCAGGTATCTTACGAAACACTCTTCAACCGGCCAAGCAGTGTCCAACGCCGCGTACGTGACGCGGACACCCTCGGCCGATTTATTTTTTTAAAATAACGTGAAACTCCGCAGAGCTCACAGTAGCACCACGGACGGGCGATATATCCGTCGGCGCCTTTCAAATCTATTTTCCGGCTGACCGAGTTTGCTTTACGGCAGCCGCTTGCTCTTTCTCTCTGGTATGATGTCGGGCAGCTTCCTGTGGAAGGAAGGCTCACTCGAATCTGTCACCAAATCAAGAGCATCCATTCATTCTTCACCGGTCAGAATCAACGTTCGCAGCGGGGCGCAACGACGTTCTACCGTCAAAGTTGAAGCACGAACCTCAAGTCCCGTCATCGGGCTTTAAGTAGCTCCATTGAAATGCCTCTTTTTATTATTATAAAAGGAAGCTTAACCTTAACGTCCCACAGTGCATCTCAGGTGATCCCGGGAATAATTCTGTGACAACCGCCGGTCGATGCGATCGCTACGAGAAACCCAGCCTTCATGCTGTCGGGATCAGGCTGTCAACAAAGCCATGGGTCGGTCGGTCGAAACCACAGACTTTCTAGGGGCCGGGTTGCACGTCAACACCCACGACCTCAACGAGAAAAAGTTCCCCACCTGCCAGAGAAAAACAATCGCAAAGCCCACTGTCTTTCCGCCGGTCGCGGCGAAGTACGGCCCTTGTTCAGGTAACCGTAAACGCCGAGCGGATTTGAGCTTAAGCGGATGCCCTCGCCAACGGGCGGGAATCCCTCCCTTATCGAAGGTTTATGGGAGCCTTGAAGCAGCTTGTTACCGGACCAACGCCGGAGCAGAGAAAAGTTCCCCCCCGCCAAAGAAAAACAACCGCACAGCCCACTTGAGCTTAAACGGATGCCCCTTCGGTCGGCGGGAATCCCTCCAATGTTCCGTGAAACGTTTTTGGCAACGTGACTGCCTCAAAGAATACGGCCGGGTAAATCCTAGCATTCGCCCGTGCAATTTGACTCAGCCCGGGAAGGATCGAGTAAGCGTCGGTCATAGCTTGTATCGCCCTTCGATTTTAGGAAGCTGGCAGCGAAGAAGCCGGTCTTGGAGATCGAAGGAGCCAGTCTGTATCTTATTTTCCGCCCCTTTTAGTAATAATAACGTTCAAAACTCAAATTCTTCCTTCTCTTTTCAATTTGCCAATAATACGTTTTATTTTTGGCACCTTATCTCTCCATTCGCCTCCACGATGCTCCCTATATATATAGCACCGGACCGTCTACACTTGGTCTCAACAGAAAAGTAGGCGATTAAGAGTCCGGCAAGGGCTTCACTCCCCGGCCGCACAAGAGCGGCCAAACGCGGCATGATATTCGAACTTCCGGTAAAACACTGTGAAAAGTAACATGTTTATTTTTGGACTGTTGATGTTCGAAATTTTTTCATAGGGAGTATCTCTAAGATATGCCTACTCAAAAATTAAAGTACGGGTCGGTACACCTCCATCCCGGGTTTTTCGGCTGAGTTATTCCCATGTGCGTTGACGCGCCCCTGTCACGTGTAAATTTTGAATTTCACGGAACGCGTTCGCATTTGGCGGGCGAATGTGCCTCTCTTAGCCCCATCTTTCCACCGAGTTTCCGGACTTTCGGACTTAGCCGAAATTTCAGCTCGGCGATTGCTCCTCGAGCTCTGTTCTGAGGTGAAATGCCAACCACGGGCGATCGCCTTGATATTCGGCGGACAGGCGGACCTGTTAAGGCCGCCTCGATTTACACGAGTTTCCGTCCATTCGGACTTAGCCGAAATTTCAGCTCTGTTCACCCTCGAGCTCTGTTCTGAGGTGAAATGCCAACCACGGCCGATCGCCTTGGTATTCGGCGGACAGGCGGACCTGCTAAGGCCGCCTCGTTTCACACGAGTTTCCGTCCATTCGGACTTAGCCGAAATTTCAGCTCTGTTCTGAGGTGAAATGCCAACCACGGCCGATCGCCTTGATATTCGGCGGACAGGCGGACCTGTCGAGGCCGCCTCGTTTCACACGAGTTTCCCGTCCGTTTGTTAGTCGAAATTCCGGCGGCGATGATCGTTGCTCCTTCTCTCGAGCTCTGTTCCGTTCTGTTCTGTTCTGATGAGCCAAAGAGACCCACTCGACAATGGCTGGTCGAGAGTCCGGCGGACGAGAGTAAGGGGAACTCGTCGGCGAAGCATTTTAGCCGTTGCTGGAGCACGCCAGTGAAGACCTTATAATGTGTGTTGAGTAGAGTAATAGGCCTCCACAGGGTGACGAGTTCAGGATTCGATACCTTGGGGAGTAAGATGATTCTCCCTGCGGTAAAGTCCGACGTGATGGAGGAAGGGTCCTTAATAATGGAGTTGAAAACTTGCACCAGGAAAGGCCCAAGAAGTTTCCAAGTCGCATTGTAGAACGAATACGGGATGCCGTCTAATCCAGGGCTGGACTGATGACGGCCATCCATCGACAGAAACTTCTTGACTTCATCTTCGGAAAAGGGACGGGTAATTGACAGGTCAGCATCCGCAGTGAAAGGTCTAAGTGCCTCCATCCAATTCGTCGTGGCGTCGGATGGAAAGACTGGGTGGCCAAAAAATGATGAAAATTGGGAGTGAAAAGCCGACAAGATATCAGCGTTTGTTTCCACTATCCCATTCTCCACCACCAAACGATGGCACCTCTTCTTGTTGGCGCGACGCCTCTCCTCAGCGAACGCAGCTGACGACATATTCCGGACGTCAGACGCCCAGGACAGTTTGGCCCTGAGAGCTGCGCCGGCGGCCTTGCGGATCATTAGAGCATTGATCTCGCTCTTCACCTGGCGGATGTCATCAGCATAAGCCCCCTTTGGGATGGAACAGCGGAGGAGGCGCAGGATTTCTTGGAGATGGCGCCGATTGCGTCTAGCAGCGTCACACCCAATCTTTCTAAAGAAGCGACGGAGATTAGATTTAAAAGAAAGCCACGAAGCTAGCGACGGAGGCAGGTTGTGAAGATGTCTTTCCACAAACCGAACGAACATTCCCTTGTATCTATCGATGTCAAGCAGAGAAACGTTCAGGAACCAATTGTTCGAAGTAGTGCCTGCAGAGGAGGCAGGGAATGGAGGGTTCCAGGACCACTTGATGGCACTGTGGTCTGAAAACGAGCACGGAATGACCTACATGGAACCAGGGGCACCAGCGAAAGTGGCGTCTCCTAGAAAAAGGTCCAACCTTGATGACACAGAGGGCCCTTGATGCAAGGTGGACCCCCGTTGGTTGGAATAGGAAGAAGACGCCCACAGATCGAATAGTGCATTCCGCTGGCACAGCTGGTAGACGTACCCAGACGAAAAGATGTTGTTTTCATCCGGATGGCAATTGAAGTCCCCAGCAACCACTGCAGGCAAGGACGAGCACAGGTAAAAGTCCAGATCTTCAAAGAATGTCCGTTTCTCTGCTGATAAACACGGGGCGTATACATTAAGCAATCGGAATTTGAGACCAGATAGCAGGAGGTCCAAAGAAATTACCCTGCACTCACAGTCAAAGACGCAGTTCGACACCACAATGGAGGGGTTGAAGATGATGGTAGCAACCCCCTGTCCATGTGGCGAAGATGAGTTGATGAAGAACTGCGCAGATGGATATTGACTGCGAAGGCCAGGTAGGTTAGCAAGCTGTTGCGAAGCAGCTAGCTTAACCTCTTGAAGGAGTACAATATCTGGTCTGTACAGGGCAACGAATGATGACAAAACCGATTGCTTGAAAGACGAACCAAGGGAACGAACGTTTAGGGAAAAGACCTTCACTGCGAATTTAGGCTGACGGGGGCTGACCTGTATCTGAAGGAGTCTTGAGCCTCATGGATGACGGAGGAGGCTCAGATGTCTTCCGTCTAGGGGAGCGAGCACGTCCCGAAGAGGAAGAGGGGCTGCGATGATGATGGTCTACGCAACTGTCTCGTTCAGATGATGAGGACATAGGAATCCCGTCCCTCTTGCTACGATGTCGTCGGGCCTTTTTCTTGCGAGGGCTCTTAGGCTTCGCAAGAAGATCCTGCTGAGCAGACGCTGATGGCTTGGTAGCCCCAGCAGAAGATGAAATATTACCAGGCGTGGGCGCACAGGCGATTCGAAGAGGCTGCGATGCCGATGTGAGAGCAGGTGGAGGAAGAGCAGGAAACTCCTCCACATCAAGCACCGACTCGAAGCACAACGAATCGTCCAAGATGACTTCTTCAGAGTGGCAGTCCTCCACCATCGGGGAAACATCAGGCGAAGGTGGACGTGATGGAACAGTCTCTTGAACCACACGAGGCCGAGGAGGCATCTCCTTCCCAGGAGTCGTAGGAAGAGGCGCGATGGTGGGGCCGTCTTCGAATTCCTTGGTGAAGGAGGAAGCGACGATGGTGGGGTCGCCTTCGACTTCCTCGGTGGAGGACGAGGCGACGATGGTGGGGTCGCCTTCGACTTCCTCGGTGGAGGACGAGGCGCTGTTCCTCTGCTCGGCTCAGGTGACTTGGCCGGTGAAGTCATCTTTGCTGGTTGCTGGGACGACATTCCTCGAGGCGATGGCGTTGGGGCTGCTGATAAAGCGTCTGACCTCTCCTGGCACTGGTGGAATTTGTGCACGGTCTTGTGGCAGGAATCACATTTCCGAAGGAGAGGACAGTCTTTCCGAACGTGGGAAGTCTTTTTGCAGTACCAGCAGCACTGCCTCTGTCCCTTGTAAGACACGGAGACTTTAACTGCGCGCATTACAACGAACTCTGGAATGTCTTTATGAAGTTCCATGTACACTACGATGTCGCCCGTCATCTGAAGAGGAGAATCCGGGTGCATGGGGTAAGAGATTCTTCGCACCACCCCGTAGTCCGACATGTAGTCACGTAGATACTTCTCAGCCATCAGTGGCGATGCACCCCGGATAAGAACTGGAACATATCCGGGTTCGGCGTAGCTCAGGTGGACGGTGGTTTGCCCAACCTTGACGAAGTCCGCAGCCACAATTCGGTCTGCAACATTCTGTTGCCTGCAGAGCATCTTCGACTCTGTCGGAGAAAGCCTCTGCAGGACAGAAACAGCGGGAAAACCCGACGGAAGGACAGGAGGTATACTCGTTTTTGCGTATAACTCCTTCATGAACATGCCGACAGCGAAGGGGCCATCGGCAATCATATCAACCATGCGTTCCATGGTTGATATTGAAAAAGTTTAGGTTTTGGAAAGAGAAAGAGGACCTCCCCCAGGAAACACCAGGGGGAGGCAAACACACTGAACAAACTTTTAGGCCAGGAGCAGGCTTATGCCTGGCTGATGGTCTGATGAGCAGTGAAGAAAATTTGCAGTGTTGTTCAATTTAAGCTTTTGGAGTAACAATCCAATGGCTCATGGCTAGCACATGAAAACAATGGCAATGCATTCCCTGAAGCTTGAACATGCAAATTATGGAATGTCATCAACTGCTGAATCAACAATTGATAAACCTAAGCAACATTGTTGAATAAAACATGAAGACAAAAAAAAAATATTTAATACAAACATTGGAATATACAAGAATACATTCTCAGCATTTATTAAAAGCTGCTAGAATCATTACAATTCTTAATATTTATTATCTGCAGGATCCTGTTTTAATAAATGTTTCATAAAAATATGACTATGCAACAAACTGCATATATAATAAAAAATAATTGTCTTAGAAAGAGAAATGTCTATGAAAATTGTATATAAAAATAAAACTCTCAGAAAATATGCCCAAGAACTCTATGGTTTGTCAGTATAAGCTTTATGAGGTAATAAGAAATATTGATTCAAAGCCAAAAAAAAAATAATATAAAATAAATTAATGATAAATAATAATTTTCCGGAAAACTAAATAAGAAACAAAATAAATTTAAACTGAAATGTTAAATTGGCAAGGAATCAAAAAAAGCTTGCAAAAAAAAAAATGTGATGTGAAAAATTCTCATTTTGAGCATCACACTTTCAAACATTGGGTTCGGACGAAAAAGCAATTCCCTCAGTAATCTCTGTGTTAACTTCTTTATTACCCGTATACACTTCATTTGGCAAATAAGCCTCTCGAGGTATGACATTAAATTTAGTGGATAAATATCACAATTTTGGAAGCCAGAAACTATGTTAATGCACGATTTCAGGCTGCAGTAAACAAAGAAAAAAAATTCTTATTACCAATGTCAATATTGGGATGATTGGATAACAACAGTTTACACTCGGATGAAAAAGCTGATTTTAGCAGATAGAAACAAGTACGATCCAGGGGTTGCAACCAATGAGAACAATGAGCTGAGAGTTCTATATAAAAAATATTTTCTTCTCGAGCTAATTCAATTAACTCCATAAAACAGTGGGAATCATTTCCATCTGAAATTAGTAATTGGGACCGTTTTTAGTAATTGACCCAATATTTTAATATAGGGGTTTTTCCCAAAACCAGTTCCTCTTGATGCTCGGAATACAGCATAATTGATTAAATTTTTTTCATCATCATGTGATAGCATTGGTTTCTTGCCTGCTTTTGCTAACATGGGTCGTTTCCATTTAAATTCTCCTGCAGCGAACTCCTTAGAACCCCAAATTATTTTGCTGCGTTTCTTTTTGATAAAACTTGAAGTTGCACTGCTTCTACTGCTTTGTCCATTGCTTCTATATTCCAAGTTCATCTACGAAATTTTTCGGTTGGTTTATTATTCTGAAACAAAGACTATATTCATAATTTTTATATTAATGTATACGCAAACTCGCTAATGAAATAAAACAGATCTGTTTTTTTAGAGGTGGAAAAAACGGAGAAAAACTACCAGCAACAGTCAGAGAACAATAAAAACATTTTACATGAGCATTACCAGGAAGTGAACCCCACCGGATCCACTACTTGATAAATAAACTTATTTCTAAATTCTTCATTTCAATTAATGATATTCATTAACAATTATTTTTTTATATCTATTTATGTCAGAAATTTACTATAAAAATTGTTTTTAAATGTAAAATAATATTCCTATCATCTGTTTTCTCTAACAATTTCTTAAGTAAATAAATGGCCAGTATTTGGTCAATACGTGGCTGCTATTTGATCATTCATGGCCACAATAAGGTGACGTGTGGCCGCTGATAGGTTCATTTACAATACTGAATTCAGACGGGTTTCTAATAATGATTATTTAATATATTTGAAAATTAAAGACTGTAAATACGAAACATACAATAATAGTTTTTTTTTTTGCCCTTAGAAGCAAACAGAAAACTGATTAGGTTTGCATGCCTTTGCCATGTGAATTTTCTTGACGACCACAATGCTATCTAACGTCAACAGATGAATAATGACAACTGCAGCTCTCGAACATTTTACAAAAGAATCAGTGCTCTCTGTTGACAGATATTTATACATAATAAATACATTTATACATGATAAATGTATATTCACTAGTAGGAGCAATATAATGTATTTCCATGGTAAAGTTTAAAAGTAAAATCACCAAATAAAATTATTTTTAATGTGGCCGTAGCTTGGTCAATGGCCGACAATTTGTTTCTTTGCCCTAATTTTATTAAAATATAGTATTATCTTATCTTATAAATACATGTTTAATTACATAGTTCTTGTATTCTTTTGTTTTTGCTTAATAGATCTTGTAGACAAGTTTGCATGATTCTTCATAATTCCCGGTTTCATGTTTGCTTAATAAAATGTGTTCTGCATATTTGGAGTTTTTACTGCATTTTTGATATAATATACATGTTCTTTGAATCTAGTCTCTAAATTTTGAGAAGTTTTTCCAAGATAAATTTCTTTACATTCTTTGCATTTAATTTCATGTACCCCACTTTTTTTTTCTATAATTTCTCTTTTATTTTCTAGTAATGATATTAATCTATTTTTGGATCTAAAGGCAACTTTTATTTCTTTCTTTTGAAATATTTTTTAATTTTGTAACTTATATTTCCATGGAAGGTTAAACAAATTCTTTTCTTTTCATTTTCTTTTGTATTTGTATTATTTTGTTGTTTTTCTTTAATTTCTGTGGCTATATTAATGATTGTTTTATTTATTTGATCTTCATTGTATCCATTTTCAATCCCAATTTCTTTTATTATTCCTAATTCCTTTTCTCTATTTTCGTTTTTTATGTGTATGTCATAGCTCTGTTAATTAGATTCCTAAACCCTGAGCTTTTGTGAATTTTTGTTTATACTATTTATTGTTGTTGTGGGTTTTCTATAAGTGTTATATTCTAATTTTATTTTATCGTTTTCTTCTTTATCGTTATATCTAAATAATTAAATTTGTTATATTTTCCTGCTTCATATGTGAATTTGATTTTGTCATGTAGATTATTTAAGTCCTTTACTATTTCTTCTATGTTAATAGACTTATCTAATATACATAGGCTGTCATCTACATATCTTGTATACATTTGTAAATTGTATTTTTTAAAAATTTCTTTAAATTTATTTTTTGTACATGTTGTAGATATACTTCTGAAACTATTGCACTAATTGGATTTCCCATTCCTACCCATATTGTTGTTCGTAAAAATTATTATTATATTCGAAGTAATTTTCTTTTTTTATTATTTTAAGCTTATTACATCTTCTATTAGTTCTGTTTTAATTTCTCTTTCTTTTAAGTTATTTTCTATTATTTTAATTACTTGATCTAAGTTTTTATTTGTATACACTGAGTTAGCAAAACTCATGGGATAGCAAGCACATTGATTGATGGGCATGGCTCACGAATTCACAGGGGTAACGGATTCTGGGAATGGACCATTAGACGTTGTGGGAAGAGCTTGGATAAGTGATTAATCAGAATTGGCACGTCGTCGCGAGTTGACGTCTTTTAAACGGGGTATGATAGTAGGTGCCCGACGCATGGGATGTTCCATTTCGGCAGTGGTGCAGGAATTTGGCTTTCCCCGCTCAACTGTCTCCAGGGTGTATGAAGGCATCACAGTCCACAACAGGCGCCATACCGGACGTCCAGCTGTCCTGAATGATCGTGACCGGCGACACCTGGGACGAATGATTCAGAGAGACAGGAGCGCAACAGTGCAGCAAATCACAGACCAGTTCAATACTGGCCGCACTAGAAACGTCTCTCGGTGGACAATCCGTCGGAATCTGCATGCCCTCGGGTTTGGCAGCCGTCGCCCTACACGGCTGCCAATGCTTACCCAGCGTCATCGGACACTCCGGCGTGCATTTGCCACAAACCATCTTGGCTGGACTCTGCAATAGTGGTGTAACGTCGTATGGTCAGATGAGTCACGATATCAACTATATTACACTGATGGGAGGCACCGTGTGTGGCACAGACCTCACGAAACGATGGATGCCAACACGAAACGATGCCTGCCAACAGGTGGTGGTGCAGGATGGTGGGGCGTCAGTGATGGTCTGGGGTGCATTTTCCTGGTTTGGAATGGGCCCTCTGGTTTTCCTGGACCAAACGTTGAATGGTCCACGGTATCGTCAACTCATCGGAGACCATCTGCACCCGTTTTTGACATTTCAACACCCTGACGACGTAGCAGTCTTTCAAGATGACAATGCTCCACCACATCGCTCCAATGTCGTCCGCGAATGGTTCGAGGAGCATGCAGGAGAGGTCCAACGACTGAGCTGGCTAGCCCGGAGCCCTGACATGAATCCCATCGAGCATATCTGGGATGTTGTTGAAGTCAGGCTCCGGGCACTGGATCATCCGCCCAGGTACGGGCAGCAACTATCTTCGGCTCTGCAGACTATCTGGTGTCAACTGCCTCCAGAAGTGTACCAGGGACTTGCAGACTCACTACCACGCCGTATTGCTGCACTCCACAGGGCCAGAGGTGGCCTGACCAGATATTAAGTAACTATCCCATGAGTTTTGCTAACTCAGTGTACATATCACCTGTTTTATTTAATTTTTTTAAAAAATAATCCCCCTTACATTGTTTCTCTAAATCCTTTTATACTTTATGCTGATTACGTCACTCCTTTGCTATCCAGCAAAAATCAAACACAGCTTATACGGTCCCGTAATTCCGTGTTAACAGATTTGAGAGGCTGGAATGATATGAATTTGATATCACTTAATGTTAATGCGACTAAAATTAAGTTTTTTATGCAGCTTAACAATCGGAAGAATCCCACTCTGCCAACGAATTTTTATGACAATCAACTGAAAAGTTGTAAAATCATTTAATTATTTAGGTCTCTATTTGAGAGCAGAATTTATCGTGGAATGTACACATTGATAATAAATTGAAAAAAAAATGGTTATAATCTCCAGATTGCAATATGTACCACATAATATAAATTATATACTTTATTTCTCAGGGATACTTTCATATTTATGCTACAGTGTTGTTTTCTGAGGCTCAACCGCAATTCTTAATCTGAATGTAATATTAAGATTCCAAAAATGGTTTATGAAATTATCTAAACTAAATTCAGTGTCTCAACTATTTGCGCCTTTACGAATACCAAAAATTCAACAAATTTACTACCCGCACATTTTGTGAGGCCCCAAGTCTGAACCGCTGCATGATTAATTGTTTATCCCTGTCTTAATATCCTTTATTAACCCCAAGGGAGGATTCCCGCATCAGAGAGGAAAATTTACATATAATTATTATGAGTCAAAGAAACATACGTACGATAAATTTATTCATATGTACGATAAATTTATCCTCTTTATTACAAACAATTAAATAAAACAATAGCGCACTTCTCACCAACAGGTAATCCTGAGATCACGCACTTCCTTCTGAAGGGAATAAAGCCATTGGTCCCGTGTAGTCATTTGCCGGCTGCACGTTAAAGAACCCTTGCGAGGCAAAATTTGCGGCCCCTATAACACCGTCCTGAAATGACCATGGCAGTTAAAAGGACGTTAATACCAAAAAAAACCCAAAAAAAAACCAAACCATCATCAACTGGTTATCGCAAAGAATCAGTTAAATTATTCCAACCGCATTGGGTTTAACTAGTGATGCTAAGTTATTTAAAATGAACGAAATCTAATCATCAAAAGGTTCCCTGAGCGTGGTCTTATGACAATCTGCTCACAAGGAATTTACAAGTATCGTAAAAAACAGAAGCTTGGCAGACAAGTTCTCCCGGGGAATTAAGTTCTTATCGTTCAAAATCAGAGAGGTGATGAATTTGCTTCGGAAAAAGATTTTTATATTAAAATTACATGTTAATATTACAACGTGGGGTTTAAAACATAGACATCATTCGTAATTGTGTGCACTCTGCGAATTCAATGGTAATATTTTCAAATTTAATTTTTTTATTTAAAATATACTCAAACATTTCGGGAACACGTCCATATACAGTTTCTTGTAATTCAAACAAATAAAAAAGACATAAAACCAAACATAGAAAATTAAGCCTTATTATATATAGTTATGCATAATTTATTTAAGCAAATTATGGAAAATTTTATTCTTATTGCTTAAGATTTTCATTTATTACCTTTTCAAAAGTTGTCTGACAGTTAACAAGTCATTTTGTGAACGCAATAAAGGGTTTGGCAAAATGTTTCGAAATCAGCACTATATGATGCTGGGGAGGAGGCAAGTGAAGTTTTTTCGACAAGGCAGACAGTGTTTCTTTCTATAATTCATTTTGCTGGTTAAGCATCCTTCTGTTAAAAATTTGTGTGGCGCACTTTAATTCCTTATCATTTTGGGGACGTCATTATATATTTAGTTTACGGGAAAAGTAAGTACTTTTACCATAATTCTGTTAAATGACACGGTTTACTAGCTAATAAACCTGAAATTACTCTTCCAGGATGGGGTCAAATCCGTATAAACATAATCAAATTTCAAATAATCATTTCGGGAACTATCATTTTGGGAACCTTATCGGACAATGACGGGCGTCACCAAAATGATGCCTGCATTCTCTACACAGCTAAAGTTGATAGATTTAGCAATTTTAAGACAATTTATTTTTTTTTTTTTGGGGCATTAATATACACTACCTTGCCAAAAGTTTTGAGACCTACCAATTTAATGGAAACAGAAATAATTGAGTCCTTCTCTAGTTTCTCCTTTTTTTGCTGCTCTCACAGCCTCTATTCTGTCGGTCATACTGTCCACAAGTCTTTGATTTGTTTCTGCTGATTTTTTCACCATTTCTCTAAAAATGCCTTCGAGAGTTCAGTGTCATTTCGGGCACTCCGCTCCTGCGTGCTATCAATACTCCAACACATCTCAAAGATATTCGATGGGATTGAGATCGGCGCTCTGTACAGACCAGTCAAATTCTTGCACCCCCATTTCATCAAGCCATTTGCCTACAGCCCTTGCTTTGTGGCAAGGTGCGTTATCGTATTGAGAGAGAAAAGGGCCATTTCCAAATTGCTGCCAGAGAGCAAGGAGTTCGGCATTGTCCGAGATGTCTTAGTAATGTACCACGTTCAGATGACCAGCCACAGAAATGACTGTACCCAGACGTAACCATGAAAAGCACACCCCACTCAATTACTGATCCAACGCAAAACTTCACTGTGGGCAATACACAGCTTGCCAGATGGCGTTCTCTGGGCATTCACTATACCCACATCATTCCATCCGATTGCCAGATGGTGTATCCAGATTCATCACTTCATTCCACCATCCACCATTGCTCTAGAGTCCAGTGACATCTCTCTTTGCACCATTGCAATTTCCTCACTGTGTTGGCATGTGCTGATGTTGGGTATGTGACCTGCCGCTCTGCCATGAAAACCCAGCGAATGCAGATCCTTGCAAACCTAGTGAAGGATCTTGTCAGTCCATCAACCAGTGTTTTACGGTATGCAGTGACCGCCCTGCGAAGTGCCCTTCGGTCTCTGCCCGACATAACCCATTCGGTCTTCCAGTCCTAAGCTGAACATTTGTCGGACCCTTATCTTTCTATGCACAGATGACGTTTTGAATGGATTATTTGGGGATGTTTAGCAGGGTTGATGTCTAACACTTTTGTCTGCAAGGTGGCATCCAGCAATTGTACACCTAATAATTTATAAATGGAAACTAAATGTGATACTCCAATCATAACAAAATTATATCAGAAAAAATGGAAGGAAAACGTCTACCAGGTAGTCAAGATTCGTGGTTCCTGATTCGAATCCAGGTCGTGAAATTTTTCCTTCCATTTTTTCTGATAATATCATTATATTATGATTGAAGTATCATCTTCAGTTTCCATTTATAATTTCTTATGAGTGCTCATCAACTCTTTGATGGTTTGGAAAGGAGAAATTATCGATCTGCGAGCTTGGTGCCTTTCCTATCATTGGGCCTCCATCCTACTACTTGGTATCTTTAAGAACACCTGGTGACAGCCTTGCTCTATTTTCACGTTGGCCCGGGAACGTCTCACAATAGGTAGTGACAACGAGCGTGATACTAATGGATCCTGGTTGGAATCCAGATCGTGGAATCTTTCCTTCCATTTTTTCTGATAATATCAATCTTACTCCTCTCGAATTCCGAAAGCTGTTTTCTTTGAGCCATTCCTACACCATGCAAGCGATCTCTGCTGTGTAATGTTGAGAAGAACGACATTTAAATTGCATGGGAAAGCCTCATTTTTATATAAAACTAGAAGAGGTACCCGGCGTTGCCCGGGATTATTACACTTGGGATGTAAACAGAACAATCTCAAAAATTAAAATAAATTTTGCAATATCTTAAAAATAAACACATGAAAATGCTTAGAATTAATACAGTAAAAATTCTTAATGAAAATTCGAAAAAAATCTTTTTAAAGGCTCACAATGGATGGACTGCTTCAATAATTTCTTACTCAGATAATCTTACTTCAGATCTACACTTGATGTTGTTGCAATTTCCACTCTTCTCTCGCTGTGTTGAAGCAAAATTTGGCCTTTCATCACTTTGGGTAGTCTAGCGGTCGCCAATTCTTCTATTTACTTGCTTCCCATTTGCTCAATCCAGCACGGAGCTAAAGGTTTGCTTTCTCTGTCGTCTTTCCATTCTTTCTCAATAGTCTGCTAACTCTTCATTATCTCCAGCTACTGATCATTTTTAAAGATTTTCAAGAAATTGTTAAGTACTAAGAACTCTCTTTTCTAAGAAAAACCTGAATAACAGGAATTCTATGCATTGTTACAAATTGAAACTTATCCTTATTGCATCATCATTTTATGTTCATTGTTATAATTCTTGGAAAGGATTGCTTTTTCATTGCATCATCATTTTGAGCTCATTGTTATTGGTGAATTGCGTGTTGAAACCATTGTTGATACCTATTGTTGCACAAACTTTTATTTGCATTGTTGGTCATGAGATATATATTGTTGGTCCGTGCAGAGTGTTTGTGAATTGCGTGTTGATACCATTGTTGCAAAAACTTTGTCTTGCATTGTTGGTCATGCGATATTTCTCATTAATATGCCCTGCCATAACCATGAATATCGATTTTTTATCAATAATTATTATTTTTTCGAAATCTGAAGTAGACAGTGACCTTCCTCATGCTTTGAAGGTCATGTATGCGAAATTTCATCAAGATCGGAATAAAACTGTAGATTTGTATAAAAAACGTACAGACCCACCCACAGACCCACCCACAGACCCACAGACGCACAGACCCACAAACATCCTTCTTTATATATATAGATAGGGGTGTCCCATGACTTTTGAGAAAAGTCTTGCAAGGTGGTGTATTTGAGAAGTAAAGAAAGATTGTGATTCTGTATTTTTGACTTTCTTGTAAGATTGAATTGGTAGGTAATTATGTAAAATATAGTGTAGTTGAACAAAAGTCATAATTTCTAAAGTACAGTAAAGATTTTATACTGTTGAAAAGGTTTTCTTTGTATCTACGGTAAAGACTGATCGTAATCATCATTCAGGAACGTGACCTTGATTTCCGGGGACATCGGAAAAAGGGAAAAATAAATCAACATTAGTTTATTTATTTTAAATTGTTTGTATGCAAATAAGTAAATACATTATCAACTCCTGTATCATAATATGAATTGAATATATAGGCTCATATTACAAAAAAAATAAAACTTTCGTTTTTGAATTCACACTTAACACGATATCACGACAAATACTCATAAAAATCCATATTTGAAAGTTTAAATATCTTGATCAAAAGTATTATCTAATTATGAATTGCATATTGTTTTACTTTTTTTAAAAGGAATAATAAGTAAAATTAATTACGTCATATTTTATACAATTTCAAAAAACGTTCTGGAAATGATTAAGACTTACCACCACTTCTGTTATTTTATGGCATAACTACAAGAAATTAACAGGTTTTTTACGTGGCCCTTTTCAGAACCACTTTAAAACACAAGGCACTATCTATGTAAATTATAAACTAATTTTCTATTGCAACTTTATTTTTTCAATAGCTGAAAACTAAAAATGCTTATATCAATCAAAGAAGATCGTACACTGGTAAGTCTAAGTTTCTTCTAATATTGACACAGGCAAAAGCCATATTCATTATTAATCGAATAGGAGACTTTAACTTCGGCTTCTTTTATTCGTCACTAGAGTGCAGCAGGTGTCCAATTTTGGTATTGGTCATTTCCGGTCTATGAACTGAGAAGCGTGTTCGTTAGCTCTCGATTTTGTATCGTCTCCGAAAATAGTTAATGTACTTTCATTTTCACAGAAATCATGCCAGTTAATTGCTGTGTCCCACTGTGTACAGCAAATTCAAAGAAAAGCAAAGGTTTAATGTTCCATGCTTGCAAAATGGAAAAATGCAATTAGAACTGGAAAAGGAGTGAGTAAATGGATGAAGGTTTGCAGCCTTCATTTCAAGTCTGAAGATTACATCACAACAAGATTGGGTAAGTACAATTATTGCGTTTAATATTGAAAATAACTACTGCTTAAAGGTTGATTTTTTTAAAGGAGACAAGAAAATATTAAAAAAGACTGCTATCCCATCTGAACAACTACCAGTAAGATCTTATGATAAACCATTCCAAAACCCACGTAGAATCCTATCCCGCTTGCCTCCTAAACCAAATGTTGAATTCTGCACTTCAAATACTCCTGATTTGTCATCCATAAATCTTAATAATGCTTCTGGTGATGGTTCCTTGCTGCAAATGTACAGGTAGTTACAATTTAAACTGCTGGAGTAGGTTAAGTTGGTTAATTTATATGCATTTTTAATAGAGTTGTTTCTAATGCTTAGGTGGAGAACGTTGATAACAATTACTTAATTATGGATGAAGTAACTCATGAAAATCACAATGAAAAATCCTCACAAGCAAGCCATTCAACAACTACCCAAACAGAAGTTTTCATGATAAGAAACAGATTACTATCGGTTCAGTGGTTACCAACATTAACTTTCAAACATTATTGTGGATTATCCAAAAATCAGTTTGATGTGCTCTATAATTTAATCTGTGGGAATGAAAAATCAAAAGTCTTATTCAAGAAAATTTGTAGCACAGAAGATCAGCTGTTGATAACTTTATTCAAGTACCGCCATAATTTGCCATATTCAACTATGG
This sequence comes from Rhysida immarginata, assembly GCA_023313115.1. Lineage (NCBI taxonomy): Eukaryota > Metazoa > Arthropoda > Chilopoda > Scolopendromorpha > Scolopendridae > Rhysida > Rhysida immarginata. Next base: position 937,865 of record JAHWFO010100866.1, read on the forward strand.
CTCCCTATTCAATATTAAGGCAACATTCATTCGAAAAATCCTGAACGTTTGGACCCTTAGAATTTTTGAAGAGTTAAGGAAAATTGATTTTTTCAGTATGGCTAAGAAAAGAGACACTGATTATGATATTATAATAGACTGCACAGAAATTCCCATTGATAGGAGTGGGGATCTGTTGATTCAACAAGTGACATTCTCAACATATAAGAATAGAAACACTTTCAAGAGTCTGATTGGTGTGAGTGAGTCTGGGATGGTGATGTATGTTTCTGAATTATTTGTTGGGTCCGTGAGTGATAGGCAAATTGTGAAAGAGTGTGGATTCTTAAATTTACTTAAAGAGGGAATGTATGTATTGGCAGACCGTGGATTTGACATCTCAGATTTATTGGAAAAAGGGAAGGTGCATTTGAACATTCCCCCCTTTAAAAAAGGTGACCAAATGTCAGAGACTGATATAGTTAAGACCAGAAAAATAGCAAACAGAAGAATTATTGTTGAAAAGGTCATAGGCTTGGCCAAGAAAAACAAAATTCTTAAAGATCCTTTACCTACTCATTTGTGGCCAATTTCAACCCAGGTATTTTATAATTGTTTTATGCTATCAAATTTGAAAGCATCAATTAAATGATTGAATAACAAGAAATACAAAATGTGAAATAAATAAATTTAATTTTTTAAAATAAAATAAATGTTATTTTCATGGTTTTGGGGTATTTAAATCATTAGGCATGTATTTAACAACAGAGGTGCAAAACCTTTTTGGTAATCTAGATCTATGTCTTTCAAAATTTTATTGCAAATGAATTCATCATATGAAATCCACTCTATATAAATACCCTTGTGGTAAAATTACAAAGTCTGTTTTCTCTATTTTCACCACATAATTTGGATTTGCACTTGTGTATAGTATGCATGGCTATTGTTGAGTGTGGACATTCTACCATGTTTATTTAAAAACGGTGCAGTAGTTGGGATTTCATTTCTAACTAAGAAAGGGAAAAATTTATCTTCAGATTTTCCATCAGGTGAAAGAGCAAAATAAGCTCGTTGTTCATCTATATGTGAACCACACTTGATAGTCTTATTACTTGCAATTTTGCAGTATTGCTTCAGTGTAATGAATTCATGGGTTAAGCCCCATTTGCAGGCTTTTCCTAGCTTAACTATCTTGCCAAGAGAAATTTATCTATTAGCTGGACCTTTTAGAAATTTAAGAAAAAAAATAATAAGATAAAACAATGAATTTATTAAGAAAAAAAAATGTTCACCATGGTTCACGCAAGTTACGTATTTTAAAAAACTTGGCAGCAAATAACCTCCTTCCTCTCTGTAAACTGGCTTCTAATAAATAAAGGAGAATCCGAGAAGTGATACGGAAACAAGAAAGAATTTATTGCCTAACGCGTTTCGAAAATCTTCATCATCAGAGGATGTCCTGTTCCGATGATGAAGATTATCGAAACGCGTTAGGCAAATTCTTGTTTCTGTATCACTTCTCGGATTCTCCTTTATTTATTATAATTATCGTGATACTAGACATGGATATTCTCAAAACTAGCTTCTGCAAACCTTAGCTGAAACCACCCATGAAATACGGGTGTTGTAAACTAAACATACTTTTTGTTATCCAATGATTGTATATCTTTGTATCCATTTAACGGAAATAAAATTGACGATGTTTTTGGCAACTCAGGAATATCCACTAATACATGCCCCAAATCATTATTTCTCCAAAGTGATAACCTAAAAGAAAATACTACGCTTAGTGCATTATTTCAATCCACAATTTAGTTTAAATTATATGTAAAAATTATAGCTTTCTTGTAATTCAGCTTTAGTTCGTGTTAATGTTGCGCAAAGCTTTCTCAGTTCTTCTTTAATTTCATATACTTTTTTTTATTTATAAAATGATTTTACTTCACAAAACAGAACTTAATCCATTAGAAATCATATTGGGAAGAATCATACCAAAACAGGAAACATACTGCCATCTGGTGGCGTTATTCCAAAGCATTTATGATAAAGTCTCCTATTTAACAATTTCATTTCAGAGATTTATCAATGAGCTACTCATTATTTCATAGGGTCATGCACAGGAACAACGTGATGGTCATTAAACAAAATAACTAACCAATGATAGAACAGGGTGTACGTGTTGGGGGGGGGGGGGGTTGCGAGAGGGACATTGCTAGGGGGAAATGGAGGGGCAGGATCAGGGTAAAGTTAGTATCCATTAACTTACACTTCAATAACTGATGTCAAGTTAACAGATAATCGTCATTATATCGCATGCTAGTCTTCACTTTTCTCGCAACTTACTCATCAATATTATTTTCTTGCACTTCTCCATTGCATTCAAACGGGAATGCATCGATTGGGGAGGGGGTCATCAAAGGTTTTTTCCGGACAGTCTCAAAAATTATATTTTCTTATCTAAGTGGTCAAAAAAACCCGTCATCTCAGATTCGTTTTTTACAGTCCTCTCTCCTCGAGTTGAGTCTTCATCGCATTGTTCATCTCTTAATTCCCAGTAATCAAGCTATTGCTTTTAGAGTCATTGTTGAAACTAAGCTGTGGTTTCTCAGCAACAAACATCTACTAGAACATCATCGACAAATACATTTGTCTAACATAAACAGTTTCTTTTAACATGCATCCGAAAATACAGGATCACACTAATTATGGGTGCGGCTCCTTAACACAGGTTCTAACCAACCAATCAGGAACCCGACTTCGTGTACAGGGAATAGCTCTTCATGGGACCAGCGATCATCCAATTTGAGGGTCGCAATGCCATATGGAATGGGAAAGGGCGTTACACCCTCCCCTCACCCAAAACAAAAATTTTGTTACAATTTATTCTCACAAAATATTTTCTCGTTACATTACAAAGTTTATTACAAGTCACCACTTTCTTATCTTGAGTTGACCATCTTAAAATCCAAATCAATATAATAACATACAAAGGGAGTCAATAGTTGTAGAAGAAGATGGCTATTGAGCCATCAGTGTATTTTCAGGAGACTCTTTGGTTATGTTTATATTACTTGATATCAGAGATGTTTACCTTCCATAAGCGGATGTCGCCGAGGTTCAAGTTGTACCAGAATAACAGTATTCTTATCAGGGATATGTATCAAATGGAATGGTCCTTTATACATCCAACGTACTTTTGGTTCGTCTTTGGGACGGTATGACCTTACTTTTTACCCTTACTTGATCACCGACCTTATAATGGAGAGTCTGCTTCTTTACAGAACGTTTTTTCTTTCATTTTGCGTCTATAGCGACTGGTATACTCCTTTCAGGACATCCAATCTCACGGCGCGAAGGATGGGATTCCAAGTTGTTGGTCGCAATAATCTGTTCCAAATAGCAGCTGTCTTGGTGTAAAATGTGTTTCAGAGTGCAGGGTATTTCGTATAGCGAACAATGCTGTCTCCAGGTATTGGTCCCACATACCTAGATTAGCCTCTCTCAATAGTAATCTGATTTTTTCTTTTAGCGTTCTCACATATCGTTCAGAAGGGTTGGTTCTTGGCCAATATGGTTCAGATAGAATGACCTCGATGCCATGTCATGTCAAAGCATTTTCGAATCTGGGGCACAGAAATACGATGCGTAATCATGAACTATTTGGGATGGGCACCCTATTATCCACACAGGCTACCATAAATTTTATAAGCAGAGTGTGTCGTATCTTCCTGAGGGTACGAGCTCCAGCCGAACATGAGAACGCATCAACTATTATAATATTTCGGTCTCTTGTCTTTGAAAGGGGGCCTACCATATCTATTGCCCATAATTTGAAGGGACCTTCCACGCGACGATGCATTGGATACGCTTCTTCTGGATAGTTGCGAGGTTTGATTTCCGGCATTTTAGATAATTAGACACGTAATCATACACTAGGCTCTGCATGCCAGACCAAAACCATCTTTGCCCCAGGATGAATCAGAGGCCCCATCGTATGCCAAAACTCAATGACATCATGAGTGCTTGCAGCCGGTACTACCCATTGAAGTCCGTTTTCACCTCATCTATACAATACTTGACAAAATATTCAGTCACAGTTGTCAGAGTTCAATCTTTTATTCTTGACTAGGATCCCCCAATGATCGAAATTCGAACACATTTCTGAGAAAAAAAAAAATGTTATTGTACTAGCCTCAATCTTGCTTTTTAATAAACTTTGAAGAATGAAAAATAGATAACACAATAAATATCCAAAATGCTTTGCATGACATTTCTGACACTCCCTATTCATTTCACTGCAATGATAACTTTGAAAATCTCTCAGAATAATATTAAAGCACATCTAAAGTTATCCTTTAATATATCTATCGAATTATTATCTAAATTTAATATTTACGTTTACGCTAAATCGTCTCTCCCTATCTCAGCGTCTCTCCCTATCTTAGCGTCTCTCCCCCCGTCCCACTGTGCAAAGTTAAGATCTGTTTCGGACCAAAAACCGATAACTTTTTTTGTTACTAAAGAAAGAGTGTTAAGATTTTGCACATACATAAAATAGTATATGTTGCTTCCAATGAATTGCTTTCGATTATAATTTTAATTAATATAAAATTTTTAAAAAAATAAGTAAAAATCAAAAACTTCAAAATTGACATTTATTTTATTTTTAACTAAAAATATTGCTTTTGAAGTGTATGAAAATACTTTAAAATAGCTTAGAAAATGATGAGAAATATATAACATGCTTGCCTAGTAATTATAGAAATATCTTGAATAGTTGGTTAATAACAATTTTTAAGCAGTTGTTTCTATGGAATAATGTACAGGTGCATTATAGGCACTAAATTATACTTGGGCACTTTCAGGTTCTGAAATAAGTTCATTGACTTTCAAAAGCTGCAAAGTATTTTCATCCACTTCATGCACATATTGTTATACGCTTTTCTAATGCTTTCAAATAACATCAACAATGATTTGAGTTAAAAAAAAACAATAAAAAAGGCAATGGTACATGCGTTGACAACCTGTTCCTTAATGCTACCTTTTTTGAAATGCTTTTACCTGTGTTAAGCTGAACAAATACACAGACAAAATATATTGTGCATATCTACATCACAGGACCTTTCCAATCGTATAAGTTTCATGCGTATTCGTCCAGTTTAATACAAAAAATGCATCCCCGTATTTATATCTAGATGTTAATACAGTAGTGGTCATATTGTTGCATATTGGTCCAATCAGTAAGTTGGTTTCATGAGGCCCAAAGAAATCGGACAGTGCGTCGAGGACATTGTTGGGTTTTCCGAATTATATTGAATTTCGAAGTCGAAGCTCTGCAACTTCAACGCCCGCCTGTTACTCTACCATTATGATCCCTAAAGTTCTGTAACCAGCTGAGCACTTGGGTGTCCCAATATATCAAGAACCATCTATTTAATTCCCACTCCACTACACAGTTTCTCGACTCCCAGTCCGTCAGCACCCTGCTTGTGTATGCCACGACTTTCAGTGTGTCATCTACCTGATGTCCCAGCTTGCCAGCTACACCACACTTGCTCGCATCTGTGTGCAATTCAAATGCAGATTGAAATTGGGCTGAGCAAGAATAGGAAGGTTGGTAAGATGCCATTTCATTTTGTCAAATGCCGGCTGACAATCTTGGTCCCACACCCACCGAGCACTTTGTAAGTCAAACGTCTCATAGGGTAATTGAGATCACTAAGCTGTGGTAGAAAATTTTTAAAGAATTATACTATCCCTGTGAAACGTTTGACTAATGGACGTTTTGGGTAACAGGGTATGTTAATATTGAGTAACCACATTTTTGTATGAAGGGAGTAGCCCTCTTTCATCGACCCTGTAGCCTAAAACTTCTGTTTTGAGGAAGTTTGATTTTTCGAAATTAACCTTTAAGCTGTATTTTATCAGACGATCGAGCACAAGCTCGAGAATGTTGATGGGTATGCAAGTCTGGAGTTTGCACTATAATGTCATCCATATAGTGGAAACTCCAGGGCTCGATCGCCGGATCCAACACCCAATCTATTACAGATTGAAAAACTTGAGCTCCTTTCCTGATCCCAAAAGGAATGACATTAACGCTCGATCCCAGTAAGTCATTGCTTTGGTGATCTCATTGAAACGCCGTGTGTCGAGCACAAATCTGTATTCTTGTATAGACTTTTTCTCAATGATAAAATATGGTAAAGCCTATGGGCTTTCGGTTCTCGATACTATCCCCTGGGCTTCCATGTCGCAGATGATTCCTTACTGTAGCATTAAGGATGTCTCCGATGAACAAAGCTCCTTCGCAGGGGCAAGGTGATATGGATTAATCTTGATAGGCAGAACATTTCCAGTGTCAATGAAATGCTCATAACCAGGAAATATCTTTGGTTGATGCGTTCCATGGTGCCACTTGCTTGCTCTATGTCCAGCCAGATTGACTTCTCAAATGATTCTCTTTTAAGTTGTTACCAGTGCTCAGGCAGATACAGGAGATGAACGATGCCTAGAGAAAGTTTAGCTCACAATATCCTTAGCACATCGGGACCCAATATTGCTTGACAGGGAAGCTCTTCCAAGATCCAGAGCATTCAGTATTTCGGCACTACCCAATACTTCGCTACTCTGGTTATCATTATTTCTATGCCTTCATTTAGAATTTTTTTCACTACTGGCGACAAGCATGGTTTTGGGTGCGGCAACTCGGCGGCCCAAAACGACGAGCTCGCGAGCTGTGTTGACGATAACCATAGACACTTCGGAGCCTCAGTCGACCACAAATGTCAATACCTTTGACTGAATCCTATATCAAACTGCAAGTGGTAATCATGTTGTTGTAAGTGCAAATCTACGTTTCAATGACTGAGGCCCAGGTCTATACTGTCTATAGTTTCATTTGACTTTGCATGCGACGCCACCTCCGTCAATGCAGTAGATGCGTTTTTAGGTCTCAGGACGGATAGGAATTGGATTGTACGGACATAGAGCAGTACCATACTCTATGCCCGGCTTCGGTTTCCCAATTCACAGTGAAGTATGTGCGTTCTTGTCTCTTGTCCGACATGGCAATGGGCTAGGAAGTTCTGCGATTTTTGGATCCCACCAGCAGGATTCTTTGAATGAAGACTCGCACATGACATGTTTACTTTCATCATTCCGTCTACTATACATCTCATGTTCAGCTTACAAGCATGTTCGCACAAACATGTTTAAAATAATAGACTCGGTCGGATCGTTCCATTCTTTTATTGCTTGTTGCATATGTTCAAAAAGTACGTCTTGGAATATTTTATTGAAGACAGAAGGTTTGGTAACAGCTCTCTTAGGAAGTGGGTCGACATAATACCATACAAAAGGTTCATGTGACACCTGTTTTCAATCAAAAAATTCTGTTTCTTGCCGCATTTCTTATTGGCTGGTAGAAACTGTTCTCATCCAAACCTTCACGTGTTCCCAGTCAGCTGTTCGGCAGAGAGCTATCTGGATCTAATCAGCAAGGTGTGGAACAACTAACTGGAGAAAGATCCCCTTGAGAGCTGCCGTCAGGACATCATTAATGTGTGCCTGGCTCCATTCCTCTTTATCAACTACATAAAATTTATAGCATGTAAGTTAACTCCGTGTAGGAAGGCAGACTAATTTAAGAGATTTCAAAAAATGGGCATTGGAGTTATTCACATTCATTTGTGCTATAACTTCATCATTTTTAAATTAGATAGAGTCATAATAAAAAAATTTTCGAATGTAATAATAAATATTTTTTATTATCATTAACTGAACAATGCTGCAGCAACTTATTGGAATTATAATTCACAAAATTTAGTTTTGTTTAAATTTTGAAAAAAAAAATTAATTACACTTTTAAAAAATTTTCATCAAATTTTTAGGAGAAGGCAGGTTTTAAATGAGGGATTGTAAGCAAGGGTATGACAACCTGCCCCTCCCTCCCAGTCTTGTAAGAATACAAAACTCCCAAACGAAGCCAAGTACTAAACCTCCTGAGTAAAGCAGCAGTAAAAACATAAAAGAGGAAATAAACTCCAAATGCAGCCTGAATTTTTTTAAATTTTTTAATAATTTTTAGATCATTTTTATCGAGTTATCCGAAAATTTACTGAAGTTTTTTCCTTGTCTTTTAAAAAATGTTTAATTTACTGAATAAAAATTTTTCTAATCTAGTTAATTGTTCTTATTATAGGAATTATTCGTACATTCGGAATAATTTGGCGTTCCACTACATTATACTGCAAATATAAAAATAAGTTGGATAAGAGTCATTCCATGTCAAATCGACGAGTTTCGCCAAAAACCTGTGGCGCTGAAATTTTTAATTTTATTGAAACTTTGTGTGAACAGTTATTTATGTATAATTAGAAAGAAAACTCAATATGTTTTTATTTGGGTCAGTAGTTTTCGAGAAATATGCAGTTACGCATAGAGGAGTGTACAATTCTTTGGAACTCGGCTAAAAAGGAAAAAAATAAAATTATGAAGGTAGTAGTACCTGCAAATTATTTCAAGGAACTTTCTCGAGTTATAGTGGTGTTATAACACCACGTTTTGATGTATGAGACATATTGATCTATTTGGAATGGACGCTGTAGGCTGGCTTTTGTCACTACCTCTTTGTTGTCCCACCAATAGCATCACGTGGACTTTTCCCATGACTTGTGGCAGTTTGGCTAGCGAGATAATGACAGTGGAGTGCCTTCGCCTTCAGCACATGAATAGACGGGTGGCGAGCAGGTTTGAACATGCGCATACATAAATACGTTGAGAGGTGAAAGAGAGCAGAAATACAAACTGAAAATTTTACTACATATAGAAAATGGTTGAATGTATTTTCTGGTAAAATTTCGTTGTTCATTCCTCTTGCCCTTATCGTCTATACAGCATAGTAGTATTCAGCCATGTTTATGATATAAATAGGTTATTTTCATTAAATAGTAAAAACATTGCTTTTATGTTATTTCGCTCAATACTCACGACTATTTCTTAAGCTGTTACAAACTTTCGCGAAGAAATCTTGATTTTTTAAGGAGTTATGATTTTTTTTCAAATGACAGTTCACCAACGTCAACAGATATAAAAGCGTATATATAAAAGCGTATATATCAAAGAAACGATTAGGACCTAGAACAAAATATTTTGCCAGTGATCATACACAATATCAATTAGTAACTGGATAAAAATTGGTTGGATTCTTAAGAAGTTGCACCACAACCGATTTGACGATTTGACATGGAATGACTCATAATTAATTGGTCATAGTATTGTAGTTCCTAATGAAATTAATGGACGCTTTACACTGCATGGTTGAATTGCTGTCAAAATTTTAATAAAAGAAAATGAAAAGATATGTCAGCGCCACTGATTAGCACTATACAAATATATTTAAACATTTTAGGTTTTGGTATGTGAATATGAACAGATGGGACCTTTCATTATAAAAATATAAAAATAATATATGTAGATGTGTCTATTTATATTACAGAGATGAGTGAAAAGTCATATGTTTCTCTCTTGACCCTTCATTCTATTGACTTTTTTTTTCTCTTCATACACCTCATCCCATGTTCTTTTTCTTTTATCTTTCTTATTGTATTTTATCAAGTACAGATGAACCCCTCCACCTTTCATCTGTTCTTGTTTTTATTTTATTTAATTTTTAACAGGTTAATTTTCAGTGTTAACTTCTGTTATAAGGTGGCAATATCATCCAACATTTAAATTCTTATATGTCGGTCCAAATTATTTTTTTTATTCTATATTAGATTTATTAAAACGTAGGTGATGAGTGGTCTGAGAGTATTTATTTAAGCGCCATATTCCAAATGTTTAAAGGCGTTTAAATCAGTTATAAATGAAAGCAGGAAGGAAACTGAAACATCAAAAGATTTTATGTCTAACGCCATCACCAATTAATAATTCGGTAAATTAATATTAGAAAAAAAAATTAAAAAACTCTTCCTTTCAAATAAGGTAAAAAAACTTCAGTATATATAGATGAAAACCCCCCACCTTTTTTAGATAATTCAATAAAAATGGTGTATAAATTTAAAAAAATAATAATAAAAATTATGGCTTCATTTTTGGGTTATGTCCTCTTTTGTGCTTTTATTCTGGGGATTTTTCCCTCCCTCTCTCCCTCCTGTGCACTTTCTTCCATCCTTACATTGGGGGTTTTATAACTTAGGTTTTAACTGTTTAATCCACCATCAACACTAGAACCCAGATATCTAGTGTCACTAGTAATTGACATAACCTGTCAATTATTAATAATTTCTATTTTTAAAAAAACGAACAAAATATACAGATAATTTCTGTGTTTAATGTGATATAGAATGTAGGATAATAACAAAGGAAACATGAAGGTTTTAAGTGTAACTTATTAATTTCCTAGCTGTGTCAATTACAGGAACTTGACTGTCAATTTCTAGATCACCCATTTTGACATAAATCTTCTAGGCCCTATTCGCCGATTCTTTTTGTTGGTCCTGAATCTTGTCACAGAGAAAATCAACAGATAGCCCAGGACAAGTTATCTTCCAAAAAGAAAACTACTACTGGTATTCTGTTTACCATGATAAGATGTAGCAGGGTGTGATGGATAATTGCGCGAGATTGTCACCAGATGCCAGCCCTCATGACACAGTGCATGCTGGGATGACTTACAAATGAAACAAGAGACTTGCGGCCTAGAACGTGATGAGTATGCACGTGTTGACATCATTAGCAGAGACTGATATATATAGACTTTTCCTTTTTCATATAAGCTTATTATGTATTATCCCATATCCTACTTTTCCTTTAACCACCAATAAATATAATCGATTGACAACAATAATAGTAACCAGCCATGGTTAGTGGTTAAAGGTTAAATAGCCAAAGAGGATACGAGGATTAAAAGCACCTAAGACTAAAGCACCCGTGAGACTCACCGCTGACGAACAAAGTTCATCATTGGATTAACCGCCAACAAGAAACCCGAGAAATCACATGGAGCCAAGATGGAGAGAGTGGCAAAGATCGAGCGACTGACACCAAAGAACTATGCCCCATGGAGATTTAAGGTAGAGACTGTTTTACGTGCTAAAGGGTTGTTTAAATTAGTAATCGAAGGGAATGAACTACCAGCCAGTAATAGTCAGGTGGAAATTAAGCTGAGGGACGAATGGGAACAAAGAAATTATGAAGCTCTAGAAATCATAGTGCTAATGCTATCACAACCTCAGGCCAGCTTATATATCAGGGAAAGGAATGCTAAAAAATTATGGGAAAGCTTGGAGGAGAAACATGCAGGCAATATAGAGGATAGAAAGATTAATTTAACATTAGAATTAAGACAAATTAAGATGAGGTCGGAAGAAACCATACGGAGTTATATAGACAGATCTATAAGCCTTGCGGACTCATGCGCGTGCTTAGGGGAGGAAATTAAAGACCGAAAGTTAAGTCAGATATTAATTAATGGCCTCAATCACAAATATGATGGACTAATCACAGCATTAAGATACTATCGGGGCGCGAATCTAGAAGATTTAACTATACGATTTAACACAAAGGCTAGAAGAAGAAGAAAAAATAATAACACAAGATAATGCTGTGGGACAAGCATACAGGGTCGGAATAAGACGGGGGGAAATAATGATAGTCGCAACTGTTACATCTGGCGAAAAATGGGTCATATTGCAAAATTTTGTCATTTTAGGTTTGATAATCAGCCAAAGCAAAATCACTATGCCGATGCGGAACAGAAGAAAGAAGAGAAAGGTCGCATAATAATCGAAACACTAGAATAAATAGAGATAAAAAGGATCAACATGCTCAGTCCGCACTTAGGGCTGAAACGAACACGTGTTCGTTGATCAAAGGGCAAAGAGAACGCAAAATGGCGGCAGTAGCGAACGCGACCGATAACAACACAGATGATTACAGCGATATTTGGTGTCTTGATTCTGGGTGCACTTCGCACATGTATAAGACGGAATGGCTTACGGACTGGGAAGATGAATGTGGTTCCGTGAAAGTTGCTGAGGCAGGTAGGGAAGCGGAAATTTTAGGAAAAGGTAACGATAAGTACACAACAATAACGAATGAAGGACACGCCGTTGATACCATAATTCATAATCTGAAACATGTTCCAGATTTAAGAACTAATTTATTGTCAGTCCGCGAAATAGTCAGGAAAAATAATTCCGTAATATTTGACCCGATGGGGGCTAGAGTCATAAGCAATGACACTGGTAAGGTCATAGTGGAAGCCACAGAATAAGAAAAAATGTACATTGTAAAGGATAAACCTGGCAAGGAGGTAATCACACTGCGAGCTGCATGAAATGCACACAATCACACATACAGAAACATAGCATAAAAGATTAGGGCAAGTGTGTGAAGAATACCTCGATTTGATGAGGAATAAAGAATCGGTCCGTAGCTTAAATTTTCTTGATAAAAAGCTGGGAATGTGCGAAACATGCATAAAAGGGAAATTAGTCTGCGACAAATTTCCCAGGGTATTTAATGAGCAGGCTGCAGACTAACTGGAACTGATACACATGGATCTATGTGAACCCATGCCATGCGAATCAATTAGGGGTTCATGTTACATGTTAGTGATCGTAGATGCATATACGAGAATGATCTTCACGTATTTTCTGAAACGGAAAAATGAAGCGCTATCCAAGTTCATAGAGTTCAAAAATTGGGCAGAGAATCAGGTAGAAAGAAAGATCAACATTATCAGGAGAGATAATGGGCTGGAATTCGTGTGCAGGATTTCAAAAACTTACTCAAAAAGGAAGGTAATTAACACCTAAGGACAGTACCAGCAAGTCTTCAAAATAATGGAATAGCAGAAAGGGCCAACAGAACGCAAGAACCATGCTAATACACATGGGACTACCCCAGAAGTTTTGGGCAGAAGCAGTAGCTACAAGTGCGTATTTGCACAATCAGACAGTAAATAGCAAGAATAAGGAAATAACGCCACTAGAGAAATGGTACGGGAGGCCACCATCAGTAGCGCACCTGAGAACATTTGGATGCTTGGCGTATTACAGCATCAAGAGGAACAAGTGGCAATAACTTAACCTGAGAACGGAAGTCGGAATTTTCGTGGGCTATGCATTGAATAAGAAACGTTATAGAATACACGACCCAGAACATAACATTGTAAGGGAAGTTAGAACAGTTAAGATGGATGAAGGTACCCTTGGAGTAAATTACTTCCAGGAGTTAGAGAAAGATAATACAGAGTCGCAATGTGGGCAAGAGAAATGGATAGAATGCAGGTTAGGTAACACAGAAGTAAGGACTGATGAAAATGAGGACAACATTCAAGAGCGATGTATAGTAGAGATCGAAGGTAATGCTACTGATCAAACTGCTGAACTGAGAGGGAGACCTGGCAGAAAAAGGGGTATACCAACGAGATTATACAGATAGGACATGCAACAAATGAAAGAAAGGGAAGGGAGGCCCCTGGAGATGGGTGTCAGACGATCGGAAAGAATTAGAGAGCAGGCAAATATAGCAGAGATCTTACCGAACAATTATAAAGAGACACAGGAATCTATATTTAAGGAGGAATGGAACAAGGCTATGGATGACGGAAGGCTCATTGAAAATGTATGATGTATGGGAATTAGTGGTAGACTCCAAATGAGTATTTACGATAAAAGAAAATCCTTGATGGAACGGTTAGAAGAAGGAAGGCGAGTTTAGTTGTTATGGGAAACAATCAAAGATGTGGCATTGATTTCTTAGAAAGTTATTCTCCAGCCAAAGAGGTGGAATCATTTAGGGCATTAATAGCGATTGCAATAAAGGAAAATAAGAATTCAGGGACATTAAAACAGCCTACTTATATGGCGAGCTGAATGAAGAGATTTAAATGACACAGGCTATGGTTTATGAGCAAGATCAGGACCTAGTGTGTAAGCTGAAGAAAAACTTGTATGGATTACCTCAATTGGGAAATTGTTGGCACAAGAGGCTCAGAGAGGTTATGCTGGAATTGGCACTAAAGCAATTGGATAGTGATTCATGTATATTTATGAGCAACAAAAATAATAAATTGTATATTGGCGTTTACGTCGATGAATTATTATTCATAGGGGATACAACTAATATTAAAGAAATGGGTTATTTAACTAAGGGGGCATTTCCAATTGACAGAGGTAACCGGCAACGATTCGTTCCTGGGATTCAAATTAAACGCTCACAGCACGGCATTCAGATCTCTCAGTCTCATTGCGCAAAGAAGGTCTGCGACAATTCGGGATGGAGGCGTGCAACCCAACCAAAACTCCAGCAGACAGAAATTAAAATTTGGACAAGTAAGAACAGTCTCCGAGTGTAGACAAGAACTTTTACTTGGAAATGATAGGTTGTTTGATGTATTTAGCCGTGGGTACACCACCCGATATAGCATATTGTGTTAGCTGCCTATCCACAACATTCAAGTGATCCCAGACAGATACATCTTGCAGCCGTGAAGCGTGTGTACAGATACATAAAAGGAACTTTTGATTTGGGACTATTATACGATGGCAACCCAGGACTGTTAAGTTTGTGCACGGATGCATGTTGGAACTCCACAAAGGATGCAAAGTAATTTTCTGGATATGCCACAAAAATAAGCAACTGTGTAATCAGCAAGAAAAGCAAAAAGCAAACTTTTGTCGCCATGTCTACATGTGAAGCGGAGTTGATGGCCATCTGCGATGGGTACGTGAACTTTTATGGCAAAATAATATCTTAACGGAACTAAATATTGAGAAATATGCAATGAAACTCCAAACACTCAGAACGGACAGTATAACTGCTATAAACTGGGTGAATGGCCGTGTGAGTACACAAAGAACTAAGCACATAAATCGCAGATACCACTTTATCAGAGATGAAGTGAAGAAGGGGAACATAGAACTAATACACAATAGAAGTGAATGCATCGAAGCGGATGTGTTGACGAAGCCCCTAGCGTTCGACAAAATGGACTTGTGTCGTGAAGGGATGCAAATGAGTATCAAAGAAAGAGTTGCCTCAAACCAGTGGCCCGGAAAACATTGTAATGTCTTCCACCGCGGCTGTGCAATGGTGCGTATCCTGATCTGGTACAACTTGGACTTGATAAAACCCCACGCAAAGAAATCCATGGGGATCAAATCTGAGGACTGCAGCCCACAGTCTTGGCGAGCCCTGACCAATCCATCTGCCTCGGAATGCGTGATTCAGTTAGTCTCGAACGACGCTGCTCAAATGGGATAGTACCCCATCCTGTTGGACCACAACGATATCCTAAATCCTTCATCTCGCAATTGTGGCTCCAGGAATTGCTCCAACATGTTGAGGTACACGGTACCATTGATAGTCCCCTTGGCAAACATGATGGTCCCATAGACCTTTGACTGTATAATGACTTCTTTCACTCCCATACACACATTCACTTTGGGTGTGTTTGGGTGTGCAAATAAATGAAATTCGTTAATGATTTCACCAAAATGTATAGTGACTTTATAATCACCCTGTATAATAAAGATGGGTAATTAAAATATTGTCAATTTCTGGTGAAGCTGTCTATCAACTTCTGGTGCATTAACTGTCAACTACTGGTGATTCATGCATTAGTTAGGAAAAACTTTAATAACTTAATAGCTTTTAAAGAAATAATAATTGTTTAGAGATTAGTGCATTACTAGAATAACTAGAAAAAGTCTCAAAATGCAATTTGAGTAACATACACAATTTCGTTTCACAGTAATGTCTTAAACTGTCAATTACTGGTATGTCTATCCTATTTTGTAAAATTTATGAACAAATTTCACCTTGGCTACAACGGAATAGACGACACTCGTAAAGATGAATCGATTTATTACAAATATTGACCCAAGTGTAGAGATATTCTATTAGGGACATTGAAGGACAAATGCCTTTAAAGCTCTCCGAAACTTTGTATAAGGGACAAGTGTTCGTAACCCCTGTGGCAATTTGGACCAATTTATTATTCCAACGAAGGATATACTTCTTCTACGGTAATTACCTTTAGTAAATGGTAAGTAAATAATCCTAACCTGCCTACTTAAGTAGTTATGATTGTCCTGAACCAGGTTTACATTAATGGGGGTTGTAATATTTAATTGTGAGTTAATTATTTTGTATACAAAGGAACACAATCGTAGCTGGGAAATCTGATGTAGCATTGTAATATCCAGAAGCTTGAAATTATGGAAAACCGAAGATTTCCAGGGAAGTTTTAAAAGGATACGGAGAAACCGTTTCTGTAACTTTAATATTCTGTGAAGATTAGTCACTGAGGTCGAGCCCCAGAAAATGACACTGCACAGTGGGTTAGAACACTGCAAAATCTGGACAATCAAAAAAACCTAAAAAATCAAAATCTCAAAATAAAGAAAAAAATATTTATTAGTGACAAAACACAATCCTCTTTCAATTGCATAACTGATCTTCCCTTTTGGTAGAGTGGATTTTACAAGGTAGGGGTGAAAACACGGTGCTTATGAACGGGGGAAAAACTGAAAGTGGAAGTGTGAAATTTAACTGCGGCTTCAAAGATTTATTATTCCTTACTCACTGCACTGAAGCAATCATGAGCCTGCAGTTGGTAAGTTCAATGTATTTTAAAGCTTTTGTATTCATTTTACGAATATTCGAGCTCATATAACCGTTTAATAATCCATCACAACATTGACTGTTTCTGTACGCTTTTAAGTTTTGGTTTACCTAACACAAACTGATATATAAGAAAACTCCGATGAACTCCGGATCTATATTTTATAACAAAGGTTTTATATGGTGTGTAGAATGTTATAATGAAAATTTTGCTGCGACTTTTGCGACCATAGAAGTTCTTGTACTTAAAAGTTTCAGTTGCGAAATGTATGTAAGGTGTGGGTGATGTAATCTCAGCAGAGAAAGAACTTTAACATGGATGCGGAAAGAACAACTATTTACTCATTCCAAAGCAACAAAATAGCTTGAATGGCTCTTTCAACAACCCATTACTTCTATCCCGCTATTATTTGTATTTGTTTGATTCTCTGATAAATGTTATATTTATTAAATTTAAAAGCTAAATTTCAAAAAGTGTAAGTAATATCTTCATTCATATCAAGGAAATACAATTTTTACTTGCTTTTAACACAACCTTATGTACTTATAAGGTTCTGAACTTCAGGTTTTGTCCGGGTTTTGCAGCGTTCTCGCCCATTGTGCACGTAGCAAAGGTGGAAGTGTATCAGTGTATAACAAAGCAAATGGATTATCTGAGAGGGCATATAAGATAGCTTCAACATCAAAGTATTAACGTGTAGATCTCAGGGAAGTTCGTAAAATAAATAAATACCAAGGTATCTAAAGGAAGTACAGCAGACTCCGTATAATTCGAATCCGCCAAATTCGAATTATCGCTAATTCGTATACATTGCAAGGAACGTTTGATATCCTTTACATTTACTTCAGAATATTACTGTATAATTCGAATCAATCATCAAGTACATTTCATACATAATAATGCATTTTTCATCGCCTAATTCGAACGCGATAGTTATTCCGAAAATAATTTGTGACTAATTCCCAGATTGATCTGAACAAGCTGACAGCATTCCTAATCCCGAACACCGTGCTAATAAAAATAGAATTAGCTGACCATCCCGCGGTAGCATTCGTGGGAACATTGATGATTACTGAGAAATCAGCCAATCTTATGAGACGTTGAGATCGGAAGCCGGTTGAGAAAAGCGTTTGATGCTTTCCAAACCATCCGAGCATTCGGCTTAGCTTCGTCGTTGGATGAGACCGACAACCATGTGAGAGACTCAACAATGAACTGATGAAAAATTATTCCACCATTATTGTTCAAAAATCAATTACAGATTACTTCAAATAAATAGGCGAGTTGAAATGTTTCTTTTCATTGTTTTTTCAATACATAATACAAATACTGAATACCACAATCCAAAATGCATAGTTTTTAGCATAATCCGTTTTAGTGTGTATAATTATGACCAATATCGTAAAATTCGAATTATCGCCTATCTCAAATTTTTTCGTTGGTCCGTTTGGATTCGAATTACGCGAAGTCTACTGTAGTAATATTCAGAGGAGTATTGTCAAACATACTGGTTGCAATGGGGACCTTTGCTTGTTCCGTTGAAAAAAAAACAATCTGGGTTTTTTGAATGTTTATTGTTAATCCATTCTGGTTACTTCATATGTCAGAGACTTTCAGTAGGGAGACATGTCTTTTACTTAATTTTTATGTAATACAGACTCTTATACCCCGTCCGCGCTACAAAGCTAGACTATAGGATCCGTGCACAAACGAGAGGGCGCCACTGAATTTTACCTATAAAAAGTGCACAATTTTATCATCAGATGACAGTCTTAAATGTAATCTGTGCTATTGATCTATTGAGTTTATGGTTCAAGTCCAGGACGTGGAATTTTTTTACTATATTTCTCTATTTAATTATTAATACCTCCAAAGACCCATTTTCAGTTTAATTTTAATTTAATTTAATAATTTAATCTTAAAGTAGAAATTAATAATACACTGAAAATCCAAAATATTAATTTATTTATATGCATGCTACATGTATACACATTTCAGTAGCTACAAATCCTTCTTCAGCATGTCTACTTT
Organism: Rhysida immarginata; assembly: GCA_023313115.1. Lineage (NCBI taxonomy): Eukaryota > Metazoa > Arthropoda > Chilopoda > Scolopendromorpha > Scolopendridae > Rhysida > Rhysida immarginata. The sequence continues at coordinate 956,514 of JAHWFO010100866.1, forward strand.
TAGTATTATTAATTTCTACCTTTTATAGTAACCTTCCACAGTTGTTATTAAGTGTCACGTGTCAATGTGAACAGAAAAGGAATCGATAGTTGATGGAAAAATGAATAAATTTTATTGGGAAGAAATAAAGAGGAAATAACTAAAATTAACGCAGTGGAAAAAAAAATCTTAATTGAAAATCAGTTCTTCCTCATGATGCACAAACTTTTACACGACGAGGGTATCGTCTCCGACGATGTCTCAGAATGATACTCTAACACCGTTAGAGTAACTTTTCAAATAAAAATAAAACGAAGCAGACACAGTTCACAGTTCAGAAGCACAGAAGAACACGCTGACTAACTTGAATAGTCTATCAGGTGGCACGCTGAGCTTCTCGTTTGTCGCTCTGCTCAGGAGTACAATTATGGAACGGGAGAGAAGAGAAGAAAATTCACCGACGGGACTGCTCCCACTCTTGCACTATGGGTGAAAAGCAGTAAAGAAAATGAGTGCCAATAACACAAGAAAGGGATAGCAGTTCAAGGACTGAATATCGAGCAGTTTAAATAAAATAGTCACTGTTAAGTCTCCGGTACTGTTCTGTTCGTGAAATAAGGAAAAGTTCAGTCACAATATAAAGCATACGCACTATTTCACAGTAGGCGACGGGGACGAGTAGATTTGTGTAATCAAAGTAGGTGTCTCGCGGAGAAGCCAACGAAAAGGCGGAGTATTCCTCCTGTTCCTTGTTCACGGAACATGGTGAGAGAAAAAGGAAAAACTCCAGCCCAGACGCTGTCGACTCGGCTAACTCCAGTCGTCTCGGGGAATGCTGCTTCGAAGAGCCGGGATAGCTCGCCGTGTACGTGGCAGTGAAAGAAAGTGAGGTGACAAAACACTAATGCACGTACCTGGCGAGGTAATGAACTCGGCGACCCGTCGTTGACGATATGGCGTTCTCGGGCGTCGTCTGGAAAGGATACTGCTGGCCGCTCGCCTCCTCGTTCAACGCTGTCGTGGGTGAAAGGCTGCAGCAGCTGACACAAGCATGAGGCAAGGGTACTTATGAGAGGTTGCAAACGGTGGAGACGTGCTTCGGCGTCGTCGACCACTTCGGCTGCCGCAGATACGGGCAGACGTGGAGATACCTCTTTCGTTCGTTCCTCGTAGCGGGACGAATCCTGGCACCGACGAAGACGAGGGCTCGCTCGCTGTCGTTGTCGGCTTGCCTGAGGTTGGTGACGGCAAAAGTTTGTTCGTCGTCGGCGTCCGTCGCTTCCACGTGCTTCGGCGTCGTCGACCACTTCGGCTGCCGCTGAAACGGGCGGACGTGTGGATACCTCTTTCGTTGGTTCCTCGTTGCGGAACAAATCCTGGCGCCGATGAAGACGAGAGCTCGCTCGCTGTCGTTGTCGGCTCGCCTGAGGTTGGTAACGGCGAAAGTTAGTTCGTCGTCGACGTCCGTCGCTCTCCTCTGAACGGCTGTTAACGGGCCGTTGCTTCTGGCATCGCTCGAAGTCGTTTTGCTCGAACGTTGAGCGAACGTGGCAAACGATCCTTTTCCGACGATTTTCTCCACGATTTTCTGTCGTCAACTTGCGTCGTTCGTTTTTCCCGCTCGCTCTCCTCTGACGTCGATCGCCGTCGGCCAATCCTGATCCGAACGTTGATCTCTCGGATTGTCGACCAATGATCTTCTTCCCCTATCGCCGTCTCGGAGAAGCGAACGTGAAGACGTCTTCGATCGACGATATTTGACACGTGACATTAAGATTTTGTTCACGTTTAATTCAATGCAATTTAAGGCAATTTTATCCTAAAAAAACTGCGCAATTCTGCCACTTGGCGCGCTATCAATTACATCTGCACGGAGCTATTCTTAAGCTAGCTTAGCTCAAGTGTAAACTAGATTAGCTTAAAATTCCAGGCTCTGGTGTTCGCACTATCCCCACTCAAGCCTGAGTTTCAGGTGATAATACGGATTATAAGGGATTATCTAACTAAAGTATAGCTTTTTTTATTTTTATTTATTTATTTATTTTTTTTAGTGATTAGTGACATGGAATGTTACTAATCTTGTTAACTTTTATGAATAATTAATTGAAATATTATTAATTTTTTATTATTATTTGTAGTAACTTAATGGTTGTTTGTTAATGCAATGATGATAGACTCCTTGTGAATAATTGTTTAAAAATAAAAAATAAATAAATGTATACGGCGGTAAGTGTATACACTATTTATTTACGTTATCTTTATTTATTTATTATGATTATTATTCATAAATAGTCTTTCATCATAGCATTAATAAATAATTAATTGTTGTTTTAAATTAATTGTTGATTAAATTAGTTTCATCACTTATTCATTTAAAGTTCTCATTGTTTATTAATAAAAATTGCTTTAGCTATCTCAAGAGAAAAGCTATCACCATTGTTGTTTATGCTCAAGCAAAGCTAAACAAGAAAAGCTATCATCACTTCATTCCTTGAATGAACTGCCTCGAACGACTGTACATTCGTACAAAATGCAGTAGTTTTCATTTGTTTCCGTACGTAATATCATCAATGATTTCCTTCCAAATTGTAATCAGGGTTCGAACTTCGACTGTGCTTTACTCTTCTTTTCTTTTTATTGAATTATCCATAATACCCCATTCGCACTACAGCTGGGCTAGATCGAGTTGAGCTAGCTTATTCGGGCTAGCTCAGCTGAGGCTAGCGGATGCAGCCAAACTGTTCGCACTACATTTTAGCCTGACCGAGTTTTATCAGATTCGGTACCACTAAAACCTGAGCTTGTTAATAAGTCACTGTCACTGCTATCAGTGCCACTATTTGCATCGTCGTCCTTCATGTTTTATGTTGCCGTGTCTCTCTCATGTCTCTTTTTGTGCGTGAAATAACTGAAACAATGATATTTTGAAGAATGTTTGTTCGTTATTGCCCTTTCCCTCAGTCAATATGTCTAGAACTTAACACCTAATTTCACGGAAACTCGTGCACCATTTAAATCAATTTAAAAACAAAATTCCAAAACATTTTTTTTAGCATTTAAAAAAAAAAGTGCTCCAAAACCGAGTCCTTATTAAATTTGAAATGGGTCATTAAAATGAAAGGAGAACATAAATGTTTAATGAAAGAAAAGCATTACTTTCCTATAAAATCAATCATAAAATGCAAATTCAAAAAGTTTTAAAGTTCCAATTAAAAGTTTCAACTTTTAATGAAATAACAATTTCTTCAAAGGCATATGTAATTCTAAAATCATATAAAAGATCACGAAGATGTTAACAAACTTCAGGATAATAATTAAAAGAAAGAACAAAGCATATTGAATGGCTACGATGTGGATGTGATATAAAAGAACCAATGACGTATATTAAAAAACCAATAACGTTCTTTAATTTAACATACATCAAATTTTCAAAATATAATTTTGAGTAAATTTTTGAGAAGAATTTTTATTAATAATGCAAAAATGACTGTTAATAAAGATTAATTAAATTCTATTAATAACGCATTATTTTCAAGCATGGGAACGAGTTTTAGCGCCATTGTGGCAAAAATAAGAAACCTATTTGCCTCCCATTTTAGATGCGGAAAAACTTCGAATGGACAGGCCTTCTATAATCTAGTTGGCCATGCCATTGTCTTTAGATCACGGTCTATAGCAAGGCCTCCTGTAGACAAGGCCAGCTCACTCAGAAAAAATGGTGGCAATAGAAGGCTGACAGATGGTACAGCTGAGATGAATGATGTTTAATGTTCAGCCAAAAAATGTAAAAAATGCACTATATGTTATTTTATTCACAATAGTCTTCACATTAAAATATTACAATCGTCTAACTATTTAAAATCTAGTAAGAAAAAATAATTCTCCTTGAAAAAGTCAGTTTAGCTTAATAAATCTAAAATACATTCTTGTAATATTTCAATGAGAAGAATATTGTGAATTTTTACATTCTGTTTGCTCAGCATTTAAAAGAAACGTCCATCTTACCTATATCATCTGCCAGCCTTCTATTGCCGCCATTTTGTCTGAGTGAGCTGGCCTTGTCTATAGATATAAATGGTCATCGAACTTCTGACATTTTCCATTGTTTCAAGCATAGCCTACATGATAAGGAAGGTTTCAAGAATCGCAGTTTATTAAGAGAAAAGAGTGGGAAGAAACTTCAGTACGAATTTGAATGCCATAGACATTGTGCCACCTGCGTCAGCCAGTGTAAAAATATGGCAGAAAAATTGGTGATACGCGGGCTCCTTCGTCACTGTTGGAAAAAGGGACCTGTGCGCGAGCAGCAGCCGCCGAAATTTGCAGGGTGGAAGGTCAGGGTGTAACCAATGAACGGACAGCACGACGGTGGTTCTCCCGCTTTTCGTCTGGAGACATGGGCCTGGAAGATGCGCCAAGGAGCGGAAGACCCAAAGAAGTGGATGACGCAGCCCTACGGCAAAAATTGGAAGCCAACCCAGGCAGCACCACCCGTGGACTAGCGGCGGACATCGGAAAATCACAATCGAGTGTGGTTCAACATCTGCACGCCATGGGAAAGGTCAACAGGAGCTGCCGAGTTGTGCCCCACGAGCTGATGCGCGCGCAAGCACAACAACGGGCAGTGTTGCCAAGTCTGACGCGAGCGCCATCCCAAAAAAATTCCTGTAGTGACAAAAAATTCCCTAAATTTCCCCAGATCTTTCCTATTTATCCCTGAAAAATTCCCGAGATTCGTGCAAAGGGAAGTCAAAGAATAAAAACAACTTCCACTATTAAAGATATTTATTTGGAAACAAATCATGATACAAAATGTTAAATATTATTTTGAAAATTATAATGTTTCTGCCAGGGAAGCGGTAGAATAAGAGGTTTTCTACCTCTTCCCTGCTTCTGCTATCAAACTCACAACAGTGTTACAATCATCTTCTTCACTTTTTGTTATATGGTAATACATTGATTGATTAAATTTTGTGTACATTTGTGCTGAGGGTTGGAAATTCACACAATTTAAGCTATTTTTTCGCAGAACGTAACGGATGAAGAGTATCGCTTCAGACGTGTCAAGGCTTAATCAGTTTCTTAATTTATTCTTTATGACATTATGCTGGGAAAATACATGATCCACTGTGGCATTTGAAACTGGCAAACAGAGACCCTTTTTAGCTAACATAACAATATCATGAAACCTATTTCCAGCAGCATCAACATCATTAGCAATTTCAAACCAAAATTTATCTACATCAGACAAATTGATCCAGCATTTATTGCTGATGTTTTGCCACCGAGGTCCAATGGCGATAGTCCATTGCGAATTGAAGGCGTTTTCGGCGATGCACAAGCGTCAACATGGGTGCTGTTGCCATACGCCTGCGCCGGAGCCCCAACCTCAAGATGGATCGCGCTTTGCAAACTCGTAAATAGATTCTTTATGTTGTGAGGTGGCAATTGATGGAGAGAGGATTCTAAGCTTTTGTAGCAGAGACAGGTTCTCTGGCAAATATTTTTGAATATTTTCACATAAAGCTATCAAAAATTCTTTGCATCTGAATTTAACATCATTTACTTCTTCAAGTAATCCATTGTCAATCAAACTGTTACAAAGAATGGTGAACTCGTACCCCACAGTGGAACATTTTATGTATAGATGTTTATTCAAAAAAAATTTCCCCAAATTTTTCCCTAGATCCCTAGACACAAAAAAACTCCCTAAAGTGGCACAGATTTACCTAGATCTAGGGATAAAATCCGTAACTTGGCAACACTGACAACGGGTGAAGGTGTGTTCTCAACTACAGGAAAAATTCGTGGTTCTGCCACACCCAGCATACAGCGCCGACCTGGCACCTTCCGACTACCATCTCTTCCGGCCCATGGCGCACTTTCTGCGTGGACGGCGCTTCGCCAATGTCAGTGAGGTTGAAGACGCCGTGGTGCTGTTTCTCCCAGAAACCGGAGGAGTGGTTTCGCGAGGGCATCCGCCAACTGGCTGATCGTCGGATGAACACCATCGAGCATGATGGACTCCACTTTGAAGGTTAGGTTGGTTGGTTGGTTTATTAGAATTTTTGGCGTCGATTACTAAGGTCATTTTGCGCCTTTTACTTAAGTTATATCTGTACGCAGCCCCGGACAAACACAAACATCCATGCCCACGGCGGGATTCGTACCCACGACCAGGCGGACTCGAGAACTAGAAAGCCTACGCCCTAGCCCTCTCGGCCACCTGGCCGGTCTTTGAAGATTAGCAATGAGTGGTTCCTGTCTGGTGCCCATTTAAAACTTTGCGCAGTGATCGGCCACTACTTTTGACTCAATCTCTGTAGTTGATGCCCAAAATTAATAGTGAGCTATGTAATGCATTCAATAGTTGGTTTATCAATTATTTATTTAAAATTTCATAGAATACATTAATTTCGGCAGTATTATGTCAATAATTCTGGCTGCATTGAAACTGAAAATGAAACTAAAATTTCTAAAGGATGGGTCTACGCTACGGATACTACACGTAGCGGATAATTTATTGCCGACGCACGTTTCGGCGTTACACCATTTTTAAGGCTCGCATAGCGGCCAAGCTAGCTCGACATCTCGATCGAGTTTAAACCAGGGTTGGAAAAAAAAGTTTTGGGGGAAAAAAACAAAAAAAAACGTTTTTTTTTTGTTTTAAATCAATTGTTTTAAACACTTTTAATTTAAACTGTTTTAAACACGTTTTAAAACAAAAATGTATTTTAAAACAACTGTTTCAAACATATTATTAAAGAAATATTTAATGCTTTTAAACATATTGCATGAATATGATGTTTTAGATTGAAATCATTTTATTTACTGATATGAATAAAAACTATAATTCTTTAAATTTTATTTTGATTAATAAAGTAATTATTATGATTTTTAAAATATTAATGAAATAAAGGTAATGTTTCTGTCTCAACATACGAATCTCACAAGGGGAGGACCAGGTCTGTTAAGCTTGGATTTAACTGAAATTTATATATGTTATTACGCATTCCTCCCACTATTATATGGCATAGTAACTCGGGCATTTGTTTACGAGATATAATTATTTAAAGTTAGTTATGTAGGCTATTGATGTATATTACAAATTCAGACAATGTAGTATTCAAGTAACTAACGTGGTCATGTAGATTACAATGCTAAAGGTCCCGGTTTCAATTCTTGCTCTTTTCCCAATTTAATATAATTTTTTAACATATTTTTGAACAAATTATATATGAAACTAATATTAATTATTAAAAACATATTTTAAATTTTTTTGCATATTATATTTCATTTGAGGAAGTTAACAAATTATTTATTTTTAATAACTTATTATACTGGGTGGATACAAAAATGAGCCCCCCTTTTATTATCGTAACCGAAGCAGATATGTCAATTTTGATGAATCCAATGAATACGAAGTTGTGGGTGACCTATACCATGATGCACTTTATATCATCCCAAATATGCAAATTAGGACACATTCAAAATCGCAACTTATACACGTAAAATTCCAATTGAAGACTTGTTCAGCATGGAATTCCAAACTACAAAAACTGATTACCAACAATCACAATCCAAAGCAGAAGATCATGTTGACCAATTCAGGAAAAGTGTAGTTTGCCATCCTGGAATTCTGTCTTCTGTATGCTGACACATGCCTCCTTTTTTTGCTTATCCTCATAAAAGCGAATGTTATTATAGTAATTTTTGGTAATTTCTTGATTTGCTTGTTGAACATTCAAATATCTCTGTGAAGTGCATAGGAAGGTAACTAATAAATTGAACATATGAATGTTGGTGAACCGTTTATTAGATTTTGGAAATTTTTTTTTGTTGTTTTGTTCGGAATTCTATGCTGAAAAAGTCTTCAATTGGAATTTTTCGTGTATCTGTTACGGTTTTAAAGACAGTATTTGAATGCGTCCTAATTTGCATATTTGGGATGATAAAAAGTGCACCATGAGATAGGTCACCCACAACTTTCTATTCATTGGGTTCATCAAAATTGACATATCTGCTTCGGTTACAATAATAAAAAGGGGGGGGGGGCGCTCATTTTTGTATCTACCCAGTATAATAAGTTATTAAGAATGAATAATTTGTTACCTTTCTAAAATGAAATATAATATGTAAAAAATTATAAAAATGTTTTTAATAATTAATATTAGTTTCATATATAATTTGTTCAAAGAACGTGTTTAAAAACTTAAATTAAATGAAATTGAACCGGAACTTTCACCATTGTAGTCTATGACTTACCCACATCACCACATAGAATATTAGAATGTCAAACTGTCCGAATTTGTAAATATACATCAATAGCCTACATGACTAGCGTTAAATAGTTATATCTCGCAAGCTAATGCAATTAGCATGAGTTACTATCCCATATAATAGTGGGAGGGGTAGGTAACAACATATTTAGATTTCAGTTAAATCCAAGCTTAGCAGGCCTGATTTCCCACATTGTGTGTAATGTTTAAATAATTTTAAGCATCAGTGTTTTTTTGTAAGTAGTGTTTGATTTCAAAAAACAAAATTCATTCCAGCCTTTTTTTCTTTGTAGACAGAATATATTCCTGTCATAAACATTTTTTTAATTTCACAAGTTTTGTTAATGGTTTTTGTTTCCGAATAAACTTTTTTGGTTTGAAACATGTTTTGAACCAGTTTTTTTAAACAATTGTTTTAAAACAAACAACCCTGGTTTAAAGGTTATACTCCATTCGGTCGACTCGCATTCGGTCGACTCCCATTCGGTCGACGCGCAATCGGTCGACTTTCAATGGGCCGATAGGGTTAGTTTGTCGACATTAATTCCCCCCTTTCGTGAATAACCTCCCCCAACACCCACCTTTCTAATCTGAATCGAAAGCCCATGATTCGAAAAGATATGTTGAAATTTTGAAAAATTTTGTGCGTATAAGACCAATTTTGTGTAGCTATCTCCTCCGAAACGGCAACAAGCAGAATCAAATGAAATTAATACATACTTAGAGGGTACCATAAACTGTGCCTTGACGTATTTTTATGATAAATGGTTAAGCCTAGTTAGAGATAATTTTCTAAAAATGAAAAAATGACTATAATGTTCATACAAGCGAACCAAACTGAAAAATTTGGCATGTGGAGACTCCTCTTATTAAGGCGAATATTTTTTGTAAGTAACTTACTTGGCTTGATGAGCCACTTTGGAGTCATTACCCCCCCCCCCCCTCCCCGACAAAAAAAATTATAAAAAAATTAAAAGAGAGGATTCCTTAAACAATGCATTGTGCTTTTCATGAAAATGGGCTAAGCCTTTTTAGAGACATTAATTTTTTTAAATGAAGATATGGTAGAAACATTCATTTTAGCGACCCAAACACATTAAAAACATGACCAGTTTACTCTTATTGAGACAAACATTTTTTATAAAGAAATTGTTTGGCTGCGATGAGCCATTTTTTGAACGGTTAAGGTATTAAAAACTATCCCCAAAAAAAGTTCAATTTTGAACCCATTTCATGGCCAAGCGTAGGACTGTGCGAATGTAGCATTCCGCCATTTCACTTTATTTAATAATATATTACGTGATAAATTCCTAAAAAATTAAAATGTAAAAATAAACTCTCATAAATAATAGACCGATAACAATGTAAAACAGTTTTATTCAATATTTAATAAAATGAAGGAACATTATTATGTGCAACTCGATTTAAAAGAACAATGGCATCCTCTACTGTTTGCGGCGAATGTTCATACATACGAGTATAAGATTGACAACGCCGATTGAGTTCGGCATATTTAGCATTACGTTTTGACAGTCTGTGAGCGGCAGCAATGCTTGCTAGCTTCATCTCATAATCAATTTGCTTCTGTTTAATTGCATCGATGAATGCATGAATATTAGGATGGAATTCTTTTATTGATGTCTTCAAACTGCGATGAAAAGCTTCAAGCCCATTATTAGTTCTTGCATCAAAATTTTTGTAATGGTTCCATAATTCTCGTGGAAAACGGCTATTTTCATCAATCCAATTTTCGACGAAATAATCTAAAAGTCGTTCAATATTTGGTACTGTTTCAGGGCTAGGAGCCTCAGCATGAATATAGCACCATAAATCATCGACTTTATCTAATGGCATTAGAGCCAAGGCGCACATCCGCTTAAATGTGTTCTTCAGTTCCTGACTCTCATTGTGGTATTCTTCCCGTAGACCAAGATTGTCCAGCTTCCGCCATAAGCACTGAGTATAATGAAAGTAGCATCCGTGAATGTTAATGTTGGGAAAGATAGTCCTAACTGCCGTGATCATGGATTGTTCGAAGTCCATTTGAATATTGGATGGATTAAAGTTCAAACCAAGATTGTTTGCTTTATCTTGAAATATCCTGAGCAATCGACGATATGTTTCTGTTGTTTTCGACGGCAGTAAACAATAGCCAACAGCAATCATTTGCTTCATATCAGAATGATCATGTTCAAGTTGTCTCGTTTTGACTTCGATGTGTATCGAATATAATTGCACAAATATGCTCGGACACGTAAAGAAGGTACCATCAACGAAAATTTTTTCAGCTGCAACCATTTTTCTAAAAAATTCATCGGTCATAAATATTACAATTTTGCCATCATTACCGTCTGAAGCAAATAAAAATTCCTTCGGAGGATTTCCGACTACGGCCCATTGTCCGGCAATAAGTAATTCAGCTCGGGATGATGGCTGACGAGGTATCACTTCCTGCCGCGCTCTGAATAATGTGGAATTTACGTTTGTGAAATCTGGAAGAAGAGCTGCGGCTTCTTCAGTGGACGAACCAGTGGCCACGAGTGTATTAATTTGCTTCTCGAAAACTTGACGATAGATTCTTTTCACACCAACCGTTGGATTTTCACGTACTTCTTTTTTCATTTCATTCAGTGTTTTAATCCGCCTAATTTCATCAACACAATTAGAGTGGGTATGATTACAACCTTTTAAGCCGAAACGAATACCAGCTTCATCTTCAACTAACCTGACGTGACAAGACTTCTCGCGACATCGATAGGTGTTTAAACCATTAGATTTTATACCTTCGCATTTAAACGTAAAGTTGTTATAAATGTAAATAAAACCATGGCGATAACTAATTTTTTCCATGTTGTCCGACAACTAAACAATATTCAGTACAGTATTGATAGTGGAGCTGTAATGGGGTGAGATAAGAAAGGTGGAGTTATATAGGTGGGCGTTGGGGGAAGTCATTCATGAAAGGGGGGCAAACAATGCTATATAACCGCTCTGTTCCTAGAACGCTCCCAAACCCTTCCGAGAAAGTTTCCTTTCTCATGCTTGTTTCTTTCCCAACCCGGAAGCGTTTCCAGACCAGAAAGGGGTAGGTGGGTTCGGGTGAGGTCATTCATGAAATGGGGGAAGTAATGCTGACAAACCAACCCTATCGGCCCATTGACAACTAATTGACAGTCGACCGATTGGGATTCGACCGAATGCGAGTCGACCGATTGAGAGTCGACTGAACGGAGTTACCCCGGTTTAAACTACTAGCCCCAGTCAATCCAGTTCGAGGAGTTTCAATCTAGCTTAAGTTGTTTTATTAATTATATTGTTAATTGTTAAGTATTACTTTATTTTTCATTTTTATTTAATAACAATTATTTATTGTATTCCAGGGTTTTTGTGTCTCGTCCTTTTCTCTTATAAATATCCGTTCTAGCTTAAGTTGGGAATGATGCGTTCGCACCGCACATTTCAAACCCGATTGAGAAGTTCAGCTAAATTGAAATGTGTAGTGCGATTATCTAGGTATAACTAAAACCTGAGCTAGTTACTAAGTCACTACTGAAATTTAATAATTTTACTTCATACTTTTTAACATAGTACCGTCCTACTAATGCTAATTCGAAATTGCATTAATTTAATGTAATCTAATTTATTGTATTCATTGAATAATTTATTAAAGTCTTGCCTATATTCAGAAGTCGGTAATCATTTTTAATTTTTCGCTGAACGTGTCCCATGTTCGATAGAGACGGTAATCATTCATCGCTGCCGCTATCCTCTCGTAGACCGACTTGTTTCTTTTTGTTCTTTTTAAGTTGTCTATATTTTTCTGCCACAAACGATTTTGGATGGACGTTTGACATCGTCACTTCACGTTTTTTTTTTTTTTTTATCGTCACTCCCCGTTTCATTTCACTCCCCACACACTGTTTGAACCGTCGTCGTCCATGTATTTCTCGTATTTTACTCCCAGAATGCAACGCGGCCAAGTTAGCTCGATGTCTCGATTCAGTTCTAGGAGTTTCAATCTAGCTTAAGTTGAGCTAGATGCGTTCGCATTGCACATTTCAAACCGGATTGAGAAGTGGAGCTAGATTGAAATGTGTAGTGCGAATGGGGTATTACAGATATTAAAAAGTTATAGCGCTTTAAAGTTTCGTGACGTCACTTCCGGAAATATATCTTGGTACAGACGCTGAGCAATTTTTAACTTAGCGCTATAACTTTTTTAACGGAGCATCAGATCTAAAAACGCGACTAGACTTTTTTTGCTCAGAATTTCACCCTCTACTTGCCTTTTCATTTGGGCACGACCTTTTAGAATCACCCTGGCCGATACCGATACCGATATTCCTTACCGATACCGAACTTTAAAGCGCTATAACTTT
>JAHWFO010100866.1:969550-1037624 GCA_023313115.1 Rhysida immarginata
GTGATAGTTTCCATTTAGCCTACCCAAAGGAATGGAAAAGGAGTCTTGCAAATTTAAAAAGAGTACGATGTAATGTTTACAATAAAAATATTCCCTTGATTTTTGTGCAAATCAATTCTGTTAAGTGATGGTGAATTTATTACATTGTACATTATAAGTTGAATGTATTGTTAAATTAATAAATGACTTTATTAAAAATAAACGCTTATAAAAAGGGTTTTATCAAACCAAGCTTTTATAATGCTTTATTTAGTGGCAACAATAAAGCTTAATTTTGCAACAATAAACAATAGATACGAGTTACATTTACCTCTCGCCATAACGAAATGTCCAATTGTTGCAACAATCAATTCGTAGTAATGAGTTAGTACCATTAGAACACGAACCAATGAACCGATTTGAAAATTTTTTTCTTTATCATAAATTGTCATCGAGTCAGCATAAGTGTGTAAAATTGCAGCTGCCTAGCTTGTCGGAAAGTTGGTTTAATATTGATTACAAGATTTGACCTAAACAAACTAACACAGCAAAGTTATAAAAAGCAAATAAAAAAAAAATGTTTAAAAATTTTAAATAGATGTTGTTTATATTCCTATTGTTGTCTATTATTCAAGAGCTGTCGATTCTATGAACACGGGGATCATTATTTTAGAATTTAGCAACAGATTTATTATTAAAATCCTTTTTTCTGCCTACAAGCTTGAAGTTCTATTTTCTGCTGGCGAATTTTGACTGTAAAGATGATGAAATACAAATACAGGTCGGTATACATATGTAAACTTGTGTAAATATCAGTATACATGTGTAAATACGTGAATGCACGTATGTAAATTTATGTACGTGTGTGTATAAGTGTCTGTAAAGTTGTGTAAATATGCTATACAGATGTGTACAAAAATGTAAACTTGTGTAAATAGGTGTATAGACGTATGTACAGTCGTGTGAATAGTGTAAACTTGTGTAAATAATCTGTTCAGATGTGTACCTAAGCGTAAACTCGTGTAAATGTGTATAGACATATATAAACTTGTGTGATTTGTTTATACTTGTATGTGTATAAATGTATGTAAACTCGTTTAAACTTGTACATGTGGGTTAATTTGTGTATACATGTGTAAACTGTGTAAATACACGTATATAATTGTGTAAATATGGCTATATAAATGTGCAAGTAGCTGTAAAAATGTGTAAATATGTATATACGCGTATAATGAACATTCCGTTAATGAGTCTTAAGTCTTGTACAATCGAGTCAATTGACCCGAAAATGGCGACTCGGCAATTCAGGTCAAACAACTCTTACTGACATGTGTGTCCAAAGACTCTCTTGAATGGGTCGTATTGGAAGAATCATTCGACTCTCACAAGCGGGTCATATGAACCGCATATTGCTGTGAGTGTATCCACTTCTTTATCGGCTCCATCAGAAGTGACTTCTCTTATAGCTACCCTTTGTCGAGCAGTCAATATTTTCAATTATATCCATAGACTCTAAACTTTTATCACAGGCAATTATTAAAAACATTACTTACCTTGCTGTTATCAACAGGTGTATCTTCCTTGGAGTTACCTGCCTTCGGAGTCCCGGAGCATTTCCCAAAGGCTTCCTTCAGTTCGCTTATCTTTTCAATGACATCTCTACGAGAGTCCTTGATTTCCTTGTTGATACCTTGGAACTTCTCTTCAAAACTTTTATGTAGGGATTCCACTTTTTTTTTCTAGTGCCCTATACTTAGAATTTATTTCATCCCGGAGAGCTTCTAACATTTCGTTTAACACTAGGTCAAAAGCAACAAACCTAGTATCCAAAAAGGCACCCCGGAAGGCCTTTTCGCAGGACAGTTTTACCATCTGTCACTAGTAATGGCACATTAGCTGACTCCAACGTGGTTAATTTGGACGAAGCCATCATAAACCTAAAATATAATTGTATAGAACCCGGGGGGGGGGGGGAGTAACCTCGCAGCTAGGTGTGTGCTAAAGTAGCCGTCCTAAGAAGGACGCACCTATCTTTAAGGAAAAAAGAAAACAAATCAGGTTTGCGAGAAAGTTAATTCTACGCCAGGGACCCACTCGTGAATGATTAGAATAATAATAGATGATATGAAAAGTCCTTAGCTAAGTTTGCGAGGAAATTAATCCCAACGCCAGGGATCCAGAATGATAATGAGCGTCTTGATGTACTGGTTTACGGGAATATTAATTCCAACGCCAGGGACCAGCACATAAGACGTAACAGAAGGTGAATATCGCCCTGTAAAGGACGCACCGTGAAATGAGAGTAATGAAATGAAACCTGAAAAGAGAGTAGAGATGATACCTTGAAGAGCTAGTCCTGTGTCCTGTCCTCCATATGTTATATATATCATACCATATAGCATGACTTGGGACAATCGACAATCGAACAGTGAAGTGTACATTTGTTAGGATGGGACGAAAGCAGCGCTTTCACAAAGCTCATCCAACCAGAATAAATTCCAAATGAAATAAACTGAGGTAGTCAAGAAGCCTAACTAACCCAAGCGGTCATCCATATTATACAAAAAAGAAAATAAGACTGACGATTGTCAGAAACAAAATACAAACGAAATAAAAAACACAAGGAGAAGAAGATTATCACATCTTCCAGTAGTCCGGGAAAGAGACGTTGCTAAAATCTTCAAAATTGACGTCAAGAACGTGCCTCGGTTTACGATACTTCGTATGCCAGTTCATATTCAATGAGTTCTTCAGTATTCCATTCACAAGTTTATTGTCGTTAGTCTTCATCTTCTGTATCATAATCAAAAGGAGATCCTGTATAAACTTTCCGATATGGGCCATGTTTAAATCCATGTGGATGGATTGGTTTTTCACCGTCCTTCTGTCCAGCTGAGCAACGGTCCTCAGGGTAACATTATGGAATGACTGTAGTTCACCCCATCTGGTTTTACAGATAGTCGCCCACGCAGACATGGCATAGAGGAGTATGGTCCGGATAATCGATTTGTACAGAAGTAGCTTGCTGTCAATGCTGAGGGCGCTGTTGCGACCCATGAGAGCTATGATACTGTACTTAGCTCTCTTCGCTTTGTTCAGAGCATAGGACATAAGCCGGTTCCATGAGAGTCTTGAGTGAATGATAACTCCCAGATAATTGTAGTTGTCCACCCAGTCCAGTTTCTTATTGAACAGAACAAGAGAATCTGGGGGACGCTTGAGCTTCCTATTGAGGTACAAAGCCTTGCACTTTCCGAACTTAAGGTTCAACTTCCAGCAGTTAAACCAGTCTTCGAACTGCTTCAAGGCGCACTGCAGCCGAGTGATAAGGTGAGCCGACTGGTGTGCCCATGTCATAATGCCAGTATCTTCCGCATAAAAATACAGATTACAATTATCGGGTTTCGGGAAATCATGTACAAATTAATTAAATAGCACAGGCCCGAGGACAGAACCCTGAGGGACACCGGCCTTTACAACACGGGGCGTGGAAAGATTTTCTCCAACATTGGCTTGATAGGATCTCTCGTCAAGAAAGGATTTCACCAACAAAATCAAATCGGAAGGGAACCCGTCTCTGATCATTTTGTAGACAAGGCCCTCATGCCACACTTGGTCAAAAGCTTTACTGACATCGAGAAATACCACCCAACAGTACCTGGACAGGTTCAGGGGGTGCTCAAGTCTTCAACGAGTATCCATATCTGCATCGATCAAGAGTGGGCTGCAAGAAAGCCAAACTGCTATTCCCGAAACAGGTCATTTGCTAGACAGTGGTCTTGGAATCTGACGAGAATCGTTTTCTCCAATACTTTGGACATCGTGGGTAGCATGCTAATAGGTCGGTAACTCGCCGGAATTGCAGGATTTTGCCCCTGCTTGGGGATACTAAACACAATAAATTGCTTTCAAGCAACAGGGAAGTAAGAAAATTTCCAGCAGACGTTTATGATATTAGTGAGATAGTCCATAAAGTTCTTCGGGAGATTTATAAGGGCTTTATTACTCACCTTGTCTCTTCCTGGAGCCTTCTTCTTTTTCAGTTTACTTATGATGGTGGCGACCTCTCCAGCCTCGATGCTGTTCTTCGTTAAATGCTGTGGTACTTCATCAAAGTTGACAATACCTTCTTCCACATGCTGAGACATGATTTGGCTCTCGGGCTTATCGTTGGTAGGAGTAACAAACTGCATTTCCAGTGAATCTGCAATGACTTGGGCCTTGTCCAGTTTGCACATAGTCACCTTGTGGTGTACGGAGTGGAGGAAGCGTAACATTCTTATTGTTCTGTAAAGCTCTGACCATACTCCAAATAGAATTGTCGCGAGCCGACAAGCTTTTGAGTTTTTCATTCCATCTAGCGTAGCGAAGATCTTTTATCTCCTCTTGAACTCTTCGCACTAACCTGTTGTACTTGGCTTTGAGCCAAGGTTCACGATAGCGTTGCCATAGTCTACGGGTCCTGTTTCTTTCAGCAATTAGGCGTTGGATTCCAGGAGTGAGTTGGATTCGATGAGAAGGTTTATGGCTTGGTTTGAGGTGAGCTTCACAGAGAAAACCAACGTCGATTTCTTGCTTTATCAGAAAGTTGTGAAACTCGATACGCTTTCGGGGAATGCCCCTAGCGTTCCATATCACGCACCGAAATTCACCTTTGTTGATTACAGTATAACGTTGTGCAGCCATGCTAAAAATTAGTTGGTCGTAAGGAGCCCACTCAACTGTGGGTAACTTTTGCCTAGATTAGAAAACAGATGAAAGATACGTCCTAATTGTTTATACATACCTGGTAGGTCGTTGATGTTGAGGCCTTTATCTTCCGATATAGACACAGCAGCAGCATAGGATTTGCCTGCTGTCACTTTAGAACTAGACATCCTTTGAACCTGGGGATATTTTGGACATTTCGTGTAGCTTGATGTGTGCTGTCCACCACATCTGATGCACTTTGGGGGGTCTTGTCCTTTGATCTTGGGGCAATCTTTTGACTGGTGCCCCTCAGCACATTTATTACAACGAAGATCTTCCGTGCAGCCCATGTATACGTGTCCGATGCGCAGGCAGTTGTAACACTGTAGTGGCTTCTTGCTCCCTCGAAAGGCCTCCACTGAAACTGCCAGTGGCCCAATACGTGTTATGTTTTTCAATGATTGGTTGTGTTGGTGTTCGGGAGTAGAACCAAAACCATCGGCATATCAATGGATCCTTTGGCTTTCCTCAATCGAAGAACTTTTTCCGGGAAGTAGTTGGCTCTTTTTAGGTCTTCTTGGAAGTCATAGAGGTCATCCGTAACATCCACATTACGAATTACGCATTTCAAGACCTTCTCCGACTTCAGTTGATGATGCTGAATTTTAAAAATATTATCAGACTTAATTCCAGAGACTAACCTGTTGTGTGTTTCTTCATCTTCACATTTAACCTTGACGGTTTCAGCTCTGCCCGTATGAACGGTGATCTTTTCCACTGGAACATGCTTCTCGAGCTCAGTTAAAATCGTCTTAAACGGGACGCCATGAGTCCGCACGATAATTGGCGGTACATACCTCTTCGTGATCCTATGGTCTTTATTAGCCGAGCGACCTTGTACATTCTTCGGATTCCTCATTCTAGTCGCGCTGACGACTTCTTCGTTTTCTCTGGAGACGGTCTTTAGGTTATCGAACCTCGTGCCTTTTCTGAATTTTTTATTAGCAACACCAATCCAGGGACTGCTATCCACTTCTTCATCGGTTCCATCAGAGTGACCTCTCTTATAGCCACCGTTTGTTGAGCAGTCACTATTTTCAATTATATCCATAGACTCTAAACGTTTAGTACAGGCAATATTATTAAAAAACATTACTTACCTTGCTGTTATCAACAGGTGTATCTTTCTTGGAGTTACCTGCCTTCGGTCTCCCGGAGCATTTCCCAAAGGCTTCCTTCAGTACGCTTATCTTTTCAATGACATCTCTACGAGAGTTTTTGATTTCCTTGTTGATACCTTCGAACTTCTCTTCAAAACTTTTATGTAGTTATTCAACTTTTTTTCCAGTGCCCTATACTTAGCATTTATTTCATCCCGGAGAGCTTCTAACATTTCGTTGAACACTAGGTCAAAAGCAGCAAACCTAGCATCCAAGCAGGCATCCCGGTAGGCTTTTTCGCAGGGACAACCGACAATCGAACAGTGAAGTATACATTTGTTAGGATGGGACGAAAACAGCTCTTTCACGAAGTTCATCCAACCAGAATAAACTCCAAATGAAATACACTGAGGTAGTCAAGAAGCCTAACCAACTCAAGCGGTCTTCCATATTATACAAAAAAGAAAATAAGATTGACGATTGTCAGAAACATAGGTTAAGGGAAGGTATACCGAGTCACACAGTGATTTTAAAGAAATCTGACTACTGTGATAGGGTCAACAAATTGATTTCGGAGGGACCATTCGAGGTTATTAACAAAAATCCTTTACCGAAATTGGTCAGCGAAATTAAAAAACTGGTTAAAAATTGATCCAACTTTTTCCAAGAAAAGTGGCCGCTTCTTTGATTATTTCAAACCCTACTATTCCTAGGTTATATGCCCTCCCGAAAATTCACAAACCAGGAAATAAGATGCGTCCGATTGTATCCAATATAGACTCCCCTACCTATCGTATTTCTAAGTTTTTAGCCAAATATTTGAGGACCTTAAAAATCTTAGAATTTGATAGTTCTCTGAACAATAGTTTAGACTTAGTCAAAAAGCTGGAAAATGTGCAAAGCAAGCAGGGTGAAATTTTGGTATCATTTGATGTCATTTCTCTCTTTCCGAGTACCCAATCCCAGAAACTATCGGTTTCTTGAATGATGTGCTACTCAAGAATAATATTCCCAAGAGTAACATCGATGAAATTTTGATGATCACCAGACTTCGTATGAACAATAACATATTCCAGTATAATAACAAGACTTATAAGATGGTTGGAGGCACTCCCATGGGTTCATGCCTAAGTCCAGTTTCTGCTGAGATCTTCCTCAAAAATTTCGAAGAAAGACTCAAGAATTCAGATTTTTATTTTCCTAAGATTTGGTATCGTTATGTCGATGACGTTTTTACTATATTCGACTCTAAAATTTGTAACATTGATAATTTTGCTAAGCATTTGAATAGTTTCTATCCCACAGTACAGTTCACGTTTGAGGTTGAAGCAAATTGTCAACTTCCTTTCCTTGATATTATGATCAAAAGGAACATAGATTCTTTGTCATTTAACGTGTTTAGAAAACCTTCTAATGGAATGAATTACATTCCGATTGATTCCAATCATCCTTGGAATCAGAAGCTCTCTAGTTTCATTTTTATGATTGATAGAGCTATTAACCTTCCCATGAGTGCAACTAATTTCACTAAAGAAGTTGGTTTAATTAAAAAGATAGCTGTGAAAAATGGATACAGCTCCAAAACCATTTCGGATCTAGTTAGGAAAAGAAAGTATAAACAGTTTATTAATGATATTTCCACCTTGAACAGTACAAAGGACAAGGAAAGAACTGTTTCAGTACCATATTACCATGCCCTGATAAAAGGCCTTAACTCGATTTTCAAACCGTTCCATATCTTATTAGCTTTTAGCAACCCCAACCAGTTGAGATATCTTCTTATCAATCCTAAGGATCACACTCCCCATCTACAGAAATCCGGGATCTACGAGGCCAGGTGCTCGCAATGTCCTATGGTTCATATCTTGATTCATCTGAATGTGAATACACAGCCAAAATGAGTGCATGAAAAAATGTTTAGGAATAATAAACCATTTTTTCATAAGGAATGCATAACCAAGTACCGAAAGGCTAAACCATTCGCTAAACCATACTCTTCAACAGGACTATGTTCACAATGAAAGTTTTAATGGATGGTATGATACCATTAAACCACGTAAGTTTGAATTAATTTGAATTATCATTTAGAATACCTTGTGTTCATCATTACACATCATTCCAATTTGTTTGATATATAATATGGTATAATTTATCATTGAAAGTTCCATAGAACCATAATGATTCCTCTAATCAGATGCCTTTGAAACAATTTCGACTATCATTAATTTTATATTATATTCATTATGACACGTCATTCCAAATTGAATGATATATTGTATGCTGGATCTTAGCATTGAAATTCCAACGAACCATAATGGTTCCACTATATCAGGTGCCTTTGAACGAATTTCGACTATCATTAATTTTACGTTGTATTCATCATTACACACCATTCCAAGTTATTTGATATATAACATTCTATATATTAGCATTGAAAGTTCCAATGAACCATAATGCTTCCACTGAAATTCATTTTTTTCATTGGGGCCCACTGGCCAATTTTCTGGGTATTACTCTCTGTCTAGCAGAAGATTACACTTTTCCTTATCGGTCACGATGGCTCAAGGTTGCGTGATCGCCTCCGGTGCGTGAGGATGCGGGTTCTAACCCGGCCGAGGACGACTAGGATTTTTCCAGGGGAAAGGAAGAAGGCCTGGAAAAATGCCTGGATTTTTTTTTGTGTAATCACGCACTTCTTTTGGAAGAAGGCCTTACTAAATATAATAATAATTACTGCTTCTGAAATCCATTTACATTATGTTTCAATAATAATTGCACAAGTAAATTGCAATAACAGTAAAGCAAAATCTAAACCATATAGATTTTTTTAAATATATAACTTTGACTTTTCTCAAAAATTTCATTCAGCAAACAACATCGCAGGACCAACGGGATTTACCACCTGCGTGATCACAGGATTTACCACCTGAAAAATCTTCGTTGTCTTTGGCCGGCATCGAAGCCACATCTATTGGCATCAGAGGCGATCATACAACCTGACTAAACCGTCAGCTATTGTTAATTATTTGTTGCTGAACACGTAATGCATTGTTAAGGTCAAAATACATTGTTAAGTTTGGGCTGTAGCCAAATTCAAGAATAGAGGGGGCATAAATCGACTCTTCAGTAATACAGCAGTCCAATTGTTGACTCCAACAACTGAATTTCCGCGAGTGCACAGACCAGAGGATTAAAAGACCATGGCTAAAGTAATTTTTTATGCCCTATTTTTGCAGAAACTTTTCCTTGCATTGTAGGACATGACTTACATTGTTGGTCCGCGTATATTGTAGGTTCGTGTCAGACCAATGACGTATATTAAAGATAGACTCCGAAGTAATTGTTGTAACTTGAAGCAAATTGGAAAGCTCCATGCCCAGAAGTGTCATGGCCGAAAATGAGTGAAGATGATGCATAACACATGGCTAAACATGAGAGTAGCTGATTAATAATTCTTTCACATGCCAATCACGGAGTGATAGGTTTATTTTTTCGTTTACTTTGTATTTGAAGTATTTTATTATATATACATTTTTCGTTCATGGTTTCAATTTCAATTTCGTTTCGTTCGTCTTTCAGTTAGGTATTTTCATTTAAGTTACGTATTTTTGATTTATATTTATGGAAAATGATTCCTGGTCCTTTATCGTGTCTGTTTGTACAGTTGTACGCGAACAACTTTGAAGAATGGTTTTGAATTAATTATACCTGGAGCCCAAAATCTTCAAAAGCCAGACAGCTAATTACTTCACAGCTCACTCCTGCCCACAACTGTCATGGCTCAATTTGCTTCGCTGTTAACAATAGGATTCGGAGTCTATCTTTAATATACATCATTGAGACACACAAATCAAGCAAAAGATTATTTTTCCCTTTTCCCTTTGGGCCAACCTGACACTCGGCACACGTAAACTTTACCCTGAACCTAACGAACATCTCGTAAAAATATGAGCTCAATAGGAATAAGTGGTTCAAAAGTTTTACCTGAATTTTTATATAGACCTTTCCCTGGAATTCGAAACTGGATTAACTACGCAGAAGCAGGACAGCAAAAGTATCAATTTCCTGCCTTGAAATGTGCAAACACTACGACACATCAGGAGGAAAACGGAAGTTTTTTTGCTGTCCTGCTTCTGCGGAGTTACTCCAGGTTCGGTTTCAATGAAGAGGTCTGTATAAAAAAAATAAACAAAACCTAGCGCCATCTCTTGAGTAAAGAAACAAACATAAGCCAAGATATATAAATTTTACCCCTTCCCCCCTCACTTTGAGGGCATCTAAACCTTACTCCGGACCTAACGAACATATGTTGCGAATATGAGCTCAATCGGATAAGTAGTTCAAAAGTTTTTAGAACATTTACAGACGCACCCTAAGCCTGAATTTTTATATATAAAGATAAAATACTTCAAAGACAAAGTAAACGAAAAGATAAACCTATCACTCCGTGATTGGCATGTGAAAGAATTATTAATCAGTTACTCTCATGTTTAGCCATGTGTTATGCATCATCTTCACTCATTTTCGGCCATGACACTTCTGGGCATGGAGCTTTCCAATTTGCTTCAAGTTACAACAATTACTTCGGAGTCTATCTTTAATATACGTCATTGGTCTGTCTGACCAACGCCTCCTATAAAGAAAGCCTCGGCACTGAAACGTCAAACATTGTTGCATCATGATAAGTCGCCCAAATTTAAAGCTTATTATTGGTAGGAATGCGGTTAACAAAGGACGAAGTATGATGATGCAACAATGTATGAGGTTTCAGTGCGGAGGCTTTCTTTTTAGGAGGCGTTGGTCTGACACGAACCTACAATATACGCGGACCAACAATGTAAGTCATGTCCTACAATGCAAGGAAAAGTTTCTGCAAAAATAGGGCATAAAAAATTACTTTAGCCATGGTCTTTTAATCCTCTGGTCTGTGCACTCGCGGAAATTCCGTTGTTGGAGTCAACAATTGGACTGCTGTATTAACTGAAGAATCGATTTATGCCCCCTCTATTGCTTGAATTTGGCTACAGCCCAAACTTAACAATGTATTTTGACCTTACCAATGCATTACGTGTTCAGCAACAAATACTTAACATTAGCTGACAGTTTTGTTAGGTTGTATGATCGCCTCTGATGCCAATAGATGTGGCTTTGATCCCGGCTGAAGACAACGAAGATTTTTGCAGGTGGTAAATCCTGTGATTACGCACTTCCTTTGGAAAGGAATTAAACCCGTTGGTCCTGTGATGTTGTTTGCCAGATGAATTTTTTGAGAAAAGTCAAAGTTATATGTTTAAAAAAATCTGTATGGTTTAGATTTTGCTTTACTGTTATTGAAATTTACTTGTGCAATTATTATTGAAACATAATGTAAATGGATTTCAGAAGCAGTAATTATTAATATATTTAGTAAGGCCTTCTTCCGAAGGAAGTGCGTGATTACAGGACTTTTTCCCTGGAAAAATTCTTGTCGTCCTCGGCCGGGTTCGAACCCGCGTCCTCAGGCATCGGAGGCGATCTCGCAACCCTGAGCCATCGTAACCAATAAGGAAAAGTGTAGTCTTCTGCTAGACAGAGAGTAATACCCAGAAAATTGGCCAGTCGGCCCCACTGAAAAAAATGAATTTTAGTGGAAGCATTATGGTTCATTGGAACTTTCAATGCTAATATATAGAATTTTATATATCAAACAACTTGGAATGATGTGTAATGATGAATACAACGTAAAATTAATGATAGTCGAAATTCGTTCAAAGGCACCTGATGTAGTGGAACCATTATGGTTCATTGGATTTCCAAAGCTAAGATATAGCATACAATATATCATTCAATTTGGAATGACGTGTCATAATGAATTTAACTTCAAATTAATGATAGTCGAAATTGTTTCAAAGACATCTGGATTAGAGGAATCATTATGGTTCTATGGAACTTTCAACGATAAATTATGCCATATTATATATCAAACAACTTGGAATGATGTGTAATGATGAACACCAGGTATTCTAAATGATAATTCAAATTAATTCAAACTTTCGTGGTATAATGGCATCATATGGTCCATTAGAACTTTCAATGTGAACATAGTCCAGTTGAAGAGTATGGTTTAGGGAATGGTTTAGCCTTTCGGTACTTGGTTATGCATTCCTTAATGGTATTATTATTCCTAAACATTTTTTCATGTACTTATTTTGGCTGTGTATTCACATTCAGATGAATCAAACTTTATTCGAATTTGAGCCCGAGCAATGAAAAAAGCTTTCAATTTAAACAGAAATAAATTGGTTTTGAAAATTCAAAAAGATTTCCTTTTAAAAGCTCCCAATGGATGGCTTCTCCAAATGCGGTCCTTTAGCAGAATCTAAAACATGTATTTTTTCTAAAAAAATTCTAAGCTTTTTTCATGTGTTCTTTTCTGAATATTTACACACAGAAATTTCCTCATTTCTTCAAAAACGAACCGGAGCAGGGCCGGGTAAACAGCTAGTTATATATACATTTTTCGATCATGGTTTCAATTTCAATTTCGTTTCGTTCGTCCTTCAGTTAGGAACTTTCAGTTACGTTTTTTTGATTTATGCTTGTGAAAAATGATTCTTTTTCGTGTCTGTTTGTATAGTTGTACACATAACAACTTTGAAGAATGGTTTTGAATTATTTATTCCTGGAGCCTAAAATCTTCAAAGTCTTCAAAAGCCAGACAGCTAATTACTCCACAGCTCACTCCTGCCCAGAACTGTCATGGCTCAATTTGCTTCACTTTTTGTCGCTATTAACAATAGGATTCGGAGTCTATCTTTAATATACATCATTGACACAGACAAACCAAGCAAAAGATTATTTTTCCCTTTTCTCTTTGGGCCAACCTGACACTCGGCACATATAAACTTTACCCTGAACCTAACGAACATCTCGTGAAAATATTTGCTCAATAGGAATGAGTGGTTCAAAGGTTTTACCCTGAATTTTTATATAGACCTTTCTTTGGAATCCGAAACTGGATTAACTGAGCAGATGCAGGACAGCAAAAGTTTCAATTTCCTGCCTTGAAATGTGCAAACAATACTACACATCAGGAGGAAAATGGAAGTTTTTTTGCTGTCCTGCTTCTGCGGAGTTACTCCAGTTTCGGTTTCAAGAGAGAAGTCTGAATAAAAAAAAATAAATAAACCCTAGCGCCATCTCTTGAGTAAACAAACAAACATAAGCCAAGATATATGATTTTTACGCCTTCCCCCCTCACTTTGAGGGCATGTAAACCTTACTCCGGACCTAACAAACATATGTTGCGAATATGAGCTCAATCGGATAAGTGGTTCAAAAGTTTTTAGAACATGTACAGACACCCTGAGCATGAATTTTTATATATAAAGATAATAATTAAAGATAAAAATATGATAACGACAAAAAATGTTTTATTTTTTACCCATATTACAAACAACTCTGTTGAATCACTTGTATGGTCGCGTCACTGCAAATACTAACGTTTAGAACGCGTTATGGCTTTTCTTAATCATCACAACGCATAGTGGCCAATATATGAGAACCACGACGCGAATTTTGTGTCGTGGCTTTTTTGCGTTTGCCACAACGCGTCGTGGACGTTTTATTCGCTCAATGAACGTTTTTGTTCTTTGAGCCTAACATATACACTGAGTTAGCAAAACTCATGGGATAGCAAGCACATTGATTGATGGGCATGGCTCACGAATTCACAGGGGTAACGGATTCTGGGATTGGACCATTAGACATTGTGGGAAGAGCTTGGATAAGTGATTAATCAGAAATGGCACGTCGTCGCGAGTTGACGTCTTTTGAACGGGGTATGATAGTAGGTGCCCGACGCATGGGATGTTCCATTTCGGCAGTGGTGCAGGAATTTGGATTTCCCCGCTCAACTGTCTCCAGGGTGTATTGGGAATGGCTGGATTTGCCACCAACCATCTTGGCTGGACTCTGCAACAGTGGCGTAAGGTCATATGGTCAGATGAGTTACGATATCAACTGTACCACGCTGATGGGAGGCACCGGGTGTGGCGCAGACCTCACGAAACGATGGATCCCGCATGCCAGCAGGTGGTGGTGCGTCAGTGATGGTCTGGGGTGCATTTTTCTGGTTTGGAATGGGCCCTCTGGTTATCCTGGACCAAACGTTGAATGGTCCACGGTATCGTCAACTCATCGGAGACCATCTGCACCCGTTTTTGACATTTCAACACCCTGACGACGTAGCAGTCTTTCAAGATGACAATGCTCCACCACATCGCTCCAATGTAGTCCGCGAATGGTTCGAGGAGCATGCAGGAGAGGTCCAACGACTGAGCTGGCCAGCCCAGAGCCCTGACATGAATCCCATCGAGCATATCTGGGATGCTGTTGAAGTCAGGCTCCGGGCACTGGATCATCTGCCCACGAACGGGCAGCAATTATCTTCGGTTCTGCAGACTATCTGGTGTCAACTGCCTCCAGAAGTGTACCTGAGACTTGCAGACTCACTACCACGCCGTACTGCTGCACTCCACAGGGCCAGAGGTGGCTCGACCAGATATTAAGTAACTATCCCATGAGTTTTGCTAACTCAGTGTATATAAAAAAGGATGTTTGTTTGTTTGTTTCTTACAACAATCTACGTTTTTATTCCAATCTTGATGAAATTTTACATACTTGACCTTTATATCATAAGGAATGTCACTGTCTTCCTCAGATTTGGGAAAAATTTAATTATCGATAAAAAATCGATATCCATGGTTATGGCAGAGCATATTAATGAGAAATATTTTGTGACCAACAATGCAAGGCAAAGTTTGTGCAACAACAGGTATCAACAATGGTATCAACACGCAATTCACAAACACTCTGCACGGACCAACAATATATATCTCATGGTCAACAATGCAAGGAAAAGTTTGTGGAACAATAGCTATCAAAAATGGTGTCAACATGCAATGCACCAAAACTAGGCAGGGATCAACAATATATATCTCATGACCAACAATGAAAGGCAAAGTTTGTGCAATATACAACCTGTGACAATAAAGTTCGGTGAATGACGTCAAATTGCTAACAGTCGTAAGAGTGCACCATCGTCGTATATCCTGCCCCAGACAGGTCGAGACATGTTTAAACTAATTTGAGAGAATCAGCGCTGCGAGTGTGTTTATTGTGTTTAAACAGGACATTGAAGAGAGAACTCGTAGTACGCGCGGTCGAAACCCAAAATGGATCAGCGAACGAAAGAGACTCATGAAATGATGACAACAGTTTAGAAAGAAAGTGCTATTACTTTGAAGTGTGTTTATGTATGAGTGGTTTAAACGGTTCCGAGGAGGCCGGAACACCGTAGAAGACGCTCACCGAAGTGGCCAGACATCCAACGTAATGTTCGACCCAACTGAAGGCTATCCCTAAAAACAACTACGCCAGGAGTTTCCAGGACTTGTACAGGCGTTCCCAGGAGTGCATTACTATCGACGGGGATTACTTTGAATGATAATAACTGCTGTTTCATGTAAGCGAGCAATCAACTCTCAATATGCCATCATTCACCGAACTTTATTGTCAGAGGTTGTAGATAAGTTTCAATTTCTAAGAATGCATAGAATTCCTGTTAGTCAGGCTTTTCTGAAAATTGAGAGTTCTTAGTACTTAACGAATTCTTGAAAATCTTTAAAATGACCAGTAACTGGAGATAATGGAGGGTTAGCAGACTATTGAGAAAGAGTGGAAAGACGACAGAGGAAGCACTCCTTTAGCTCCGTGCTGTATTGAGCAAATGGTAAGCATGTCAATAGAAGAATCGGCGATCACTAGACTACACAAAAGGATGAATGGCCAAGTTTTGATTCAAGACATCGAGAGAAGAAAGGGAATTACAACAACATCAAATGTACATCTAAAGTAAGATTACGTGAGTAAGAAATTATTTAGATTAGCAGTGGCATCCTTGGGGAGGTCCATACATTGTGAGCCCTTTAAAAATTTTTTTTCAAATTTTCATTAAGATTTTTTACAGTATTAATTCTAAGCGTTTTAATGCGTTTATTTTTAAAGTATTTCAAAATTTATTCCAAAAAAAAAGTCCGAGCCACGCCAGGGTTATCACCTAGCTTATTCGGTAGCACAGCAGATACAAACATTTCCTAAAAATATATTTTGACTATATTCTGTGGGAAAGTGTATATTTTGGAAATTGAGATGATGATAAGGCGATGACTGAACGTTCGTTTCCAAGGATTATTGATAATGAGCATAGAGTGAAGATGCAGTGACAGAACATTCATAAAGCAGCGTCTGTTGATTAGGCATAGGAATCATGCGTGCGTCCCTTGAGCTCCCTTTCAAACGTCCAGACGATTGGCAAAATTTATGTGTCTAGAAAGGAAAGAAAAAGAACGAGTATTGGCCAGAGAACTCTGCAACTAAAACAGAAAAAGCTATAAGGGCATTTGAAACATCTGAACAACGGGAGTTTCGAATAAAGCAAGAGGGTATAAGAGCTTCTACGTCAAGGGCAAGAACAACTTGAGTCTAAAGTATCTGGTGATGCTTCGCAGTGGTGAGGCAAGTCAAGAAGAGTTTAGATAAAGTCCTGGTATATCATCTAGACTTCCTGTTTTTCGTATTTTTCTTAGAATGGATAATCCCTTCGCTCTGTGTTTTATTGACTGAGTTATTATTTAACCAACTGGAAGTTATAATTTAATTTTTTGAGATTGTTCTCTTTACCTACAATTGTAATTATCCCGGGCAACGCCGGGTAACTCTGCTAGTTGTTATTTTGATGTTTTTTAATATCACAGGATCGTTTGCTGAAGGATTGAACGGGAGTTAACATGGAACCTATTTCCGTTATTATCTTCTTCTATATACAGGTATTGGACATTGAAACTGAAACACCTTCGCAAATAGCACTGGATACCCCCAGGGCTGAATAGAACCTTCTGCTAGGTAATTAATCGTATGCATATCAATGAATCACGTGTCAGAGATCTTGGTAGTCACTCCAGTAGAAAAGTTCGATAGTAAGCTTCAAATTGTCTGTGCAGAGCGCTATAATGGGAGACATATCCGTCTTCAAAAGAGGGCAGATTGTTGGGGCGCGTCTAGCAGGTGCATCTGTGTCCAAAACTGCCACACTTTGTGATGTCTCACGTGCTACAGTATCCAAGGTGATGTGTGCATATGAATAGGAAGGACGAACCACGTCCAGGAGGAGCAACTGCAGGGGAAAACGGAAGTTGTCGGAAAGAGACGTCAGGACATTGACCAGGATTGTTGCACGAAAGCGGAAAACCACCGCAGCAGAAATCACCGCAGAAATGAATACACAC
Organism: Rhysida immarginata; assembly: GCA_023313115.1. Classification (NCBI taxonomy): domain Eukaryota; kingdom Metazoa; phylum Arthropoda; class Chilopoda; order Scolopendromorpha; family Scolopendridae; genus Rhysida; species Rhysida immarginata. The sequence goes on from JAHWFO010100866.1 coordinate 986,706, forward strand.
CTCCAGGAACCTTTGTGCACGAAGACAATCCGTCGTTACCTGCATAAATCCAACATCCATGGCAGGGTTGCTATACCGAAGCCTTTCATCAGTAGTACAAATGCCTCCAAGCGGGTTCAGTGGTGCCGGACGCATAAAACCTGGACGTTGGATGACCTCAAACGCGTCATATTCTCGGAAGAGTCCAGCTACACTGTCTTCCAAACAACAGGGAGGGTATTCGTCTGGAGGAGCCCCTCTGATGCCTACAACCCAGACTGCTTGGCACCCACAGTCAAACACGGAGGTGGATCAGTAATGGTTTGGGGTGCAAACTGTGCAGGACCTCTACCGATCCTTCCCAAGACGTGTTACTGCTGTGCTGGCTGCCCACGGTGCCCCAACACCTTATTAAATATAGATTTTGGATTTCTACCAGGTGTTTCAGTTTCAATGTCTAATACCTGTATATACAGAAGGGTGTTTGTGGGTGGGGTTGTGGGTTTCTTTCTTAAACATATGTACAGTTTTACTCCCATCTTGATGAAATTTGGCACACTTGACCTTCAAAGCAAGAGGAAAGTCACTGTCTACCTCAGATTTCGAAAAAATAATAGTTATTGGTAAAAAATCGATATTCATGGTTATGAGCAAGGCATATTAATGAGAAATATCTCATGACCAACAATACAAGGCAAAGTTTGTGCAACAATAGGTATCAACAATGTTATCAACACACAATTCACAAAAACTCTGCACGGACCAACAATATACAGGGTCTTTATAATTAAAGTTCCATCTTGACATGGCCATAAAAAAAACTACTGGACCAAAAGCTATAAAACTAGGTAATACTATACAAGAGGGCATGGGAAGTTCATACCCACCAAAAAAAATCAGTTCAAAAGGTCACCACCAGCATGGAATGGCGCTCTATGCAATTGTCGTATACGAAATTAGACACTAAGACACAGGTTAACAAGTCTTTAATCGTTAATAAAATTAGTTACATGTTGAATATGGCCTCCACCATTTACTGAAAGCAGGTTACACCTGTGTCTTCATGTCTAATTTCGTATACGAATATTGCATAGAGTGCCATTCCATGCTGGTGGTGACCTTTTGAACTAATTTTTTTTGGTGGGTATGAACTTCCCATGCCCTTTTTTAATATTACCAAGTATTATAGCTTTTGCTCCAGTAGTTTTTTATGGCCATGTCAAAATGGAACTTTATTTATACAGACGTTGTATATCTCATGACCAACAATGCAAGGCAAATTTTGTGCAATATAGATAAGTTTCAATTTGTAATTTCTTCAGGCTTTTCTGAGAATTGAGAGTTCTTAGTACTTAACAAATTCTTGAAAATCTTTAAAATGTTCCGTAACTGGAGATAATCGAGAGTTAGCAGACTATTGAGAAAGAGTGGAAAGACGACAAAGGAAGCACTCCTTTAGCTCCGTGCTGTATTGAGCAAATGGTGAGCACGTAAATAGAAGAAACGGCGACTGCTAGATTACACAAAGTGAAGAACGGCCAAGTTTTGCTTCAAAACATCAAGAGAAGAGTTGGAATTGCATGAACATCAAGTATATATCTAAAGTAAGATCACATGACTAAGAAATTATTTAGACTAGCCTTTAAAAAATTTTTTTTCGAATTTTCTTTAAGAATTCTTACTGTATTAATTCCAAGCGTTTTCATGTGTTTATTTTTATATATTGCAAAATGTAATCCAATAAAAAAAACAAAAAAAAAAGTCCGAGCCATGCAGGGGTTGTCACCTAACTTATTTAGTAGCACATCACATCCAAACATTTCTTAAAATTCATTTTGTGTCACAGCCTAGCAAGCGAGACAAGAGAGGGAAATCGTCTAAGCAGACGACGTTCTCCTCTGAGGTAGGCACACACACGGAGGTGCCATCTCTTTGCGCGAATCAAGGGCAATTCGTTGCTAGCGAATTTGGCCAGCGTAAAAAGCCGAAGTCGCGAGATTGGAGCGCTGCTAGAGGGCGTTGCGCTGGTGGAACGAGAGCGAGCGAGAAGAAGGGGATTAGACCCGGGAGTTTCAAAGCGTACGGACATGAGAAGAAGTCCAAGCGAATGTATTTCGGAACTGCCGCGTCTTCAGCTAATAATTCAGCTGAAGACACAGGTGAGGCAGAGTTCCCGAATAAATATAGAGGACAATTCTCCAGATTCGCGTCCGCAGGTTACAGTAATGACAAAGTGCAAACAGAATTTACTGCGTCAGCTCACCAAAACTACGATATTTCCTTTTCTCATTATTTCGCCACAGGAGGAATAGACTCACGGAGGACGAGAGCCCCGAACCTAAATGACGGCGGGATAAGGCAAGAGAGATGTCGCCAACACGAAACGGAATGTGTGTTAGCCGCCAGCGAAATAAACTGTTGATTAAGCACGGTGGAAGGAAGAGTAAGCGACAAGCTTCATCTCCTCGCTTCAAAAGAGCTGGAAGTGCTCTTCTGAGTGACGGCAAGCATCAGCTACGTTCCTGGTCAAATCGAGGTGAGTCTTTTGGTGTCCCTGCAATTACGTTACTGCATAACGTTTCAAGGGGTAATGTCCTTCTCCGACATTTTGCCCGAAGAGACTGCGAGCTGCTACGAGGAGCAGAGCCAGCCATGTCAGGAGACCATTATTGCCCCGTGGGGTTTATTTACATATTTCCGAGAAGGCCTCGGCTGCGTGTACCCGGCTCCATATGAGGTCTGTTTGAAGACAAACGCATCCACATCGATGCGATCCATGTTAAGGCAGCGAGGCAGCCTTATTTGATGTTATATGCTGGAGTTCTCGTCAAAATTGCGGTCTCAATGTTATTATTTTTATGGAACTGTAGACTGTTATAGATTAACATTCAATAGAAATCTACTCTTTATTTACTCTTTAAATTTATTTAGCGATACTAGTGTATCTTGCTGCCCCTTTAAGAGGGTGGCATTTCCTTTAATAAAATAAATTATCTTTATCGAATTCAATATACCCTGTCCAGTTTTTTATGTTCACACGCATTCCACTGCATTAATCTAAATCTATACGTGACAGGGTAGATTTCGATAGAAGATTTTATTAAATTTCTGGTAGTCCGAGCATGGAGAGAACACGTGCCTAAACTGAGGGTGAGCTTAGCATCGTTTCCACTGCTACAGATATTTTCTTATTTATTAAATTTCTGATAACAGCGCGTGGAAAGAACGCGTACCTTTGGGATAGGCCTAGCACAGTTTCCATTGCTACAGAGTTTTTGTATTAAATTTCTGGTAGTTTCAGCGTGGAGAGAACACGTGCCTCTAGGGTGAGCTGAAGCTTCGTTTTCATTGCTAATTTTTTTCTATTACTAAATTTCTGGTATTTAAAGCGACAGAGCATTCGTACCTTTAGTGTAGGCTAAGGCACAGCTTCTATTGTTGCAAAATTTTTTTTGATTTGTTAAAGCTGGTAAGAAGAATGCGGGCCCTAGGCGTAAGCTTCAGCGCAGGTACTACTGCTATAATATTAGTATTAGTGGGTGCTTATGTTTATCAGTCGGAGCTCAAGATTTGCTGAGCTCGAGCGATTATAGTAGCTTTATTGTGCTTAGTATTTAGAGTACGTTTGACAAGATTTTTTTTGGCAGTTGCTTCACCATTGTTTCTAGCACGATAGATTTATTTCTTCAGTGGATTGAACAGAGAGTCTATATACGTTATTCGAAGCAGTGTGTCGTAGGCCGTAATTTGTAATAAAAAAAAAAGAATTTTTTTTTGGGATTGCTTAGTATTTTCCTTTCCATTGGCTTATTTAATCTTAGTTTCAGAATCTATCGGCTGCTTCCGTTGTGTGGGTTTTGGAGTAGTGGGTAGATTTCGATAGAAGATTTTATTAAATTTTAGAAAGATTAATTCAGGGTTTTTTTGTGGATGCAACCATCCGTTGAGGTTCTTGGGTAAGAGATTAGAAATGGCCAAGAAAGAGAAAAGCACGGGGGAAGTTATAAAGGGTATGTTAACGTGTACCGCGTATATTAGACAAAATACTTTTAATTTTAACAAATGTTATCCAAAATTAATTGAACAATTGCCAGATTGTAATGAAACGCAAAAACACAAATGTACATAGGCATTTTTCCGGAAGAGGGTGCTTCATGAGAAGTCTCCCGTGTGCTTACTTCAGGCCATGCGCTATATGGAGGCCTATGTCAGTAATAAGCAAGCATTGAGAAATAAAAAGGCGCAGCCGGAAGGAACCCAGGAGTCTGGCTTTCCAAGTGATAAAGAGTAAAATAAAGCAAAAAAAAAACAGCATAGCAGCCCATCGCGAGTGGAGGCAGTCGCTTCTACACGGAAGATAGAAAGAAAACTTGTGGACGATATATGCAAGGGGTTTGCTATATGTAAGAGTACTAAAAAGAAGTATGTAAATCCACAGCAGCCCTACTTTGTAGATGAGGGCTTGCTGTATAAGCGAGTAGGATCGCGAACTTTACTCGTGATACCATGTATTAAAGCGCTATTGGAGAAAATCATGAAAGTAGGTCACTCGGATCCTACAGCGGGTCATCTAGGCATATAAAACGGTGGCGCGGATGCGCCAAACATATGTTTGGCCACGTATGTATATAGATATCGTTAGGTTTATTCTGTCTTGCGATATCTGCCAAAAAAAATAATATAAGGTGTAGAAAGCCATATGGCGAACTACAGCCATTGGAGATTCCTCCTCAACGATGGCATACGATTGCCATCGATTTTATACTTGCGCTTCCACTTTGTGCAAGAGGTTATGCACTACGTTTACATGCACGTTTCGATCCGGATTGACTTGAGTTAATCCAAAATTGCCTCGCGTTTACATGCATCTAACTCGATCCGGATCGAGTCCGATAAGATGCCCTGTGGGTAAAGCTCTAGATTAGGAAAGTACACCCGACTTTGTCATCTGCTACAAAATCCGTCATTGTTGGCTCAGTCGGCCTTATCACTTAAATTACGCTTCCTCTAAAATACGGCTGAAATTCAATTTTTTAAAATTTTCTCATTATTTTCGTCTGGAAATATAATTGACAATCAATAACTTTTGTAATTATTGATTTTTTCTTTAAGTTTTGTTTTCAATTAAAATTTTCTACATATAAATAATAAGGTTGAGGTTATTTATAATGTTAACTATAATGTTATTTATATGTCAAGTTTTTGATTTATTTACCTCAAAATAATAATCCTTAATAACTTTTAAAATGCATTTGCATGTTTAAGTTTTTTATACCTATTTTTATCAAAATATAATTTTATACATTCTTATCAAAACATAATTTTAATAGATTTATCAAATTAATTTTTAGATTTATATCAAAAACTTCAATTAATTTGTTTATTTAATTATAGTAAATAATAAAAATTATAAAATTACAATTATAAATAATTATCAAATTATAATTTAATAAAATAGAAAATGTTAAATTGAAAGTTTTGATATAAATATAATATTTAATTTGATAATTATAATTTGATAAAAAAATTAATAAATTAAATTTTGATAAAAATATGTATATAAAATTCCAATTTGATTGACAATTTGAAAATTTTTAATTAGGAAAAATGACATTTTTATAAAAAAGTTTATAAAAAAAAATTTAAACATGCGATGTATTTTAAAATTTATTCATTTATTTATTTATAGATATTTATTGTGTTGAGGTATAAATCAATCAAGAACTTATTTTAGCTAAAATTTTCTATATTTTTTCTTTCAACCAAACAGCAAATTTAAACTCGATCCGGATATTATTATTTGATTGACCTCTTTCCTGAGGCATGCTTCCCTGGTTTCAAACCACCTCTTTCGAAGGGATTGAACTCGATCCGGATCGGAGTGTTGAAGCCTGTTTACATGCCACTTTTTGCAGGATTGACTTGAAACTTGTCTTTCGATCCGGATCGAAAGTGTGCATGTAAACGCAGTGATGGTGCGTTATTGGTTGTTACGGACAAGCTATCAAAGCGGGTGAGGTTGTTACCATGTAAGTCCTCAATCACGGCGGAGGGTACAGCCCGGTCATTGGTTGACAATATTTTTAAAATACACGGGTTCCCTCAAGTCATAGTTTCGGACCATGACGTTAGGTTCACGGCGGATGTTTGGAAACAGATGTTCAAGATGTTGGGGACTACGCTCAAGTTTCCGAGTGCTTATCACCCGCAGACCGATGGACAGTCGGAGCATGCCAACCAAACTGTCATCCAAATAGTCTATAGTTATTTAGGCGTGGACAAGTCTGATTAGGACATGCATTTGACCATGGCAGAAATAGCCATGAATGCTTCGACCTCAGAGTCAACTAAAATGTCCCCATACCTATTGGACTTAGGGCGTGAAATACTGATCCCGCCATCAGTAAACAAGTATGCCAATGTGGGGGAGACTACAAGTTTCCACCGTGCCCATTTAGCAGAATTATTGAAACAAGCGCGTGCCCACATTAGCAAAGCTAATAAACGCTATAACCAACACTTCGATGCACGGCACAGCCCGGTAATGCTTAAGGTGGGGGCAAAAGTACTTGTCTGGGTGTTGCGCTTATGTCCGAGAGCCCAGCTTAAAAGAAAGAAACTTTACGAAAAGTACGTGGGACCCTTCCGTGTTTTAAAAGTTATCAATAAAGTTTCAGCGTGAATTGCTCTCCCACCAAGATGGGGTGGTGCGAAGGTCATACATGCGTCATTTTTAAAAGAGTATGTGGAGCGAAGTAAAAAGAAAAAAGCCGCCAGGTCCTATAGCCGAACAGAAATTATCTAATGTTTATAAAGTAGAGAAATTATTCGATATAAAAGGGAAAAAGCCCAATAGATCCCTATTAGTTAAGTGGGTTGGTTATTCGAATCCATCATGGGAACCTGAGGGTAACCTACACAGGTGCCAAGGCCTCATTAGGAAATTTTTTCAGGCATATAGGAAAGGGCAAGCCGTCCAAATGGAAAAAGATTTCGGACGTGGTCAGAGCAAGCAGACGACTCTCTCTAAGCAGACGACTTTCTCCTCTGAGGTAGGCACACAGACAAAGATGCCATCTCTTGCCGCGAATCAAATGCAATTCGTTGCTAGCGAATTTGGCCGGCGTAAAAAGCTGAAGTCGCGAGATTGGAGCGCTGCGAGAGGGCATTGCGCTGGTGGGAATGAGAGCGAGCGAGAAGAAAGGGATTAGAACCAGGAGTTTCAAAGTGTACGGACATGAGAAGAAGTCCAAGCGAATGTATTTTGGAACTGCCGTGTCTCCAGCTAATAATTCAGCTGAAGACACAGGTGAGGCAGAGTTCCCGAATAAATATAGAGCACAATTCGCCAGGTTCGCGTGCGCAGGTTACAGTAGTGACAAAGTGGAAACAGAAGGGACTGCGTCCGCTTGCCAAAACTGCGATATTTCTTTTTCTCATTATTTTGTCACAGGAGGAATAGACTCACGGAGGATGAGAGCCCCGAACCTAACTGACGGCGGGATAAGGCAAGAGAGATGTCGCCAACACGAAAGGGAATGTGTGTTAGCCGCCAGCGAAATAAACTGTTGATTAAGCATGGTGGAAGGTAGAGTAAGTGACAAGCTTCATCTCCTCACTTCAAAACAGCTGGAAGTGCTCTTCTGAGTGATGGCAAGCATCAGCTACATGCCTGGTCAAATCGAGGTGCGTCTTTTGGTGTCCCTGCAAATTTAACGTTTCAAGGGGTAACGACCTTCTCCAACATTTTGCCCGAAGAGATTGCGAGCTGCTACGAGGAACAGAGCCAGCCACGTCAAGAGACTATTATTGCCCCATGGGGTTTATCTACATATTTCCGAGAAGGCCTCGGCTGCGTGTACCCGGCTCCATATGAGGTCTGCTCGAAGACAAACGCATCCACGTCGATGCGATCCATGTTAAGATAGCGAGGCAGCCTTGTTTGATGTTATATGGATTTAGTTGGAGTTCCCGTCAAAATTGCAGTCTCATTGTTATTATTTTTATGGAACTGTAGACTGTTATAGATTAACATTCAATAGTAATCTTTTCTTTATTTACTCTTTAAATTTATTTAGCGACACTAGTGTATCGTGCTGCCCCTTTAAGAGGGTAGTATTTCCTTTAATAAAATAAATTATCTTTATCGAATTCAATCTATCCTGTCTAGATTTTTATGCTCACACGCATTCCACTGCATTAATTTAAATCTATATGTGACATTTTGACTGTATTCTGTGGAAATGTGTATATTTTGGAAACTGAGATGCTGATAATGCAATGATTGAACATTCGTTTCCAATAATTCTTAATAATGAGCATAAAATGATGATGCAGTGACAGAATATTAATAAGGCAGTGTCTATTGATGAGGCAAAGGAGTCACGCGTGTCTCGCTTGAGCTCCCTATCAAACGTCCAGACGACTGGTAAAAATTTATGTGTCTGGAAAGGAAAGAGAAAGAACGAGTATTGGTCACAGAAACTCTGCAACTAAAACAGAAAAAGGTATATGGGCATTTGAAACATCTGAACAAGGGGAGTTTCGAATAGAGCAAGAGGGTTTAAGAGCTTCAACGTCAAGGGCAAGAAAAATATTGAGTCTAAAGTATCTGCTGGTGCTCTGCAGTTGTGAGGCAAGTCAAGAAGAGTTTAGATAAAGTCCCAGTATATCACCTAGAATTCCTGTTTTTCGTATTTTTCATAGAATGGATAGTTTTGTTCGGTGTTGTATTGATTTCATTATTAGTTAACCAATTGGGAGTTATAATTTAATTTTTTGAGATTTTTCTTTTCACCTACTAGTGTAATTATCCCGGGCAATGCCGGGTACCTCTACTAGTCTTATATATAAAGAAGGATGTTTGTGGGTTTGTTTGTTTGTGGGATTGTTTGTTTGTGGGATTGTTTGTTTGTGGGATTGTTTGTTTGTAGTTTTATTCCGATTTTAACGAAATTTTGCATACTTGACCTTCAAGCCATGAGGAAGGTCACTGTCTATGTCACGGAATTCGAATAACACCCCGAAATCCGGTGACGTCGTCCATCGCTACCGGACCCATTTCTTTTACAGAACAAAACCGGAAGATGGGCGATGAAACCAGAGATGTCATCAAATGCGACACACGAGAGCCAATCAGGAGCATAAGCGTGAGTTTCATCTTGGAAAGATAGACTGCGATGATCAAGAGAGTCGTTATGTGCAGAAGGCAAGGTGATTGGATCGAGAGGACAATCTTTGAGGTGGACGTCCAGACCCCGACGCGGAAAAACGTTATTAGCGATTGGGATCGGAGGAAAAGTCACCGAGCAGCCCGTTACGAGAGATTCCACCTCCCAGCCTTCGAATGAGAACGTGTCAACGAAAGCTTCACCCAGCAAAGGAGCCCTCTCGAAGACTACTACGAAGTCGTAGTAGTAGCAGTGTGTCTCGATAAATGAACGGAAAGCGGAGTCTACGTTCTTCCCAAGACAGCCATGCTTATTCGCCGAGGTTTCGGAGCTACGGATCTCCCACCTGTTAAGCGCTCAATATCTAATAGAGAATAACGCTAATTCTGCGAGGGAGTTCTTTACGGAACTTAGATATTCCGAGCTGAAGACAAGCTCCAATTTCCAAGGCTTGTGGCCGTTTTGATTAACGGTGTATATCGAGTGTGATATGGGTTTTACATATGTGAGGCGATTGAGAGCCTAAGGAAGTGCGCAGAGTGTTATGGTGCACGAGTTCCCCATTCTTCCGAGTGTCAAGTGAGCCGACAGAATTTCGGCATATCTTGTTAAAGTATTTCTTTCACTAATTAAGCTATTTTTGTTTAATACAGTGTCGAGTGTGAAGTGCAATTATCTTAAACTGAAATTTTCCCTCATGTGCGCTATTTAATTAGCGTGGTGATATATACGAGGGTGGGCTGAAAAGTAATGCCTCCATGGCTGTAACTTTTTTATTTTTTAACGGATTTTCAAAATTCTTTTTGTATCTGATACTCACATTTCTCCTCTATGTAATGCACTATTCACTTTTCGACATAATCCCCATCCCTTTCCACGCAATGTATCACGCAATCTGCCATTCAATCCTTGTGTCGACGACAATCCCGAAATTCCTCTCCGATGGGTTCACCCGACTAGTCACGCGTTGGTACAATGCGTGGAAAGGGATGGGGACTATGTCGAAAAGTGAATAGTGCATTACATAGAGGAGAAATGTGAGTATCAGATACAAAAAGAATTTTGAAAATCGGTTAAAAAATAAAAAAGTTACAGCCATGGAGGCATTACTTTTCAGCCCACCCTCGTATTATTGGTGGGATGGTGATAAGTGTGATTTATAAGGGAAAAAAATAGTGTCAATGATTATTGAGAATCAATTGTTTCTATTGTTGTGCACTATAATTCTTGACTTTACCGTTTGATAATACTGTATCCCATTAATTTCTGTGCTAAGACTCTAAATTCATAAATTAAGAGTTTGGACTGGTCTTTAATTTCGAACATTACTTATTACTACCGAAGGTGTGAATACTTGATATACATGTTATAGACTTACACGACTTGTGTTTCTGAAAAGTATTTTCTTGATCTTAACATTGTTAGCTATAGAATTCTGAGCTTTGTGTTTAGTGATAAGGACTTGGACTTATTACATGTTTCTCCTTAAAACTTTGCTAGAATTGTGCTTGTTAAGAGTTATGGTAATCAGCGGGATAAATTAAACCCGTTCGGACGTTTTCCCATATTGTCATTCCATTATAGTGTTCGTTATTAACACTTACTTATGTATTATGTAAGAGTTGAATTTAATTAATGTTTTCCAGTAATAATATAGGAGGCTAATAGTTAAGCTTAGAGTTTAAGCTAATTTTGCTAAGCAATGTATTCTGGTTTTCTACATCTTCCTTAAGCCAAGGCTTAGTCTCTTCTTATTTATTTATTTATTATCATTTATAATAAACATTATTTCATCTCAACTACGTCTTCTGTCTACGTGTCCTATTTTTCCACTGCGCAATACTCATTCGCTTAATTCCTACACGTGACAGTCTACCTCATATTTCGAAAAAATAATAATTATTTATAAAAAAATCGATATTCATGGTTATGGCAAGGTATATTAATGAGAAATATCTCATTACCAACAATGCAAGTTTGTACAACAATAGGTATCAACAATGGTATCAGCATGCAATGTACCAATACTATGCATAGTTTAACAATATACTCTACCATAAAGCCGCAAAAAGCTTCAATTAGTTGTGTGTAGGATCACCCCGAGCTGCTGTCACTGCCTCCACCCTACATGACATACTGTCCACAAGTTTACTGTATGTGTCCACAGGTATTGAACCCCATTCCTCGAGGAGTGTCGTGGTCACTTCTTGGACAGATGTAGGGTGAACCATCCTGGATCTCACACGTCGTTCCATTTCGTCCCAAAGTTCGATGTTGTTGAGATCAGGACTGTGGGGGGCAATCCAATTCTTCAAACCAGTCGGATAAGGATCTTGTTTTGTGGCAAGGCGCAATGTCGTGGTGGAAGAGGAACGGCCCATCACCGAAGTGCTCCCACAGCACTGGAAGTGCCCTGTTATTCAGAATGTTGTAGCCATCAGCATTGAGGTTTCCATCTACCTTGATGAGTGGGCCCAGTCCAGTCCAAGAGAAACACCCCAGATGTTCACAGGGGTGTCCCAACTCCTTTGATCATGTAGTATATATCTCATGACCAACAATGCAAGTAAAACTTTGTGCAATAATAGGTATCAACAATGGTATCAACACGCAATGCACCAACACTATGCAGGGATCAACAATATATATCAAATGACCAACAATGAAACGCAAAGTTTGTTCAATATAGATAAGGTTGAATTTGTAACAGTGCATAGAATTCCTGTTATTCAAGCTTTTCACGCAATTCACCAATAACAATGAGCTCAAAATGATGATGCAATGATAAAACAATCCTTTCCAAGAATTATAACAATGAACATAGAATGATGATGCAATATGGATAAGTTTCAATTTGTAACAATGCATAGAATTCCTGTTATTCAGGTTTTTCTTAGAAAAGAGAGTTCTTAGTACTTAACAATTTCTTGAAAATCTGTAAAAACGATCAGTAACTGGAGATAATGGAGAGTTAGCAGACTATTCAGAAAGCATGGAAAGACGACAGAGAAAGCACTCTTTTAGCTCCATGCTGTATTGAGCAAATGGTAAGCAAGTAAATGGAAGAATCGGCGACTGCTAGACTACGCAAAGTGATGAATGGCCAAGTTTGTGGAGAGAAGAGTGGAATTGCAACAACATCAAGTGTACATCTAAAGTAAGATTACGTGAGTAAGAAATTATTTAGACTAGCAATGGCATCCTTGGAGAGGTCCAACCATTGTGAGCCTTTAAAAAATTTTTTCGAATTTTCATTAAGAATTTTTACTGTATTAATTCTAAGCGTTTTCATGCGTTTATTTTTATGATATTGCAAAATTTAATCAAGAAAAAAAAAGTTGAGCCACGCCAGGGTTATCACCTAGCTTATTTCGTAGTGCATCAGATCCAAACGTTTCCTAAAAATACATTTTGACTATATTCTATGGGAATGTGTATATTTTGGTAACTGAGATGCTGATATGGGATGATTGAACGTTCGTTTCCAAGAATTATTAATAATGAGCATAAAATGATGATGCAGTGACTGTTGAAACTAGAAATGAAATAGCTTAGAAATTGGTATATTTAGTTGTAATTTTATGTGTGTTTCAATTTTATATTAATTTACTTAAACTGTAGCTTAGTGAAACGAAATCGAAACCCCATATTGTAATTTCTTAGTAAGAGATGGCGAATGAGCCCTTTTGTAGCAACCTTATGTTTACATTCCTTTCTTATGACGTTCTTTTTGTGTAAATAATTGAAGTAGACTAGAACTTTCGATTTTGACTAAGAATGTGCGAACGTGTGATTTCTTTATTGAACTATAGAACAAAATTCTGAACAAATTAGAATCCTATTGCGAATCCAGGTCGCAATATTTTGGTGCCGAAACCCGGGAACAGAATTAACAGAACAGAAATAACATGGATAAGGTGAAAAAACATCGAACACCCGTGAGAGCTGCAGCCACCCGCCTATGTAACGTGATACGGGAATCCATTGAACGAGAAGACATTGACGCGGTGGAAGAACAACTAGAAAACCTGCTTGTTCTCAAAAAGAAGATAAACGAACTGGACAACACAGTTATGGATCTCATCGGTGACGAAGAAATAGAAGAGGAAGCAACAACTTGCTTGGAATACCAAGAGCGAATCACCACATACAAGGTGAGAGCGAAACGTTTTATTCAGAATATAAACAGTAAAATTGAAAGAGATAAAATTGAACAAACTAATTTGGAATTTAAAGAACAAATTGATAACGCGAGATTAGTTGATACAACCCCAGAGCAATCACCGATAAATTTAACTACTGTGAAGTTTGATCCGCTGCAAAATGAAACTGAAACAACAGAAGCCGCAGCGCTCGCTTCGCCACCTGGTGATAGAATTAGAGTAGCTGACCCTATTAGATCACTTAGACTACCAAAATTAAACATTCAGAAATATAATGGAGAACTGTCGAAGTGGCAAGATTTTTGGTCACAATTTGAAACAAGTATTCATAAGAATGATCAATTGGCATTAACAGATAAATTCGTTTATTTAAAAACTTTACTCGAAGGTGATGCAGCAAACGCAATCGCGGGGTTGTCATTAACAGACGAACACTACAATATTGCAATTGATATATTGAAAAAGAGATTTGGGAGAAAGGAACTATTAATTCAATCTCATATAAACTCGCTTCTAACACTAAAACCTGTTAAAAGTGTTCGAGAACTCAAAGCATTACGCGCATTGTATGATGAAATTGAAAGGCACCTACGTTGTCTAGAAGCCCTTGGAATACGTACGGAAGGATATGGGCCCTTACTATGCCCAGTCTTAATGAAAATTATCCCGAACGAAATACTGTTGAATTACAGCAAAGATAAAAAAGACCAATGTGAATGGCAAGCTACAGATTTACTTTCATTTATTGAAAAAGAACTAACGAGTAGAGAGAGAACAATCCAATTCTTAAATGATCACAAATCCGAAGAATCTTCTTACAACAAGAAGATAAGACAAGAACCCGAAAGGAAGCCGAAAACACCTACAGCGATTGCTCTTCCTACTATTGAAGGAGAATCTTGCATATTCTGTGAAGAGACGACTCACAAAAGTGATTTGTGTAGATTAACCGAAGAGGAAAAGAAAAGATCATTTTTAAAAAAGGGAAGGTGTTTTAACTGCACAAAAATAGGTCATACTTCCAGAATGTGTTCTGAAACAAAACTGCAATGTCCAAGATGTAAAAATAAACATAATAAGTTATTCGCTTGCAGAAAATCCAATGAAAAGGAAGAAAAGGACAAAGAATCATCTGTCACTGTGAGCTCAGTATCAACGAAAGAAATAGATTCCCAAATTGTGCTACAGATACTTCCAGCAATAGTTAAAGGCGAGAATCAACAGAAATTCGATTATGCAAATTGCCTTCTGGATACAGCTAGCCATCGAACATTCATCACTGAAAAACTCTCCAAGCGACTTAACTTGAGAGTAATCGCTACAGAAACTATACAAATTAATGCATTTGGTGACCATCGACTTGAAAAACAGACTTACAGGAGAGTTCAACTGACCTTGCACAATTTCAAGAATTCGATGAAGAAACTGAAAATAGAAGCACTGGAAGTGCCAACACTTTCGAAGGCTCCTGCTTATCCGCGATTGGATGAGGTTTTAAGTGCCTTGAAACTTAAGAACATTAGAATAGAATTTCCTGTAAGAAAACAAAATGATGTTGTACCGCTTGAAATTCTTATTGGAAGCGATTACTATTGGATGATAGCGAAAGGAAATGTTGAGAGATTGTCTTCTTCATTTGTTGCTATTCCCACTATGCTAGGGTGGTGTATATCTGGAAAGATGGAGACAAAAGGAACGACAAATGAAAACTTTATTTCCGTCAATAATGTGATGGTAGATTCGATAAATGAAACTCTCTCGAAATTCTGGGACATTGAGCACTTGGGGATAAAAAATGAACCCAAAGATATTTCGAGTAAAAGCTTTGTTGAAAATTTCCAATCGCAGATTGAATGGAAAGATGACCGTTATGAAGTTCGTTTACCCTGGAAAGACACAAATATACAATTGCCTGATAACAAAGCAGTTGCAGAACATCGATTCAGAAAATTAATACAAAGATTTAAAAGAGATCCACGACTTTACAAGGAATATCGTGAAGTAATCGAAAAGCAAGAAAAACAGGGAATTATCGAAAGGGTTGATATGGAAGAAGAAACGGCACACCCATCTTATTATATACCACATACTGCTGTGATAAAAGAAGAAAGAGAAAGTACGAAGCTGAGAATAGTTTTCGACGCATCTTCACATGCGAGAAACCAACCCTCCTTGAATGATCTGTTAGAGAAAGGACCAAATCTTCTATCCGGACTTTTACAAGTTCTCCTTGAATTTAGAAAACATGAATTCGCCATAACAGCTGATATACAAACTGCTTTTCATCAAATTTCTTTGCATCCAGAAGACAGAAATGTTACGAAATTCTTCTGGACCACTGATTTGTCAAAACAGAAAAACGTTATCTATCGTATGCGACGTGTTCTATTTGGAACTGCTCCCAGTCCATTCCTTTTGATAGCAATAATTCAAGCACATCTGAAGAAATTTGAAAATGAGTTTCCTGAAACTTGTGACAAGCTAAGAAATCTTTATATGGACGATTTAGTAGCTGCAGTATCGACTGAAAAGGAAGCCCTTAAGTTGTATGAAGAAGCCAGTTTTATATTAAATAAAGCCTCCATGCCTTTAACAAAATGGAAGACAAATTCTGAATTATTGCATTCAAAGATCTCAAATGGTAAGAAAATGGAGAGTACAAAAGTGCTTGGAATGCACTGGCAAATTGATTCTGATCTTCTGAGCCTTCATCCTATTAGCAGTAATATGATAGGCATCACCAAACGTAGCATCTTGAAAACAGTAGCTAGCATATTTGACCCCTTAGGATTGGCTGCCCCGTTTGTGATAAAATTGAAAATGCTATTACAAAATCTTTGGAAAGAAAATCAAAATTGGGATGAAGAATTGAACGCTGAACTGAAAGAACAGTGGGAGACTATAAGTGCGGAGCTTCCACTTTTAAAACTGATTTCTGTCCCTCGATGCACGGG
Source organism: Rhysida immarginata (assembly GCA_023313115.1). Classification (NCBI taxonomy): domain Eukaryota; kingdom Metazoa; phylum Arthropoda; class Chilopoda; order Scolopendromorpha; family Scolopendridae; genus Rhysida; species Rhysida immarginata. The sequence continues at coordinate 1,002,972 of JAHWFO010100866.1, forward strand.
AGTAGAGACCAACACATCTGACAAAGAGATTCATTTATTCAGTGACGCCAGCAAAAGAGCTTATGGTGCAGTCGCATATTTGAAGTCCAAAGGAAAAACTCAAACAGAAGTACGACTTATTATGGCAAAAACTAGAGTCGCACCCTTGAAAGAATTAACCCTTCCTCGGCTGGAATTAATGGCAGCATTGCTAAGTGCCAGACTAATAGACTCTTTAAAACAAGTCTATCCAGAATGCCCAATAAAGCTCTGGTCTGATAGTTCTATAGTTATTGCATGGATCAAAAGCACACATGATCGCTGGAAACCATTTGTGAAGAACAGAGTTATGGAGATTAGACAGAAAACATTTCCTGAACAGTGGTTACATTGCAACGGACATTTAAACCCTGCGGACAGATTGAGCAGAGGACAATCTTTGAAGTCTCTCTTGCTAGATACCACTTGGTGGAATGGACCTAAGAATTTGTTTGAAGATTATGTTGCCTCTTCGAAAGACACTGAAATTTTAGAAGATGGTGAGACTGTAATGTTAACGACAGTGAATACACCTCCTCAAAAGCAAAGCTTACTTTTTGAACTGAAAAGATACAGTTCACTTTCAAGGGTCTTACAAGGAACAGCTTGGATAGGAAGATTTTTAAAATTATTGAAAGGAGGACATATCACAGGACCCTTAACCACGGAAGAATTGAAAAAATGCCGAATATTATTGGATTAAGGCAGTACAACAAAATTCATTTGAAAATGAGGTTCAGGCTATATTAAGAAATGGGATTATAGGAAATAAGTCTAGTCTTTATGGCTTGAACCCCTACTTGGACAAAAGTGGTCTTTTACGACTTGGTGGCAGACTACAATTCGGATCACTAAAAGAAACAGAGAAACATCCTTATATATTACCTAGCAAGAGCGATTTAACTGAACTTTATATCAAAAGAAGCCATGAAACCGTTTTTCACAGTGGAGTCGTGCAAACATTATGCAATCTGAGAAGTTACTTCTGGTTTCCGAAAATGAGAAAAAGAGTAAAAGATACTTTGAGCCGATGTATGATTTGCCGAAAATTGAAAGCAAAACCAGTTTCGGAAATAATGGCACCACTTCCGGAAGATAGAGTTGTGCCAGCTCCACCCTTTTATCGCACAGGAATTGACTTTGCAGGACCCCTTTATTTGAAGGACGGAGGTAAAGTCTATTTTGCATTATTTACTTGCTGTATAACTCGTGCTGTACACCTCGAATTAGTGACTGATATGTCTGCGGAAACATTCTTGTTGGCTTTCCGAAGATTTATATCTCGAAGGGGGATTCCTGGCATTATATATTCGGACAATGCAAAAACTTTCAAGAGGGCCAACAAAGAATTAATATTTTTCCCGATGAATGTGAAACATGAAAGTGTACAAGCATTTCTAACAACTAAGCGGATAACATGGAAATTTATTGTTGAAAGAGCTCCCTGGTGGGGCGGATTCTGGGAACGTTTGATCAAGATTGTTAAGGATTGTTTGAAACGCTGCTTGCAAAAGGCTTCACTGGGATTCGAAGAATTGATGACCGTTTTGACTGAAATTGAATCGGTCATAAATTCTAGACCTCTGACTTATTTTTCTGATGAAAGTGTTGATATTTTGACCCCATCTCATTTCCTCATTGGAGGATATCTACTTAAAAGGCCTCCAATTGAAAACATCGATGAACAATTTCCAGAAAGCATCAAACTCACCAGAAGATGGAAATATCGTCAGCGATTAATGAATCAATTCTGGAAAAAATGGAAACACGAATATGTTCTTCAACTTCGCGGTTACCATTACAATAGACCAGAACGTCATCTGGAGCCACTTAAAGCAGATGACATTGTAATGCTTGAAGATGCAAATCTCCCAAGACTGATGTGGAAACTAGGAAGAATTAAAGAAGTCTTCCCAGGACGCGACAAGAAAATTCGCTCATGCACAGTCAAGACATCAGATGGCAAGATCATAAGGAGACCCGTAGATCATCTGTGCCCCTTAGAGACTGAAATGTTTGACGGGCATAGCCGCGTCAAAGGGGGGGAGGATGTTGAAACTAGAAATGAAATAGCTTAGAAATTGGTATATTTAGTTGTAATTTTATGTGTGTTTCAATTTTATATTAATTTACTTAAACTGTAGCTTAGTGAAACGAAATCGAAACCCCATATTGTAATTTCTTAGTAAGAGATGGCGAATGAGCCCTTTTGTAGCAACCTTATGTTTACATTCCTTTCTTATGACGTTCTTTTTGTGTAAATAATTGAAGTAGACTAGAACTTTCGATTTTGACTAAGAATGTGCGAACGTGTGATTTCTTTATTGAACTATAGAACAAAATTCTGAACAAATTAGAATCCTATTGCGAATCCAGGTCGCAATAGTGACAGAACATTAATAACGCAGCATCTATTGATGAGGCAAAGGAGTCACGTGTGTCTCCCTTGAGCTCCCTATAAAACGCCCAGACAACTGACAAAAATTTATGTGTGGAAAGGAAAGAGAAAAAAACGAGTATTGGTCAGAGAAACTCTGCAACTAAAACAGAAAAAGCTATACGAGCATTTGAAACATCTGAACAACGGGATTTTCGAATAGAGTAAGAGGGTATAAGAGCTTCTACGACAGGGGCGAAATAAACTTGAGTCTAAAGTATTGGTGATGCTCTGCAGTCAAGAAGAGTTTAGATAAAGTCCCGGTTTATCACCCAGACTTCCGGTTTTATTGTATTTTTCGTAGAATGGATAGTCCCTTTGCTCTGCGTGGTATTGATTGAGTTATTATTTAACCGATTGGGAGATATAATTTAATTTTTGAGATTGTTCTCTTTACCTGCAAGTGTAATTATCCCGGGCAACGCCGGCTACCTCTGCTAGTGTCAGATAAACTATTTGAATAGTAGTCTGTTAAGAAATAAATAATATTATTTAAAAGAGCTGTGAAATAGTTTATTGCTTCATTTTCTTTTTTCTTCAGGTGTATTTAAAATATTTCAGTAGTATTTTAAAAAAGTGTTTTAATATTAGTATTTAAAATATATAGTGCCAAACATTATTTGCGAGTTTAATTTTGTTATAAAAATTTGCAAGTCTAAGTTTTTAATATTTTATTTTAATTACATTGTAAAATACTTTAAATCATTTTACCCAATACTGGTGGTAACGTTTATCAAATGGCACATAAGCCTAAAAATTCCTCTTGTCCCTGTTTTATTTGAATTTTTGAAAAAGGAGTTCAATTCTTCTTCATGGAAAATTGCAGAGGAAGATTCAGTTTGAAATAAAATGTATGTAAACTCTTGGAGACAACGTTTAACAAAGGGAAATTTTCAGCCCCGGTCTGTTTTCATCTGACAATCGTCCGTTTAGTGTTATTTATTGCCACTTTTAACCATCTCTCTCTTTTTTTCTTTTTAAATAAATTGATTCTACTTCAATGGAGTTCACCTTTTTTATGTGGAAGTTGTTTTTCCCGATATTGCATTCGTGAGACAACAAATAATTGTTTCTATTTTCTTATTCACCACTTCATATGGACATGTAGTCAAATAAATTTCCAAAACAGCCAAGAAGGAGGGCACGAAGAGTGAAGGAAATGGTTTCAGAGGTAGCCTAAATAACTTCGCAAGATACGTTGTTTCTAAACAAAGTACCTTAAGCAGCAGTCAAAAACAAAAATGGCAAGTGTCGCTGTGTGATTCAGAATAAGAAACGACGAAAAATTAAGTTTATCCCGAAAAAAATTGAACAGGTTTCCCCTATGTATCTATTAACCACTCATTCTTTTTTCTCTCTCAGTCTTTGAATCATTTCACTCCTCAACAGTAGCTCGACAACCATTCGTGAAAACATAAACACGAGAATATGGCATGTCACAAACTGTGGATATAATACATTAAAAAATAAAGCAAATGCGCATTTCCAAGAATAAAAATTTTCTATATGTGCTTTCGGGGACAAAGTTCCCTTCTTAGCTACTCGTAGTGTAAAATTAGCAATAAACTATACAAGCAGGCAATTTACAGACAGGAGAAATAACCATATACAAACTCGAGGTTGGAATGGTAGGGTAAAGCAATGTCAATCATTTATTGCCATTGCTTTTAATGTTCACTTAAAACACAACTCTAAGATAATATACAACTTTATTAAATCGAAAGATTAGCGCATTGATAATATTGTAATATGTTTATTTTTTTTTTAATTCGTATCTTAAATATGCGAAAAAAAGAAAATTCCGAACGCAATTTCCAATAGTTGCGTGTCTATCTAGAGTGGACGTCAATAGTTGTGATGTCAACGGACGTGTGGCTTTTGCTTCACAATGTAAATTAATCTCGCGTGTGATGTATTAATTTACTCTGAAGGAAATACCATGCCTCCTCCTTTTTTGTGGATTTGTGATTTATTGTTTTATTCTTCTTTTTGTAACCAAGCCTCCGTAGACGTCACGGCATCACCCAAAACGCACGTCCTGCTATTGGAAATCGCGTTCGGAATTTTCGGTATTTTACAATTTAAGGTTCAAATTAAAAAACAAACTTAAATATGCCGCGAGGTTGCTAATGGCCTAATCTTTCGATTTAAATAAAGATTTGACCGTAGAGTTGTCCTTTAAATTTTTTCAATATTCTTATAGCGGCTGAGTTTTGACTATATGAAGAGCAAGGAATTAAAAAAAAGTACAAATGAAAGAAAGCTAAAACTTGTATTTCTTTACTCTAACAGGAATCTTATATTGTAAAAGATAATTTCTTTTATAATTGCTATAGAACTAGATTGAATATCTTGAAAGGAAACAGGTTTCAAGGTAGATCAATAAGAAAAAACAGACTTTAATTAATATTAGGCTATCCATTTTCTTTTACTTGCAATTACATTAGACATGCACGGGTTTTCTTATTCATCTTTGAGGCTACTTTCACTTTGTAAGCTTTATATTCTCCCTGACAAATCCATTCAAATATAAATTTACCTACATTTATTTTTGAGTAACTTTTAAACATATTTCTCACAGAGCTTTCCTTCTCCGTGCTGATTGTCAATAAAGAGGTATTTGTTTGTAGGAAAGACATACGAAAAAAACTGAGATATCATTAATAAATTATGAATCAATATTCGATCTCCTTGTAGAAAAACACTCTGACCCGTTGTTGTCGATGGTTTTTCTAAGTTACTTCTGTTACGCCCCTTCTCATTCCAAGTAATGCCTTTTTCGACGTGCACTTCTTCCTTAGGAATATCATTAATTCTGAAGAGCACTAAACGGGACTTGCAATGATAATGCACTATCTCAGAGATGCTTAAAATAGCATTTGAAAAGCTAGTAGAAGGTCCATTAAGCCTAAGGGATGAATAATCTCAGACTAAATTAGGATTTAACACAAACTGACGGGGGAAGAGAAAATCAGCCATTTCCGCTTACGATTCTCTTCAACGATTACATAAAAAAATAAAAGAAGAAAAAAAAAAAGCAAAGATGCAGCTTCACTCGTCCTTTCCGTTCTCTCCTTTCTACTTTTACTTCGCCATCGAGGAGCTTTTCACGCACCAAGTGTTCATTCTTTCCATTCCAGGTCTTCTTGTAATTCTTAATGGCTGTGTTCGAATAAGGACAACGAAAAGGCGTCACACCCACGACACACGGGTGACAACACGAGGCGGCCGGTCGCTCTCCGCGGCGCTTCCGATGAATTTGATGTCCCATTAAAGAAAATAAGTGAACATCGTTTGCATGCAAACCGAAGACTGCTTTTTATGAGTTGCATTAACATAACGAAGGGGAAATGCCGGGCGAAGAGTAATGGAATGAGAAGAAAAAAAGATAGTGGGGATTAAGAAGAGAGTCAAATTAAAATATATTTAAAATGCTTTTCTTGAGATATTTTCATATTACTAAGCCAGAATTTAAAATTCTCTTTGTCCCCTATAAAAAAAGAAAATGACAAATCAGCATAATTCTTCCTTTCATCTTGTAGAGATCACTATTTCTAGAGACTGAAAAAACTGAATAAATGTAATGAACAATCTGAGCTGCTTAAATTAATTACGTGGATGATTCCTAAATCAAATTTCCACCCTCCTCTTTTTGTAGCTTTAAGGTACAAGAGAAGAATCGAATCAACCTCTGTGCAATTTAGAAAAACGAAAAATACTTATAAATGACAATTAAGAATCTGCTTTGTCACAATACCAAGTGGTCTTATGTTTTTGAAACGATCTATAATGAAAGGGATAATGTGACCAAAAATATTTTTTTCATCACAACGTTAACGTGCCTTTTGAAAATATAACTTTCTTTGTCCAGACCGACCATTGACGCGAGAAGTAATAATTTATTGTGTCCACGTCAATTAGAAATAAAACTTCGGGTGAAAGCAAGCATTTTAATGCGCAACGATAAAATAAACAAAAAAGTTGTCGTTAAAATTTAATTTCTTTTTCGTCTTCTTTTCTCTCCCTTACATAAAACAGAAAACGAAAACAAATTTAAAAAAAACGAAAAAAAAAACGTCAATAACATTTTGTACCCTTCCATTTGGAGCGGTTATTTTCCTACTCGTTGACTACTACCCCCTTCTGGCGAATCCTTTCGGTGTCGTCATCTTACCTGTGGCCAGAAGGGACCAATGGATGGTGCTCCACTTCACTCATTGCACTTTTTTTCTTATATAGGACATCGGAAAGAAGACCTGTTCTTCATTTTCTGTAGGGAGAGCGACACCAGGTGAGTTGGTGGGAAACATTAACGAGATTTTTGCCAAAGTGTTGCAACGAAGTGTGCGAGTGTGGAAACGCCTCCACGTTTTACTAAGAACCTCGAAAGACTCACGACACGAACGACGGACTGTTTTAAGGTAAGAACATGGAAACAAAAGGCAGATTTGTAATTCTTAAAAAATAATAAACATTTTAATAGAGAAAAAGAACTAATTTAGTTTTATTATAATTGTATCTCATTTTTTCATTATAATTTTAAATTTTGTCTAAGTCTCTAAAAAGCTTTTTATGAGTTCAGGCGTCTCTATTTTGCTTTCGCATATTTACTCAATTTATATTATATCTTAAATATGAGTAAATATGAAATAATTGAATTTGAATCATTAATTAGTACTAAACTCTGGTTTTGTATCATGTTAATATATGTATTTTACTCTACAAATTCGATGAGTGACTGAAACGTTTTCAGTGTTATTAATTAATTAAGATTAATATTACCCACTCATTTAAGATATGAATTTCTTAAGACCAGAAAAGATAAATAAGAATTTTGTAAAGAATTTTTCTTTCTTTTAATTTATACGATTTAGTATGTTAATTGGTTAATTTATGAACGGGCCATGTCTTAATAGGACATTTATGAAAGATCGGAGTTTTAGAAAAATCATTTATATAAAAGTACAGATTATTTCCAAATTTAAACATAAATTTGAACAACTGTCATTCTTATTCTGAATATAATTTTTTCTTAGTAAATTTTTTTCCTTTTTTTTATTTTTACTTTTTTTTCCTATTAATTATAAACTATAAGCACTCGTCCAGCATGAGAACACTATTTATTGACTGTATGAACAAACGTATATACCAGGATAATTGTTCTCTCGTGGTTAAATGCTACCAAAGATTCCAGTAGCTGCTAAATCTTGTGTTAAGAATAAATGCGATGGTTGAGGGTCATAGATAAGCTATTATACTCCTTTGAAGAGGCGGTCGCATTACATTGTGGCCGTGGCAATGACAGTTCGCTCGATCGGAACTGTTTATAGCAACAAAGTGTTAAATAACGATGACGATGAATGGTGATAATAGGACTGGTCGGAATCAACGCTGGTAGAATCATCGACCTCTAGTGGGAAAACATTAAACGAAGAGTGCTTCGATTTCCGCCCCCCCCCCTTTATTATCATTTTTATGGGTTGCCAATTCAAAAGCTAATTGTTGTCGTAAAATATCCGGATTACCAGTCACCGTTATCAGTCGAGCGAACCTACTTATGCAATAAGAAACAAGATCAGATCCTAATAGAGGCGAAAGTATTGTTCCATTTGACCGAGAATATTTTGGAGCAAGTCTCTTATTGGAAATTAGTTCACGGCGATTTTTTTTAAATTAATTGACGAAGTGGATGGAGGGAAGGGGCAGTTGGACAATGTCCGTTCACTTATATGAAAGAAAGTCGTCTCCTGCCGTCTGCCTGCATTATATTATCTCCACATTTACGAATTTACAGTAAGTACTTTTAATGCAAAGATAAAGAAATGTTTGGCTGTCTCCGCCCTTTCTTCATTTTTTCATTTCTTTTTTTGATTTATTAGTGAAGAGTCCAAAGGTCATTTAAAGGAAACACCTAACGTTTTTTTTCCGTCCCCTTCCTAGAAAATCAGTTTTTATATATTCACGTCAAGGACGCTCGTGATATAAGTGTGATTTTGACGAATTGCATTTAAAATTTAGCATTGGCTTTAATATATGTCATTGCGTAGCAGAACCAAATTAATTAAAAATCAGATAAACCTGCTGTTACTTTTGTAGATTTTGGCTACTGTTATTAAACTATTAGGCCTGTTATTTTCGTTATATGAGATGTGTCGCAAGCATGATTCTATTCATTCCTCTCTATAGTTTAAGTTGCTGTATAGTTCTAATATTTGTTTAATGCTCAAAGTATTAATTATTAAGTAGCGGAAGAATGGAGCTACTTATTGTTTTCACAATGTCCGTCTGTCTGTCCGTCCGTCCCATTCATAATTTCCGCAGTTTTTGAGGTAGAAGGTTGAAATTCGGAATGTAGCTTACTATGGGCATGTACACCTTCACTATTTAATTTGGTCTTGATTGGCCCACTGGGGTCGGAGTTTCGGGGGCGGAAATCAGAGGGGACCTAAAGTTATACGCGTATTTATGCATATAAAGGAGTGAAATTCAGTATGCAGATTCCTCTAAGCAAGATCAACGTTACTGTAAAGCTTGGGCCAAATTGTTCTAATAGGGTCGGAGTTGTGGGGGTGGCAGTCACTTGGTCATTAGAACTATGGTAACATATGGCATGTGATATATCATTCGTTCGGAAATGATGAGAAACGAAAGAAGATAGAGCTCGTTTGCATTTTCTAAATACTACGTTCGAGAAAATCAATTTTTCGATTAAAAAAAGTTAGGGGGGGGGGGTAAAAAGTGCAGATAAAAAATAGATGACCACAGAGCATCCACTACTTTCCTATACCTTCCTCGGGATGATTAATTTCTTGTTATAAGATTCCTCGCTAAGTTCTTTAATAGGCGATGGAGAAAATTTGGTGTGTCTCGAAGAATATTGAAATAAGATCGTTTCAAAGGTTTTTCGTGAATTTATTGCGAAATCAGATCATACTAATTTAATAAATGAAAATAAGACGGGAACATATCATCTCTACTCTGTTGCTATACATTTACGTTTTATTGGAGTCCATCTTTTTGTCCATGTGCAACTGCTAAAATGAGTCAAGTTTATCCACGAAATACTTTTTCACGCAAAGGGATTCAGATAATCATGGCCTAAAATTTATAAAAGAATTGGAAATAGACCGTAAGATCTGAATGAAAAAATGAGGCTATTGTATATAAGATCAATTTCTGTCTGATCTCACTGAAGCTAATAATCGATGATGTCATGGCACGTGTTGTCTTGTAAGCGCGTTGTTGACGAGTCTTCCTGGATAAACTTCCTTTGCAGTATTATCTTTTTTTCTCCTTCCATTCTCAATCTAAATTCCTTTCCTTTAAAAGGGGAGGGGGAGTTCGAGCTCAGTACGCTTTCCTATCACGTGCGGTCCATGACTCTTACCACTCCCGACCGAAAGAAAATGATTCCTCGTCTGTTGCCTTGTGGAAGAATCAAAGTCGTCCAACACGTTTGCCACGGATCTCCCTCCCTCCCTTTCCCTTCGGTCGGTACGTCCGTCAAGGTCCCTGAATATGATGTCAGCTCGTACGGACGGAGTACGACCGGTCCTGTTAGCCTAGGCCTGAATACGTCTGTCGCTCGCCTTATGCTCGTACACCAACAACTCTCACAGTAACTCACGAAAGCGCTGCCAATGAAAATGAGCGACTTCGTTTGCTACATCTGACCGATGAGGCATTTTCATCATCGCCGAAGAATTTATCCAGATTCATGACTTGATGTTAATTACTAAGAAAAAAATCATCTACTTAATTCGAATTAGGGGCATTCCAAGCAATATATTTAGAGTGATAAAATATTATACAGTAATCATCATTCCAAAAATTCCACTTTTTTTTCTATTTTGAAAATTTTCGGAACATTACGTTTCCTGAATTCATAAAGCACAATAACTGTCATCGATCAAGTTGAATTTATCCATGTAAGCTTTCATAATGTGACATAAGTTGAATCGTTACTTTCCTACTTCTACTTCTTCTCCATCCAGCCCGCGTCTCCCAGTCGAGGAGACTATCGTTACTTTTTCCTCTCTATACTCTGTTCAACGAAAGAAAAACTGGGCGTGTCTAATTAAATTCCCAATTTCAATTGTTAGACATTGTTGCGAAATAAAATTAACACTGTTTAACAATTGAAATTGGAAATTTAACTGGACACGCCCAGTTTTTCTTTCGTTGGAGAGAGTATAAAAAAATAAGCTTTGCAACAAAGAATGACTAGATGTTGCATATCTGAGAGTAATTGATGTTATTAAAACCTAATTTATTGATATTCTCTACAGATGGCCTTTAAAATCAATATTTTTATTACTGAATGCATTAAACTGGAGTAAATTCTTAAAAATTGAATTTAGTTAACGATAACTAACAAAAAATTTAATTAAGAATTGGGATATATTTGGTTTTCCAATTAAGAAATTTAAACAAATGTTTGATTATCTAGCGACACATGTGCGTATTTAAAAAAAAAAAAAATTGCAATTCGCAGCTAGACAAATCAGTTTTCATTGCATTATTTACTTCCTAACGAACGGTTTTGTTTGTCTTGCTATTTACGAGAATTTGAAGTGAAATTTCAGTTCAACTTGAATTTTCAGTTAATTTTAACATATTTTACTGATTGATGGTGAATCACCTTCACATTAGAACTCCTCATTGGCAGAAAAACCCTTTACATGTTAAAATGTGAAAAATACTTATTAACAGGTTACCTTTCTCTTAAGCACTTCTAAATAAATTGCGGATTCTATTTCAGAGAACTCAGTAGTCTTCCAAACGTGGATTATTATTCTAGTGTTTGATAGACGTTTCTAGCGTCTAAGAAATTGCTTTTAAAGAATATCTTGGCGAATTTCTCATAATAATCATAGCCGTTTACCGTCTTGAAGAAAGCATCAATGAGCATTGTATTCTGAACAGTTCTTGAATTATTTGCCATTAACAGAAAGGAAATAAAGAGAAAAATTCAGTTTCCGTTGGCATTAGAATTATTTCATGAACTTAGAATGTTAGGACGAACGAATTTTTTGGATTTATATCTTAAGAAATGGTGGCCAAGAAGGAAATTTTGGAATTAATTTTTCTGCAATAATTCAAACTTAGATTTAGAGGAGAAAAGAAAAAAAATTATTTGCTGCTTCCTTTATTTTTACTTCCTTGTGCGAAGTAAAGGAAGTATTGTAATCGCGAAAAATTTCGGTTTTCAGTTTTCAACGGAAATATATATTTTGATCATCCCTTAACCCATTTTGACGCGTTTCGTCGTGAAGTACATACGTGTGTGTGTGTCTGTGTGTCTGTGTCTCTGTGTGTGTGCCTCGCATTTCTCAAAAACGATTTGGCGTAGAGTGTTGAAATTTTGTTTTTAGGACAATAGTAACATGTAGTTGTGCATCTCGCATTTCGATTGCAATCGGCTGGGCCAAACATGCGTTTTTATCGTTCCCCCAACTGATTTTCTTTCATGTCTATGGAGTTTGATTGCGTGTAGCAATTTGTGACGTCAGAGTTTGACTGTTTGACGGCAGAGTTTAAAGAACTCTATTTGAAGTACTAAATTAGAAGAATTTCATTTGAAATTCAAAAACGGCTGTCAAAATCTGTTTCAACATTTGGAGATTTTAGATAACAAAGAGAGAGAGACGGAAATTCCTGTGACAAGAATAATATAAAATTTTTCTCAAAAAAAAGCATTCAATAAAGTTTCGTACAAGATTTCGTACAAGTTTTCTCCCGTGGTGCCCACAACAGATTTTTTTTACATTTTTACTTCCTTATACGAAGTAAAGAAAGTATTGTAATCGCGAAAAATTTCGGTTTTCAGTTTTAAAGGGAAATATACATTTTGAACATCCCTGATTCCATTTTGACATGTTTCGTCGTGACGTCTGTACGTGTGTACGTACGTAGATATGTGCGTGTGTAAGTGTATGTATGTGTGTGTATATCTTGCATTTCTCAAAAACGGTTAGGTGTATAAAGTTGAAATTTTATATTTAGGACTGTTATAACATTTTGGTTGCAATCGGCTGGGCCAAATATGTGCTTTGGTCGTTTCCCCAACTGATTTTCTTTCATGTCTATGGAGTTTTGATTGTATGGAGCAGTTTATGACGTCAGAGTTTAACTTTTTGTCGTCAGATTTTAAAGAACTCTATTTAGAGAACAAAATTTGAAGAACTTCATGCTGTCAAAATTTGTTTCAACATTTGGAGTTTTTAGACAAGAAAGAGAGACGGAAATTCGTGTGTCAAGAATAAAAATGTGAATTTTTTCCAAAAAAAACATTCAATAAAGCATCAGATTTTTCTGTATAGCGTATTTCCTGAATTTCTTTTAACGAAAAACCTAGAGATTCGTAAGCATTTAATATTCTGACGTGTCTTAGAAATTTACAATAGAACGATATTCTTTTAAGAAATGTTGTAATATTGTTCTAATCCTAATTTAATTTATTAGCCAGAACAAATTTTTTCTTTTTTATTTTAATTTCTTTTCTTCTCGTTTAACTTATCTTTCTCTTTTATGGATGTTTTTCCTTAAATCACTCTTGATATTTAATAATATTTCAAATAAATTCTACAATAATTATATTAACAAGATTGTGATGAAAGAAAGTAGTGAGTATTAACATTTTATTTTATTCTGAGCGTATTTTCACCCGTATTATGTAAAAAAAAATCTTCATAAATTAAAAGAACTTAGCATTAGCGTTATTTAAGAAAATACAGTGAATAAAGTTTAATTCTTTTTTTGAAAAAGAAAGCATTCTTGTATGCTGAATTTATCAATTTTTGCATGTTTTTCTAAGGTAGAGTTGCGAAAGTGTGTCTTTATAATATAAAGAATTAAAATAGGATGGATTGAAAATTATAGCCAAAAACAAGATCGTAAATTCAACCAAAAAAACTTAACATTCACTGAAAGATCAATTTATTAGAGACCACTTACGGAAAATGGATCGGCCTCCCAGTGACACAAAAAATGGAACAGGCCGAAGCGGTGTATAAAAGGGATGCATTGGATCACAAGTTGCAGTCAGCAGCAGAAGTGGACTGAATATATGTAAATCCAAGGATTTGACCGACTTTGAACGAGGCATGATCGTTGGAGCTCGACGGGCGCAGTTGAGCATTTCGCAAATCGCGAACCTCCTCGGGTTTTTCCGTACAAAAGTGTCAAGGGTATTCCGTGAATGGCAGTTATGCCAAAAAACAACCTCCAACAAACACAACTCCAGACGAAACAGGGCCGTGGATGAAAGGCCAACGGCGACTGGCACGAATCATCCACAGCAACAGGACGCCAACAGCCCAACAAATTGCAGCGCAGTTCAATGAGGGAGCATCCCAACCCATTTCGGAGCACACCGTGCGGCGCACCTTGCACCGAGCTGGCTTTAACAACAGGCGGCCAGTACGGGTGCCGTCGCTGTCACCGCAAGACAGGAAAGCGCGCTTGCTATGGGCATACAGGCATCGCCACTGGACACTAGATGAATGGAAGAAGGTCGCCTGGTCCGACGAATTGCGGTATCTACTTCATCGTGCGGACGGGAGACTGTGTATCTGGCGTAGACAGCATGAGGCCATGAACCCATCCTGTCAGCAGACAACCGTACAGGCGGGTGGAGGAGGAGTATTGGTCTGGTGTGTCTTCTCTTGGGACATACGGGGTCCTCTGATATCCGTAAGACACATCCCTGAATGTGACACACTACCTGAACATTGTTGCCGATCAGGTGCACTCGTTCAAGATGACTGTGTTCCCTGGTGGTGACGGACAGTTTCAACAGGGCAATGCTCCCTGTCACCGTGCTCGAATGGTCTTGGACTGGTTCGAGGAATATGACGCGGACTTCCACCTGCTTCAGTGGCCAGCTCGGTCGCCCGATCTCAATCCAATCGAGCATTTATGGGATGAAGTGGAGAGAATTACCCGATGCCTTCCCACACTACCGTCCAACCTGCACCAATTACGGGACGCTGTGATGTCACCCTGGGCTGCTATTCCTCCGCAACGGTTTCAACACCTTGTTGAATCCATGCCAGCACTTATTCAGGCAGTTCTCGCCGCGGGGTGTCTCTAATAATTGATCGTTCAGTTTATTTAGTTAATATAATGTAGCAAATATAAATAATAATAATAATAATAACGAGGAAAATAATTTTAAAAATGCCATTTGCGTTTGCAAGGAAGGTAATTTTTTAACAGTGGTTAAAAAAATAAAGAAACCTGTTCTTAATGTTAAATAATAATAATAATATGCACAATTCCAGGAATGTTTATTTCATTTCGATGACCTCAAAATCAAATAGATTTTATCAACTTATAATTTTGCTATGTGGACATCTTAAATTTTATTAAAAAAAATTTATTTAATATTTTAAATATTGATATTTCCGCCATGATTTTGCATCAGATAGTCCGAAAATATTTCATTGACCGGAATAGGTATTCGAAGGACTAGTGTGAAATAACATTTGAATGACCAAACATTTACACTTAAACATACATGTATACCTGTATACTCTAATACCATAGATTTAACATTTTGACCAAACTTTGACCGCCATTTTAGCTAAGTTCCACGGAATATCTAATATTTTCCTTCTATAACTTTGAATTACTTTTTGATGCCCTATCCGAAAATCAAAGAATTAAAATAAATTGACAACGGAACGACCGACTTTGCAAATACAGAAATGATTCTTTAACTGGCTTGTTGTTTTTAACATCGTTTTCACAATGCAATAGATGCATTTTCCACTGGGATTTTTTTTTTTAATGTTCGAGTTAATTTGTTTTATTCCCCCGCCCCTTAGAGTAATTTTTTATTCTTCAAATTTTGACTAGTCATTTTATATATTGTTTATTTATTATTTATTTATTATTTATTTATTTATTTATTTATATTTTCCATCTTCGAAGGAGTGAAAATAGAAGAAACATAAAATGCAACAAATAAGAATAAAAATAAAAAATAAAATTAACACTGCATTCAGCCATATCAATAAAAAAAAAAGATAGCATATACACTGAGGAGCCAAAACATTATGACTACCCCCACATTGGTGAATGAACTCGTCTGGATTATGTGGAGGGCAGGTAATTAAGTGGGAATGGTATTTAACTGCTGCTGGAGAAGGTAAGGAATCAGTCTTGCACTTAATTTTGCGAGTGATAGGAAAGGCTGCTGATCTAAGCAAATTTGATAGAGGGCAGATTGTAATGGCTCGAAGACTCGGAACGAGTATCACCGAAACTGCACGACTGGTACGTTGTTCACGATCTGCCGTTGTTAGTACTTATGCAAAGTGGATAAATGACGGTGAAACCAGCAGTTGACGCCAAGGTGTTAGGCGCCAACGCGTCATCAAAGAAAAAGGACGTCGGATACTGTCCCGCTTGGTAAAGCAAGATCGGCGCCAGACAGTGGCTCAGCTGACAGCCCAATACAATGCAGGTCCAAGTGCAAGTGTTTCGGAACACACGGTTCATCGGACACTGTTGGATGTAGGACTGCGCAGCAGACGTCCCAGTCGTGTGCCTCTGTTGACCAAGCGTCATTATCAACTACGCCTACAGTCGTAACCAACGAGAGAGAAGGCCTCTGCGATAAAAAATAATACATTGTTACATCATCATAGTTAGGGCAAATTTATGGCTTATTATTGGTAGAAATACGAATAACCATGTCCTATTTATGATGATGTAACAATGTATTACGTTTCATCGCAGAGGCCTTCTCTCTCGGTGGTTACGCTACAGTGGGCCTGAGAACATCGAGACTGGACCATGGATAAGTGGAAAATAGTTGCCTGGTCGGATGAATCTCGATTTTTTATTCATCACGTCGACGGTCGTGTCAGGGTACGCCGACTACCAGGCGAAGAGTTGCTCTTCCCCTGTACAGCAGGCCGTACACAGGCTGGTGGTGGCGATATTATACTTTGGGGGACGTTCTCATGGGCGGCTCTGGGACCCGTAGTTGTGGTAGAACGGGCCATGAAAGCTGCGGACTATCTGAACATCATTGCGGACCAACTGAAAAAGGAATCTTCCAGCAGGACAACGCCCCATGTCACAAGGCTCGAATTTTGTTGAAGTGGTTCGAGGAGCATAAGGATGAATTCCAATTAATGTTATGGCCGGATTTTAATCCGATAGAACACATTTTGAATGTAATGGAGCAGCAGCTCAGAGCTCAAACATCACCAGGTCGGAATATCTCGACTTTGCGTGACCGCTGCTTACACATTGGGTACAACCTGTCTCCAGTCTCTACCAAGAACATGTGGCATCCATGCCAAGGCGAGTTGCAGCTGTTTTTCAGGCCAAAGGTGGCGCAACGCGTTATTGAGTAGGTGGTCATAATAATTTGGCTCTTCAGTGTAAATCTTATAGCTGCATTTGACTTAATGTCAGTTTCTAAAGTGAGTCTTCTCAGCTGAGGCTTTAGCAGAAGGGACTTACATCGTTGAGATGAGGAACACTTCGGTTACAACAATGTCACTGTATTGTTGCTGAACACTGACATTGTGAGTTGCAAAATCTCAGCTGAGAAAGTAGATGATGAACTGGTCCTTAATCTTTACATTAAAAAAGAAAACATTCTACACTTCAACCATAAAATTTTAAAATCAATATCCAATATACAGTGTAGATTATTTTCTTTTTAGTACAATCGTTTTTACTTTGACGTAATATTTTAAAGTACTATCTTTGCTTAATCTACACATTTAAGTAATTTTTTAACTTCATGTTTCAGCAATATCACAGCTTCCCAATTTATCATGCACACAATTCCGAAATTTGAAACTGTTGAACTAATCATTTAAATTTTTTCCATACATATTTAGTTTATAGCGTTCCAATTAACACATTTCATTATCGTACTGTTGACAAAAGTAGTGACTGATAAAGTGAACCTGGTTCTCTAAATCCCTTAAGACAGATGCTATTTCTTTCATTCAACCGTATACCAAACGACAAAATCGAAAATTGGTACATCTTTTCTATTGCAGAATTGAATGATTGGCTCATATCAATTTATATTTAACAGAATACAAATCAAATAGCTATACGCTACGCATCATCATAACTCAATATTTGGTAGAAGTGGACGAAAGCCCATTATCATAAGAATACACAGGGTGCTCCAAAATGCTTTAGACAACTTTTAATCATTATATAAAAAAATATTACAACATGGGCAGCATTTGTTGCACGGAAAACATCCAAACGATATTTAACCTCTGCCCATGTTCTTGCCATCATCGCCTCATCTACCGAACTAACTGCAGAAACAATGCGGGACTTCAAATCCGCCACACTTTTGACTTTTGTGCTGTACACTTTGTCCTTAAGAAAACCCTTTTGCTTATCGTTCAAGCATATCAAGGTAGTTGGTGGAGTTAACGGTTGACTTGATAAAAAAATGGGCCAATAACTCGGTCATGTAAAAGCGCGTACCACACGTTAACCTGTCACACTCGACTTCAAGAATTTCAGGGGGATTTTTTGATCCCCAAATCCCCATATTATGACGATTGACCTTGCCAAACGCGTGAAAAGTTGCCTCATCTGAAAACACAACAGACTTCAAAAAACCTTCATCATTGTCGTAACATTTCTTCAACATATGCTCGGCGTTATGGTTTATCACTTGGTTTAAAGCTTGCACAAGTTGAACTTTATGGGCATAAACTTTAAGACGTTTGTGTAAAACACGGTGAACAGTTGTTCCAGGAATATGGAGCTGTCTGGCTGCTGATCTGATCGACTTACGAGAGCTACGTTGAAAAGCCTGCCGAACACGATCCACAGCCTCGTTGCTAGTGCTTGGTCGACCTGTTGATTTCCTTGTTTGAACACTTCCAGGGTTAAATTGAACTATCTGCACAAACGCAAACGCGAAACTGAACTATCTGCACAACCGCAAACGCGAAACTGAACAATCTGCGCAAACGGAAACGCAAGAGCGAAACTGAACAATCTGCACAGACGCGAAAGCGAAACTAAACAATCTGCACAATGCACAAAACGAAAACAAGACTTCACCATCCACCAAAACCAATGAAAAAAAAAAAGACAACACACCAAACAAAAGAAAAAAGCAAACAAATCTAAAACATGCCAGACTGAAAAACGCAAACGGAACAGAACGCACACACTCCGAAAACCACAAAAACAGCAGTCATTCCAACACACACACACACACACACACACACACACACAAACAGAAAAACACACAAAGCAGCCATCCAAAACTTAAAAAAAAGCAAAAGAAAGAAGCCACTAACCTTCACCGAAAGCACCCGCACAACCACAGAAAACAAAATCCGACACAAAGAGCATGACTCCAAACACCATGAAAACACACGCACAAATGGCGACACCGGAAACAGCAACAGCAGCCCCGCACACAAAACAGGAAAGACGAAAAAAACAAGCATTCCACACCCACCCACAACAGACAAAACAAAAACACAAAAACACCACCACAAACCCCACCCCAAAAAAACAAAGAAAAAAACACCGGAAAAAAACAACAGCCAAAAACAAAACCAAAACTCCTCCAAAAAAAAACCCAATCAAATGCAAAAACCAAAAAACACAATAAGCAAAAGCGCCATAAAAAAACACACAACCAAAGCGAAAACAGCAACAGCGCTCCGGCCAAAACACACAATACGAAAAACGCAACGCAAGCCCGCGTCTCCCCTCCCGCGCACCAGACTTGCGTTTTGTGCAGATAGTTCAATTTAACCTGGTCGACCTGTTGATTTCCTTGTTTGAACACTTCCAGTGATCATGAACAGTTCATGCCATTTCGCAATTTGGTCTCGAGTTGGTGGGGTCTTTCCATACTGTGTCCTAAAATTCCTTTGAGTTTGTATTGCAGATTCAGATGAACCATGCCACACATTCGGCTTTCTCCACGCTAGTCGCCATATTCCGGAAAATGTCACAGGAAGGAAGGTGTGGCGACACCTAGCGTTATAATGCTGCATCAGAAAAACTTTTTGAATTCATAAAGAATTTGTTGAAAACCATTTGATTCTATCTAAAATAGTTTTTTTTATATAATGATCAAAAGTTATCTAAAACATTTTGGAACAACCTGTATATATAAGGTGTCCAAAAAATCTGGTAACATGGCACATATCTCAAAGCTGCCAGGTAGATAAGATCTGATGAGTGTGGTTTATATGTAATAGGGGGGGGTGGGGAATTCATTGCCGCACTCAAAAATGACTTTGACCCCCAAATTTAAGGTCATCCATTTGCTAAATCTAAATAAACCATGCCACACATTGGGCTTTCTCTACGCTAGTCGCCATTTTCCAGACTGTCACAAGAAGAAAGGTGCAGCGACACCTACCTTTATAATGCTGCATGGAAAAAACTTCTTGAGTTGATAAACAATTTGTTGAAAACCACTTGTACACAGAGAGAAATGCGTTGATTTTGTAGCAACATTAAGGGAGTTGATGAGTGCTTGTTTGTTGAATTTGATGCATCATGAATACACTTTTATCTTACGACACTATCAAATTGTCACCATTACAATTCACTATTAATAAACAGATTAAAAGTACAACACTCTTTAACTACAACTAAAAAAAGGCACAAAACAAGAAATAAAACAAAAGGAATGAAAATAACAATACAACCTGTAAACGTCTTTCGAAAGCTTTGCTTTCATCTTCAGCAGACACGGAGAACCTCAGGAGACTTCTTGAGAGAAGTCTTCTTAATTCACTATTAATATGTAGTTTTTTTATATAGTGTCAACTAAATATTGATGCAGCATAAATATCGGAAGAAGACTATTTCATCATCAATGCAGCAATATCGGAAGTTGCTGACCATAATCTGCTTGTTGATTGGTCGAGAAATTACGTCACTCACTCTGTCGACGAGGCCAACGAGATAAAAGGTCTGGAACGAGGCCAACGAGATAAAATTGTCTCCATCTTGGATTTTAAAAGTCAGTAATTTTTCGTTTGTTGGAAACAATGAAGGCTGGATTGTTGCTCGGACCCCGATGGTCAGGTGACTTTTGAGTGCTCTGGCCTGTCTCTCGTTGGCCACGGTCTGGAAGCACTGACGTATATTAAAGATAGACTCCGAATCCTATTGTTAACAGCGGCAAAAAGTGAAGCAAATTGAGCCGTGACAGTACTGGGCAGGAGTGAGCCGTGGAGTAATTAGCTGTCTGGCTGCTTTGTTTTTGAAGAGTTTGGGCCCGAGGAATAATTAATTTAAAACCATTCCTCAAAGTTGTTGTGCCAAACAGACACGAAAAGGATCAGGAATCATTTTCCACAAGCATAAATCAAAAATACGTAACTAAAATGAAAATACATAACTGAAAGACGATCGAAACCAAATTAAAATTAAAACCAGGATCGAAAAATTGTTTATAAAATATAATATAATACTTCAAATACAAAGTAAACGAAAGATAAACTTATCAGTCCGTGATCGGCGTGTGAAAGAATTATTAATCAGCTACTCTCATGTTTAGCCAAGTGTTTTGCATCATCTTCACTCACTTTCGGCCATGACAGTTCTGGGCATGGAGCTTCCTAATTTGCTTCAAGTAACAACAATTGCTTCGGAGTCTATCTTTAACATACGTCATTGTCTGGAAGTGGAAAAGTCAACTACCATCGGGGTGCTAGCAACTTTCATTGTCTCCATCTTGGATGTTAACAATCAGGGTTCTTCGTTTGTTGGAAACAATGAAGGTAGTATTGTTGAAGATGTATCAAAATTATTATAATTCTTTCCATAAATCCGATTTCACATTAAATAACAGACCACAGCTATAAATTTCACTCACTAGATAACGCGAAAAGCGCTGTTTCATTACAAGGTCAATAAACAAGAGTATGGGCACCAGTACTCCCAATGCTATCGCCATTTTGGGGCTAAAAGTGTGGTTAATAGTATACATAACAATATACAGAAAATTATCTATTTCAAACATACATGTGCTTTTACCTCCATGCATTTTTTAACTAAATATTTTTTGTTCAAATCACTGGTAACAGAGGAAAAAAAGGGCTTTTTTCAAAACACGCATTTAACCCTCGTCATAACGCATTGTTTGTTGTGGCAACTGGACAATTCGTAGTAATGAAACCGATTTGTAAAAAATTTTTTTAACATGAATTGTCATCGGTCATGGATAGGGTAACATATTTCAGCTATCTACCTTATCGGGAATATGGTTTAATATTGGTTACAAGATTTGACCTAAAAAAACTAACAAACATTTTAAAACATGAAGCCTTCCTGAATAATATGATTTTAAAATTAAAGCTGCAACTTCATGTTGAGGCAAAAGAAACTAAGCGGGAGCAGCAACAAGAGAGAGGTGAAATCGTTTCGAAAGACCCAAAATGGCCGTCATTGCACTGAATCATGGTATCGTGTCCAGACCTTGTGTTTATTGACCTTGTTTCATTAAAGCTCTGGATTACTAAAGTACGGCAATACCTTCCTCAATGCTAGCAGATAATACTGGTTGTTGATTGCCTTGTTTGAGGTCACGTGAGTATTTTTCAGCCATCTTTGGCCCAGACATTTATTCATTTAAAATTTTATTGATTGTCAGTTATATTTCCAGATGATAATAATGCGAAAATTTTGAAAATAAAAATTCATTTCAGGCGAATTTTAGAGCTGGCGCAAGAAATTGATTGGGCCAACTGGGTCAAAAATGGCGGATTGAAATCCAGAGATGTATGTTTCATAACTTCGAGAATATCCGTTTTTATCCTCTTTTGTTAATTTTAAATATATATGATTTATGGGTTACTCGGATAGTCTCATAAATAGTTAATGAATTTCATAGGAAAAGTTTCCACTAATCGACTCCGATGAACAACATTTTATATTCCTTACTGGTTATTTTTAATGTTAATCAATTTCAGAGGAGCAAAAATAGAATGCTGTGCCTCACCGAAAAGAGGTGTGCTGAAGGGATGTGATAAAATGCTTCTAAAGTATTAGCTTCCTGTATTGGCGGCGAGCTGCTCTCTCAAAAATAACATTACCGTCTAGATTTTGGACATTTCACGCTGAATGGATATATCTTTGTGTGAGTAACATTTTATGGTATTTATTTGTTTGACTTTTGTTAGCGTGCGTGACCCCAGGCGTGCCTCGCGTTTTCACGCACGGAATGCCCACCACCATCGTCTGTTTCCGGAGGAAGGACGTCGCCCCCACCAACCATGGAGCGGACGGTCCTTCTTACGTTCGACAGGCGTGACGCCGTTTGTGATTTGATGAAGGTGATCTATGCCAGGACCGGCATAGCACCGTGGTTACCATCTGAGCATCCGTCCTTCATCTGTTTGCAGAAACTGTCCTCAACGGAGGCCAGGATGCTATGTCAGTCCCGGAGCATTGCGGATCGCCTTATCGCCGCAGATCATGTCAAGGTGGGTAACACCACAGTTACGTTTTTGCCGCAGATCCAATGCATTTGGAGATTACTGTTAGAGGGATTTGCCCTCTGTTGTCAGATAATTACGTGAAAGGTTATTTCAGAGAATTTGGAGAGGTGCTGAAGTTGTACCGGCCAGACCACTCCGATACACCTGGTCTAGAATGTGGAGATGTCCTTCTCGACATGAGGCTTCAGAAGGAAATCCCAGACTCCATGCTTATGCATGGAGAGCGTATATTTGTAAGTTACAAAGGAATGAGAAAGTGCTGCTGGTATTGCCGCAGGAGCACACATGTCAAGAGGGATTGCCCTCCGTTGCATAGATGCGAGTTTTGTTCTCGCCTAGTGGGCAGAAATCATCAATGCCCTAACAGTGTTCTGCGGAAAAGGCAGTATCTCCAGCTTCAATACCATCATCGAAGCGCCTAAAGGCTCAAGAAGACTCGTGCCAGCGTATTTCCCCATCTACGCCTGCCGATGTGGATTTGCCGCTTTCAATTTCCGAAGACGCCCAGGAGGAAGAGTCAAAGAGCTGTAGGGGGGAAGATCTGGATTTATACATCAGTCCCCAGCTCACCATTGAGGAGGATTTTTCATCTCTGCCTCCTCCAGCACGCTCGACTGAATCCCTGAGCGTGTCATCTCTGCCACCCTCGTCGTTTCTGAAAGCCTCTACTGCTCCGCCAGCAGCACCAGCTGGATCTCCTAAGGTTGCTGGCCAGAGGGAGAGCCGACCCACATCGAAACGTCGATCTCGTCACGGTCGCAAGAAATCCCACTCGAATTCTAGCGAAGCCGCCAAGAACACCAACTGTGAGTTTGAGCGGGACCGTGTCAGCCCCCTCCTAGCAAGTCATCAGAATGAAAATCATATCATTGAACATTTGATACTTAAGCTCTCGTTTTAAACAGTCGGTACTCTCTACCATTATTGCTCTGCATTCGCCAGATATTTTGCTCTTGCAAGAGGTCAAACTGGCACCCTCGCAGGCGTTGTTCAATCTCGATAGCCTGCGTAACCGTTGGCCAAAGAGCCAATGGTATATTAATTCAAATTCATCTCATGGGCAGGGGGTTGTCATCGCCATCTTTGATCCCAATATTCAGGTCACACACAAGGTGCAGGATCACGACTGCAGAGTGATAGTGTTGGATTAAGTAATATCTGGTTTTCGGTTCCGACTGCTTAACGTTTACGTTCCATGTCATTCAATAGAGTAACGTCGTTTCTTTAAAGAGTTTGACTCTTATTTGATCACTTCCCTTCCATAATTCTTGCAGGCGATTTTAACACTCACCCAGACATTAATAACGTCTTCTCCTCTGGGCCTGTTTTCTCCATTTGTCAGGAAAACGCACTGTTCGATCTATGGTCATCAACCCATAAGAAGGAGTCAGGTCTCACTTTCCATCGTAGCATAAATATTTCGTCTAGGCTAGATTTATTTATAATTGACAATGTGTTTGCCGATTTGCCAGGTTCTATAGAGGTTATCCCCTGCAGTTTATCTGATCATAGTGCTATCGTTTGGAACTGCCAACTTCCATTGTTTGTTGGAGCCGCTACATCTCCATCTCACAAGTGGTTTCTTTATTGGATAACGAGAGCTATATGGATTCTTTTGTTCAATTTGTGGGACGTCATCTCCACAATCTGCCTCCGATCCTAGATTCGTAGCTGTTTTTAAAAGTAAAGATTCGCCAGTTTTTTAGGAAAATTGGTATAAACGAAGCCAGGATTCGTAAACGCCGCCTCCTCATGCATGAAGAAATCTTAAGAAATGCGACGCCAAAAGAGGAGTTCGCCGCTGACATACGCCCAGTGAAATGTGAAATTAATGCTTTATTAATCCGGAAAGCTGCAGGTGCGGCTCTTAGGGCTAAGCTAAAGTGGCTTTCTGATGTCCGGCATATGTCTTCGGAGGTGTTTGCTGAGGAGCGAGGTCATGAAAACATTGGTTATCATGAAAATATTAACTGTAATAGACCCCATAGCTCTATTGCTGTAGGAGCAGAAAACTATTGATGTGTCATCAATATACATTATCCATGCATGGAAAAGTCGTTGCTTTAGCAGTGCTGTTTTAGTGTGGTAACAAGAGAGTATTGTTCTGACAACAATATATACTGAATGAGATTAATAAAGAGAATTGATCTCTTATCAAAACACACTATCAAAACAGTTTTGTCCACCCAACAATAAACATTGATGGGACAGGAGTAACCATAAAATATTGTTACAGTGACCATAGATAAGGTTGTCACAACAATTCATTTCTCTCCGTGTATCTATCTGAAATAGCTTTTTTATATAATGATCAAAATTTGTCCAAAACTCTTTGGAATACCCTGTACTGATTCAACTTTTGCATAAAAAATGATATTAACTTTTTATGAAACAAAGTTTTATTAACTGCTCGCCTCTTGTAGATCGGCGCAGTGGTCAAGAGCGCTGGGGGACTAGGCTTTCTACAGAAGGTTGATCATTATCTATGGTAATGATTAGGAGGAGCAAGTTTTCGAAGAAAACCTTTTTCTCTACAACGATCTTGTTCTACTTGGTGGATTATTGTCCTGCACCGTATCTTCCACTGTAGAAAAGGTGTCTGCAGAACGCCGAGTTTGATGTTGCTCCATTAGCCTTTATAGGCTTTCCAGAGATCCTCAACGGTTGGCGGACGGCGTCGAGCAAGGGCTCGTCTCAATAATCCAGATCCACAGAAATTCATCGGGGATGCATCTGGTAACTTCACAGCATATTATGTGAATTCCAATTTCATCTTTCAAATCCAACATAAATTGTACATGTCGATTTAGACATACAGCTGATGGCTTTGTCTTGATGCCGACATACTATGCTTTTGTCCTCTCCATACAATGCGGGGATTTGCTCGTGGAAAATTGGACAGAGAACATGCTGCTGATAGTTCAGGGAATTACCCTTAGCTTTCCTGTCCACTCTTCTGATTGTGAGCTAGTCGTTGTACGAGTATTCCGCAATCATTATAAATTGCGTTATCACCGCTTTTTGAAAGACTTTCCTTACATTCCTTGGACCACTTTTGATGTGACTTTTCTCCAGGTGGACGGTAGAAAATAGCGCAGGGTTTGTTGCAATCGTTGAGGTAGACGTAGGCTTCATCCAAAGTGATAACGTACTTCATCAAGGTAATCGTCATAGAGCCTCCGAGAGTTCCTCTTCGTTTCTGCGACATGTCGTGGCAGCAGTGTACGAACATGACTCTTATGACACTTTTCCGGTTGAAAATCATTGTTTATTAGAAGAAAGGAGAAGAAACCACTAATCCATAAAAAGTATGTGGATTAGTGGTTTCTTCTCCTTTCTCCTGACGTCTGTCCACAGTATCTGGCTCCATTTATTCAGTGTTTGATTATTATTTTACTTACGGTAGGCTGTGAAGTTTCTACAATGTTTGCGATCCCTCTTTGGGTTGCTGGATTACCACACAGGACAAGCTGCTGCTTGTGACCTTTCGAATGACCTGTGGTGTTCGGCTTTGGGGAACTCGAGGATTTTGCTCTTTCTGGCCAGTTGGAATTAAACCTTCCCGATATTTTCGTTTTCCATTTAGTATGCCCGACATGCCTTTCTTCAAAACAGAGAAATTAGCGTGTTTTACAACCGCTAATTATAGCAGAATAACTGTAATTATCGTCGGAAAGGTCAGTAATGGACCTATCCCAATAAGGTCTGATTTCGGAAACACTTTTTCATGACATTTTCTGCTTTAAAATGAAACACAACAATACGGATGTGATATCAACATTTCACGTGCTTTCTGTCACGCGCACGTACACATGATCCGCAGCATTCACGCAATAAATCGTTACCAAAGATCGTAATCAATTTTTTTATAGAGATTTTCATTTAACTATGCACCCCGTCAAAATAAATGCATGTGGCTTTCGCTGACTGCATTAGCTGAACATTCCAATTAGCACTTTTCTGCTCCAGTGAAATAGTTTTTAATTTGAATGTTAGTAAGTCAGCTTCTAAGTAAGTTTTTAAAATAACCAAAAGGAAAACGGTATACAAAAAGGCTGAGAAAATTAAATTATTAAATTTATTTAGATTAAATTATTTTCGGAACATTCTGATGTATGAGGGGCGTTCCAATTTGACCTGGACTTTATTTTTTGTAAATTTCATTGTTCTACAAATCTAAACTTTCATTGTTGGGATTGCAATTACCACCTGTCATGCAAATGCAGCACCACTCACCCGGTTGCCATGACAACCGATTGTTTGTTTAAACAAAATGGCGACAGCGATATGTCGACCAAAATGGTACAACGAGTAATCATTAAGTTTCTCCACAATGAATCTGAAATTCATCAGAGACTTCAAGGACAGTTCACCGAGTCATGTTTGTCTCGATCATCCGTCTTTGCTTGATGCCAAAAATTTGAAGGAGGCCAAAAATCCACCAGCAATAAACTTCATAAGGCAAGGCCAGAAACTGCTGTCATTAATGGCATCACCACACGAACAAATGAGCTGATAAAGGAAAACAGGTGGATTCATGTCCGAGAATTGGCTTCAATCCTGAACATCAGCACTGGCAGTGTGGAGACCATTTTCCACCATAAGTTGAAATTCAACAAGATCTGTGCTAGATGGGTCCCTAAGCAACTCTCCGAAGATTACAAAACCACCCGCTTGTAAATCTGTTCCATGTTGCTGCAGCTATATGACAGGGAGGGTGACGGGTTCCTAGGCGTGTTGTGACCACCGACGAGACATGGATTCATCACTATACTCCTGAAAGCAAACATGGAGTGACGACACACTGATTCGCCACGACCCAAGAAATTCAACATGACACTGTCGGCAACGAAAGTGATGGCGACTGTATTCTGGTACATTAAGTGTACTGTTCATTTCGATTTTCTGGAAGAACGTTGAACAGCCAATCGAAATGCACTCTACTACTGTGACATTTTCAGGACGTCCCTGAAGCCGCCACTAAGAAAAAGTGACCAGGACTCTTTACCAGTGGTGTTTGTTTTCTGCCAGACAATGCCAGACCACACACAGCCAAACTGACAATGGACACACCGACGGAACTCAAATAGGACATCTTACCACATCCTACATACTGGAGAAGATGGGAGAATTTGCTTATGTAGTAAACGAAACGTGATCGTAGCAACGTTTTATACTAAAAGGTCGTCGCCATCTTGTTTTTGGGAATTGACTTATGCTTTTGACAACGGATTTCTTTTCTTGCAACTATCAGATTTTTGGACCATTGAAAGATTTCTGGGGAGGGCAGAGGTTCGGCTCCAATGAGGAAGTGAAAAAGGCTGTCCTGACGAGGTTTCGACGTCAGCCTGAAGATTTTACAGACCAGTATCCATGGAGATGCAGATGCTCCCATTTCGCCGCAATAAATGTGTAGAGAAGCAAGAGGAGTTCCTTGAGATATATATAGTGTGTATGTGTGTATATATGTGTATTGCGCGTCTGTGTGTTTGTGTGTATGTTTGTATGTGTGTGTGTGTGTGTGCGTGTGTGTTTTGTAGTTTCCTGATTTTATAAAAAACTAGAAGAGGTACCCGGCGTTGCCCGGGATAATTACACTTGCACAAACTTTTCCTTTCATTGTTAGTCATGAGATATTGATTGTTGATCTCTGCCTTGTGTTGGTGCATTGCGTGTTGATACCGTAGTTGATACCTATTGTTGCACAAACTTTGCCTTGCATTGTTGGTCATGAGATATTTCTCATTAATATGCCCTGCCATAACCATGAATATCGATTTTTTATCGATAATTATTATTTTTCGGAAATCTGAGGTAGACAGTGACCTTCCTCATGCTTTGAAGGTCATGTATGCGAAATTTCATCAAGAACGGAATAAAACTGTAGATTTGTATAAAAAACGTACAGACAAACATCCTTCTTTATATCTATCTATATATATAAAGAAGGATGTTTGTGGGTTTGTATGTATTTTATAACAATGAGCACAGAATGATGATGTAATGTTAAAGCAATCTTTCCAAGAATTTCAACAATGAACATTAAATGATGATGTATTATGGATAAGTTTCAATTTGTAACAATGCATAGAATTCCTGTTATTCAGGCTTTTCTTAGAAAAGAGAGTTCTTAGTACTTAATTTCTTGAAAATCTTTAAAAATGATCAGTAACTGGAGATAATGGAGAGTTATCAGACTATTGGGAAAGAGTGGAAAGACGACAGAGGAAGCACTCCTTTAGCTCTGTGATGTATTGAGCAAATGGGAAGCAAGTAAATAGAAGAATCGGCGACCGCTAGACTGTACAAAGTAATGAATGCCCAAGTTTTACTTCAACACATCGAGAGAAGAGTGGAAATTGCAACAACACTAAGTATACATCTGAGGTAAGATTACGTGAGTAAGAAGGTCCAGCCCCTAGCAGTGGCATCCTTGGAGAGTTCCAGCCATTGTGAGCCTTTAAAAAGATTTTTTTCGAATTTTCATTAAGAATTTTTACTGTATTAATTCTAAGCATTTTCTGGTGTTTATTTTTAAGATATTGCAAAATTTAATTTAATTTTTTGAGATTGTTCTGTTTACATCCAAGTGTAATTATCCCGGGCAACGCCGGGTACCTTTGCTAGTATATAGATAAAGTCCAAGTCAAATTTGAAATCCCCTCCTATTATTAAAAAAATTGAACCAACCGTTTTTTCATAATTAAACTCTGTATTAAAATTATTAAACTATTATCAGTGTAGATACTGTAATAACATTTTCCTCTTAGTAAGGAAATATTAATTTTCAAGGACTCCGTTGATGTTTAAAGTTTATTCAAAGTGAAGAACGATGGCAACGATTTTGATTTCATTCGATAAACGGCAAAAATAGCCATGTGCGATTTATCATTGCCTGCCGCGCAACAATTCAAAAGGTGAGTGATACGGTTTGTTTTGACGGGGCGCATATTTAAATGAAAAAGGGTTTACTTCTCAAAACTTTCGGGTCGCAGATTCTAATCCCGTCATGGGCATGAATGTTTCTGTTTGTGTCCGGCATGCGTAAAAATAATAGTGATGTGGAAATGTCTCAGTATTGTGTAACGATATTTAGCCATACGAAAGAGTTCAAAACAACCTAGATGTTGACACGCCCAAATAAACTTAACGAGCCAATTAAATGAATGAAATAAATCCGTTTTGCGCTCTAGTAATGTGATTTTGGATGCAAACGCCAAAGAAAGGTTTATTATCTAAATGAACACCGAAAATTTTCATAGATTGGAAACGGCACTATGTTGAGTTTAAATGGTATTGAATTTCATTCGTCTTTAAGCATGCAATTTCGCCATTTTTAAGATCAAGAAATTATAAAGGTTATTTAACCTTAAATATTTCCTACCATTTATTTAATTCCAAATGTGCAATACAAGATTCATATTCCAATGATAACTGTCGATTTTCATCAATATTAAAATTCAAGTTGAAATCTATCAAGTTGCCAAGGAAATTGACAACAGATTTTTGACCAAATGATTACATGATTTTGATTTTATTAGGAATTTTCTCAATTCCAGTGATGCAAAAGACATGATTACCTGCGCTGAGAAACGTCGACAGAAAGGGAGCGGAGGGGGTTGGGAGGACGGCCAGTAGGTTGTCCACGTGATTTTTTTTCTTTTCGAATTTTCCTCCCTATTTTCGAAAATGACGCTATCTCGGCGTTCTTGACACTGTCTTCCCGCGGATCCAATGTTTCCATGGTAGACGGTGTTGAAAGCTTCAGCCCGTTTTATCCTTTCGTTTATATGAAACAATTCACTGAGGAGTTGGCGAAGAGAAAGCTCTACATTAGGAGATGTTTTATTCTAATCTAATCTAGAGCTTTAGGCGAAAGATAGAGTGCCTTTTTAACCACCTTTGGTTATAAAGGCACTCTAGGCGAAAATGCTTTCGCGCGCCACCTATTTACATGACGCTTACAACGTTCCTCCCTTTGATTAAAGTACGCGCCCTCACAGAATGATAAATAGAACACTCATTTTCTCACCGCCTCCTCCTTCTAGTTTCATCACCTTCCTGACGTCATATCTGCTTTTCTCCCGTTAGGCCTGAACACCATATCGCCTCGTTATTTCCCGTTATGAGGAGGCTGGAGTTTTGGTGATTGTTTGGAGGCTGCCTTACTATTTGGTTAATCGGGCGCACCTCAAACGTTTCGGGTTTCTAGGAAAACGGAACACCGATATTATTCGACAGACAACCCTACCGTCGAAGAAAGTGTCACGCGACGCTTGATTATCCATTTAGAAAACAAACAACAACGAAAAGAATTCTTTTTAATACCTAATCGAAAGGAACAAAGAATTGTTTAAATGTTTTTTGTTTTTTTAATTTTTAAGTAACACTTCAAGAAATCGGGATATTTTGCGACAACCAATTGTGAAGTAAACTCTATTAAATAAGAAATAGGCCCATGGACTAAAATGTTCGTTTTGTATGGTTTATTTTAATAATTGTTTGGAACTAATTTCAACATAAGTTAAAAAAAAGCTTTAAAAAAACTCGGAATTTACTGCAAAACATATACTGTAGTCGCATCGAAATTGTTTATCCGGCAGATAAAATTAAACATACAAAAATGAGATCTTTTAAAAAAAGTTTTACAAATATCTACAGATTTAGAATATTTAAAAAAGTTGCGTTTCTTAATTAGAATTGACATTTTATATTTTCAAGAAACTGTTTTCAAATGAAAGCGAAGAGATCAAGTTTTGCCCCTAGATGAAATCAAGTATAAAATAAAATCTTGCAATTCATTCAAAATATTCCAAAACGAAGCTTTAGCTGTAACGCAGAAGTAATTTTCAATTTGAAAATTTAAATTTAGCTGAAGTTCCTAATAAACAACCGAAAAACGTCGCTTATCAGACTTACTACACAACATGGTATCATCCGCCGTTAATTTTTTTCTTTTTTATTTCATCAAATGACTTTTTTAACCGCCGATTTTTTATTATATCGAGAAATTTTGAATTATTTTTATTGAAATTTATTCAAACTATTTCTTCATGCGTACGAACTATAACCGCTTCACTCGTGATGTCACTCTCAACTAATCTAGAAAAGGTATAGTTCATTACGCAATACAATTATTAATTTATTTTCATAGATTTCATCTTACAATTAATTTCATCACGTTTTATTAATTTAACAAGAGCAATGAGGGAATTGCGCAATGGCTTCTGACGTTATTTGTAGATATTAAGTGAGGAATTATGTGATTGGAAATGGTACATTTGACGACTCGACTTTGTTAACAGCATTGAGTGCTGCACCAATCAGCACATATCTGGGAAAATACTCGGCCAAATTCTATCGAATTTTGATGGCGTACAGGAAATAATGATCCCTCTACTCACTCAGAATTTCAGGTTTTTCACTTTATTTGTTCCCAGTCGGAACAACGAGTAATGGCAGAAGTTCTCATTTATTTAAAACGCGATGAAAGATGAAAGCACTGTTCTAGGTAGGATCCCAAAAATGCTTTTTAGACGTTTTTTTTTTGTTATGATTAATTCAGCACACACACACAAACAGAAATAAAAAGCGAAAAGAAAGAAAAACAACATAACATTTTTTTATTTGCGAGTAAAAATATTAATGCAATAATTTCAACATAATGTCATTTCATTCACTAAAATATTTTCATGCATATAAAATTACAGTGACAAGTCATCTCCATTATGCACTGTTCATGAATTAAAGCGTTGATTGAAATGTAGAGGAGTTACAACTGTGGGGAAACAAGTGTTGATAAAAAAAAAATTCAAAACTATTACTCAAAATTTTTTCTAATATAATGGTGCCAGACAATATATATAAATATCCTTTAAGTGAGTTTAACTATAAGCTTTTCCCAAAAATAAAGCCGAATTTCGGTGTAAATAATTCTTGTAATATTTAATTACAAATTTTGCTAGTTGCATGAATGAGAAAGAACTGTAGCCAGAAAAAAAACCTGAAAAGTTTAAAACCATGTTATTGAGCAATTTTTAATATTATTAATAAGCTGAAAAGAGAATGTTTTTATGCGATATTATAGGAACCAGGTAAAAACAGGTTCCAACCATTTCAGCTTCGGCGTCGTCGAAAATACAACTTCCTCTCCGAGAAATCTTAGCGCAACTCCCCTATTGTGTAATCGGGCCTCCATAAAGCGATAGTCACGTGCGCAAGCTCACGTCAACAATGCTTAAAAGATAAACAAAGTAACATTTTATTCATTGTTGACTCCACAATACGAATTCTGAACGTATTGATATTCTTAACGGTCACCGTTAGAGCACCATCGTGACTTGAAATTGGACCATCGTGATCTTTTTTTTTTTCTTTACCGCGGTAAAGAAAAAAAATATCACGATGCCCCGGCTAAGACCTTGTAACCATATTGTCTAGAACAGAATGGGGCGTGCACTACCTGTTCGCCGTTTTTTGCGTATAGAGGGCGAAGCATCGGCTTGATGTATGGAGATTCCAGCGGTACATATGATATCTATGTTTTAATGGCTAGTTCATTTTGTTTTTAGAATACACCCGTAAATTGTTGCGTCCCCCAGTGCCATTCCAACTCAAAAAGGATAAGGGGTTTTTAAAATTCCATATCTTTCATCGGGATATTGAGAGGAAAAAGGAGTGAATTAATAAAAATTAGAACAGGAAAGCTTGTGAGTCCGATTGCCCGGATCTGCAGCCAACATTTTTCCGACTCCGATTATGATGTAACAAGCATGGGTAAGTTATTGAGTGGCTAGATGTATTTAAATAAATAGATTATTATAACTGCTTGATATTTCTGTAAGACGTAGGAGTATTTTTGTAACGAAACGAAAGCCAAGAAAAAAAGCTGGGTAAAATTCCTGTGTAGCGTTCTCGGTTGACATCGATCAGCCCTGTCGCGTTTATGGTCTGAATTTATTATTGTAACATATTTCATTAATATGTAAATGACTTATCATATTATTGAAATTATATTTTAAGAAATTTATGCGAGAAAAAAATCACGAAAATTCCGTGACGGTGTACGTTGAATAGCGATATATGGCCCCTCGTTACCTGAAGTTCATCATCACGGAACTTATGTGATTTTTTTTCTACATAAGTTTCTTAAAATATAATTTCGATAATGTGATAAATCATTTATATATGACAGCTTTTTGCGTTTGCTTTAACGCAATTTTCAAAATAATTAACGCAATTTTCAAAATAATTAGCGCAGTTTTCAAAATCTTTAACGCAGTTTCCAAAATTTTTAACGCAGTTTCCAAAATCTTTAACGCAGTTTTCATTGAACTTAACGCCAGTTTCACTGGAATTATTATAATTTTTAGAAAATTTAACAGTTTTTTTTGGGTGAAATTTATTTAATTTTTACTGCTTTTTAAATATTTTAGCGTCGATTAAATGAGTTAACAGCATAAACTTTTTATAGAAATCACAATGTATTAGTAAAAGTTTAATGAATTTGCAATGTTTATACAACTACCGGACTCCATAGTATGTATACAAAAATTACAATTTATTGTAAAATATTAAAAAAATAAAGAAATGCTGTTAAAAACGTAAGTTACTGTAAATATGTAGATTTTTTAATGAATTTATAAAACTTTTTTTTTTATTATTATCATGCACCGTAATTATTCAAGACAATGATGACTGGCGAGAGAATAAGCA
>JAHWFO010100866.1:1037724-1133055 GCA_023313115.1 Rhysida immarginata
GTTATTTCATTGTATAAAAGTTTTGTATGACTTTAATGATTTTTTTTATTTACTGTAAAAGAAATGATTTACGCTGTTATAAACCAAATCTGTTTATGCTGTTTACTCATTTAAATGACGCTAAAATCATTTTAAAAAGCAGTAAAAATTAAATAAATCTTACCCCAAAAAAAGTGTTAAATTTTCTAAAAATATAGCAATTCCAATGAAAATTGCGTTAAATATTTTGAAAACTGCATTAATTATTTTGGAAACTGCGTTAATAGAGCTGATAAGTATGATGTCACTTCCTGGCCAGTTGCCTAGCGATTCCAAACATTAGGTTTAACAATGTAGTGTAAGGCCATAGAAAAGCATACAGAAGTTAAACCTAAGTTTGGAATCGCTAGGCAACCGGCCAGGAAGTGACGTCACCACTTACCAGCTCTATTATTTTGAAAACTACGTTAATTATTTTGAAAATTGCGTTAAAGCAAATGCAAAAAGCTGTAATTAGACATGTTACAATACTAAATTCAGAGCAGAAACGTGAACGGGGCTGCTCGCTGGACTTTTACCCAGCTTTTTTCTCGGCCATGGCTTTCGTTTCGTTACAAATATCTGCTACGTCTTACAGAAATATCAAGCAGTTATATTAATCTATTTATTTATATATATAATAATTTTATTCTTCAAATAAAAGATACACAGTGAAGCGATTACATGTAAAACACAAAAAAAAAACACATCACTGGCGGCTCTTGTCTGAGACGAGCCTTAACCAAAGGCCTAGGCATCAGACAAGTATCGACGAATAATCGATGCAGTCCCAAGAATTGCTGTTTTTTGCAATTCAGCAACTGTAAGAGTTGTAATTCCAGTTCGGGTGAAAAAGTCCATAAATTTTGGTGAAATAGCGCCAAGTGCGCCAATAATAATAGGCAGCACTGAAACTTTTTTGTTCCACAGTCGGGCAGTTTCTATCGCCAGATCCCTGTATTTGTCTATCTTTTCATGCTCTTTTTCCCGTACTCTGCAGTCCCCAGGGATAGCTATATCAATCAATGTAGCTCGTTGTTGCTCAATTACTGTAATATCCGGTGTATTAGCTGTGATATGTTTATCCGTTTGGATCCGAAAATCCCATAAGATTTTAACCTGGCTACTGTTACTAATGTATTCATGGAGGCTACATTCTTCTTCCTCCACTGTTTGTTGTACTTGTAATAAACCACGTCCTCCAATATTACGCGGCAGATATAGCCTATCGATATCACTCTTCGGATGCAATGAATGATATATAGTCAAAAGTTTCCGTGTTTTCTTATCCAATGTCTCTAATTCGGCTCTTGTCCAATTGACAATACCTGCTGGATATCTAATTAAAGGGAGAGCCCACGTATTTATTGCACGAATTGTATTCCCAGCATTTAATTTTGATTTAAGGATCTTTCTGACCCTTTTTAAATATTCAGTTCTGGTCACATTTTTGACCCTATCATGCAGGATATTATCCATTTCTAATATGCCCATATATATCTAGCCACTAAATAACTTACCCATGCTTGTTACCTCATAATCGGAGTCGGAAAAACGTCAGCTGCGACCCGAGCAATCGGACTCTCAGGCTTTCCTGTTCTAATTTTTATAATCCACTCCATGTTCGTCTCAATATCCCGAGTAAAGATATGGAATTTTAAAACCTCCTTATCCTTTTTTGAGTTAATCCCGTATCCTCTTAGTTCAGCAACCTTTTCGTTTGTTAGACTGTCTTCATCCATGTTGTCGTCACACACAAAAAACGCTAAGAATATTGTCAAGAACTCCATTAAACAAACGCCATTGATAAACCGCGGGAAACTCGATACATCAAGCTGACGCTAGCGCCATCAATGAGAACAAAAAGCATATGCACGCCCCATTGTTAATCCGTTTTCAAGTTATCGTGGAAAGGACGGATGTCCGGATAGATAAACATAGAGACAAAGCATGCATTCTTATAAGTAGCTTTTAGCTAAACTTCCTAATATTGGAGAGAAAAGAAGAAAGACGTCTGAGAGTAATAATAACCATACAGTCATTGCCATTAAAGTATTTTTTAGTAAATGATAACCACTAGTTTCAAATAACTTTTCTGATAAAAGCGCGCAGGATAAGCAGCATTATGTCGGTCCAACATGGATGCCAGCTGAATTATTCTCGTAAGGATTTAAGATACAGCTAACTATGGACATATGAATATACTAACTAATTTTGCTATAAATGGCATAATGAGCAAAAATGCCTGTGCCGTATGAAAACAATTTAACAATTTTTAAAAAAATTCTTCGAAATAGCGCTTAAGTTGTTGTTAATTCATTTCTTGGCGTCTTTGCTACATCAATCTCCTTGTTTTTTTCGGTGGAATATTCGCTAGGAATAGATAGCCGACTTCCGGTGCTCATATTAATCCATGTGCTGCAATAGGAATTTAATTGAAAAGTCGTGGTTTTGTGACCAAGTTTCAGCGACGGCAAAAATTCAGCTCATGAATGTTCTATGACAAAACGAGCACTATAAGGGCAGGGCATGCTCTTACATTATCTTTGAACAGGAATGCTTCTACATTTTCATCTGTCGGATCGGGAAATTCCTGTTCAGATTTTTAAAAGGAATGTCTCATAGCTGCTAGACTTTGTGGTCGTCGTGGTGAATGGAAATGAGTAACATCGGCATGCAACAGCTAACAAATCTACTTTTTCCGCATTCTATTGCATGCGATATGAGTGCTTTCTGGAAGTAGCGCGGTCCACTCACGTGAAAGCAATGTTTATACTTTTCCACACGGCCAATAGACAAAAATTAACAATTAGTATTCGGTAGTTTATGATCTTTTCAGAGGCGAAAATTATTGTGAAAAAAGTTCAATACACTACCCTATCAAAAGTCAGGGGACAAGCCTGATTTGAATGAAAATGAGACATTCCTTTGCAATTTCACTGTTGGCATTCTTCCCAGCACTACATAACAGAGAGTATGCTATTATGAGATGATGCTTGCGTGAATGCTGTAAGAATGTCTCAAAGAAAAGAGCTTTCAGACTTCAAAAGAGATACAATTGTTGGGTGCCATCTCGCAGGCAAAACTGTTAGAGAGACGTCAACCCCCTAAACATCCCGAAATTGACCGTTCACAACTTCATCCGGACATGGAAAGAGAAAGGCACCATAAGTGTTCCGCCTAGGACTGGAAGATCCTAGATCATGTCAGCCAGAGACCAAAGGGCTCTTTGTAAAGTGGTCACTGCAAACCGTCACACATCGCTTGATGGACTGACAATATCGTTCTTAGAGTCGACGGAAACAACTGTGAGCACTCTGACTGTTCGCAGGGAACTGCATGCAATGGGTTTTTATGGCAGAGCAGCAGCCTACAAACCTCACATCAGCACCAGGAACGCAGCAAAGAGATTATAATGGTGCAAAGAGCGACGACATTGGACTCTGGATCAATGGCGAATGGATGAATGGAGTGATGAGTCCCGCTACACCATCTGGCAATCTGATGGACGGGTTTGGGTATGGCGAACGTTATCTGCCAAGCTGTGTTGTGCCCACGGTGAAGTTCGGCAGAGGTTCGGTGATTGTGTGGGGGTGCTTTTCATGGTATGGGTTGGGTGCAAGCCTTTCTGTGGACGGACATCTAAACGCAGGCGTTACCAAGATATTCTGGACAATGCAGCACTGCCATCTCACTGGCACAACTTTGGCATTGGCCCTTTTCTGTTTCAGCACGATAACGCACCTTGCTATAAAGCAAGGGCTTTAGGCACATGGTTTGATAAAAATGGGGTTCGAGAACATGACTGGCCTGCCCAGAGCTCCGATCTGAACCCCATCAAACATCTGTGGGGGGTGTTGGAACGTCTATTGCGCGCTTGTGCGGAACGCCCGAAATCCGTGACCGAACTGTTCAAGACACTTATGCCAGAATGGCGAAAATTACCTGTCGAAACGTATCAAAAACTTGTGGACAGTATGCCCCAGAGAGTAGAAGCTGTGATAGCAGCAAAAGGTGGATCAACAAGATAGTAAAATGTCTATTTTTTGAGTGTTTCTATTAAAATGATGGTGTCTCATGACTTTTGATAAGGTAGTGTATATAAAAATCGGAGGGAAACTCTAATCCAGAAGGAGATTTGAAATACCGGATACGTATTTCGGCTATGAAGTAGCCATCTTCAGCGATGAGAGACAAAATGCAACTAAAGAAAGGAAAGCCTTAATCCTAGAGCATATATAGACAATGCGGGGGGAGGGGTAATTGAAAAGGAAATCTCCTATTGGTTAAGTGGTTTGGTTTGGTTTGTTTGGTATTAACGTCCTTTTCAACTGCTATGATTATTTCAGGACGGCGTTATAGGGGCCGCAAATTTTGCTTCGCAAGGGTTCTTTAACGTGCAGCCGGCAAACGACTACACGGGACCAACGGCTTTACTTCCCTTCCGAAGGAAGTGCGTGATCTCAGGATTTCCCCCTGAAAAATCCTCGTCGTCCTCGGCCGGGATCGAACCCGCGTACTCGGGTCCCATTGGTTAAGTGGAATGGAAATAACGACTATTGAAAAAGTTAAACAGTGGACCAAGAAAATAAGAGCTACCTTGTCAACAGAGGAGAGGAAGGAGAAGAAAAATGACAAAACACAATAATAGTGAATAAAAAATAATTAATAATAAAAAACAAAAAGAAAGAAACAAGAAGACACAGAATCAATTCAACAAATCAAACAGAACAGAGTTTAAGATCGGCCCTCTGTCCATATTTAATAACTTTTTAGAATCCCTTTTATAGGTTTCTATACTCTCAAGGCTGTCTAATTGGTTTCTTGAATAGACAGATCTAAATAACTTAAAATTATCTGAACTAATACCATGACCTGTGTCCAAAATATATTTGGCGATGCTCGATTTGTCATACTTTACATGAGTAAATGCTCTTTCCACCTTTTAATAATATTTCTGGAGCTCTGACCAGCATACAATAGTTCTTCTCAGAAAAATCACATTGAAATATATAGATTCCCGACTTTTCCAAGGGTGGGATGGCATCTTTAGGATTTCCTAAGAGCGCTTTCAAAGTATTCCGACTTTTGAATGCAATCTTTAATTTGCAAGCAAGCAATAAAAATCTTTTTCAGGCTCTTAATTAATTGCGGATCATAAGCAATACTAATAAATTTAGGGCTTGTGGCCTCTGGAGTTAATTTCATGAAATCCTTCTATTTAAAAGAAACTTTTGCTTACGGAGTATTTGTAAGTTGTCGGCAATTTTATCGGAAAAGTCATTCAACCTTGCTATAGATTTAATAGTTGTCACGTGTAAGTGACAGCAGAGTAAGAAGGAAGGACGTTTTATCAATTGTATTAAAATAAAGTTTAATAAACGGAATTGATTTCAGAAAACAAATGATTATCAGGTGAAATACATTCCAAAATAAATTAAGTAAATTTTAAACATTAATTAGTAGATTGCAAGTAATTAACTACATGGGTAATTATGAGAAATGAATTAATAAATGTTGATTGGAGTCTCTAATCTTCGAAAAACCTGGAACGGTCCACTATGGGGAGAGTGGGGAGCCCCGATCTGTTCGGAGAATAAAACAGACGGAATTAATGCTCAAACTAAGGCAAGTTATAGCAGATGAATTAATTCGGAAGTTACCACAAGCATAAACTTAATATGACAGAAGCAAGAACGAAAACACTTACTGTTCGCAGGAATTGAATGCTGCCTAACACAAGTGAGACAACGCACTAAAGCCGGCGCCAACTCGCACGCTGCTGCTCGCGACTCCTCACACTACGCATCCTTTTGGTCGCTATTTCCATTGCTGTCTGCACATGCTATATTACACCCGTTGCACGAAGATGAAGCCTGTTGCTTTTCCGATATGCTCACTTTTGTCTTCCATCTCAATGCCTTGTCGTATCTCCTGTCTAGACGCACACCAGCCACTGAAACTTCTCGTCTTAAAACCACTTCTGTTCCTCCAGCGCTGTTGTATCTTGTTCTCTCGGTATTACCTCTTAGTCTTCTGATTTCTTTTTCTCATGCCGTTTCTCCTTCTCCAAGCATACTTTTTTGGTTTCCTCTCTTTCTCAAACACATTGTTACTGAGCTTCTCTTTCTCGACCTCACCGGTCGATTTCTTAATACACTCTGATTTCTTTCTCTCTTCTCTCCACTTCCTTCCCTCTGTTCACTTTTCTCACGATCTTGAGATCCTCCGCTCTTCTCCATTCCTCGGGCCAGGGGGGGGGGGCTTCTCTGTATACTGCCTCTCTCTTTTTCTACTATTAATTTTTATTTTTGGCATATTCTCTTTTCGATCTTTTTGAGATTGAAACTCAACTTTTTCCGCTGACACCATCTCCTCCTGGATCCCATGATGATGTTCGCTCAAACGCATTCTTGGGCTTCTCGTCTCAAAATATCTGGATAGTGCATTGTACATTTGCATTGCTATGAGGCCGATGGCAGATTCTGATGCGTTGCACGGGATGTGGAGTGTCTTATGCGGTGAAAAAATTTTTAGTATAGGAGGATTCGTGAGGGCTTTTTTCAGGTCGTGGAATTCCTGTCTTCTTTTTTGAGACCAGATAACAGTTCTCCTTTTTGCAACAATTGAAAGATGGGGGCTGCAACTTCAGAATACCTTGGAATAAAATTCCGATAGAATTGCACTGCCCCCATAAGCGAGCGCACGTGATGTATATTCTTAGGAATTGGCCATTGTTTAATGGCTTTGGTTAGCACGTTGTCACAAGATCGCCCTTTACTCGAGAATTTATGCACCAGGTATTTAACTTCAGTCACTCCAAATTCACATTTTGATATTTTAGCAGAAATCTATGTTGTTGTAGCCTCTGCAACACTCGCTCTGTTGCATATATTTTAATTCTTCGATGTTTTGGGCATATATTATTATGTCATCAAAGTACATGATGACGCCTTCATCTAAAACATCGAATAACGTTTTATTAAGTGATTTGGAAAAAGTTGCTGATGCGCCGTTAAGTCCGAATGGCATAACAAGAAATTCAAAAAGTCCGTATCTCGTTTTGAATGCCGTGAGCAGTTCGTCTTTTTTCCGCATTCGGATCTGGTGGTAGGAGTCCATAATGTCTAGTTTAGTGAACACTTTGACCTCAGACAATATATCTACTAAAGTGTCAATTCTTGGTACCGGGTACCTATTATCCTGGGTTATAACTTACTTACTCACTTCCTTCCTTCCTTCCTTCCTTCCTTACTTACTTACTTACTTACATACTTACTTTTCAAACCCGCTTATCCGTTAGGGTCACGGGGGTAGCAGCCCTATGGAGGATCTCCAGTGATCGCGATCTTCCGCCATCAGGCGCATGTTCTCCCTGGTAATACCCAAACGACTCGAACCCAGATTCTCCGTGTAGTCTAGCCACGTGGTCTCTTACCCATCGGCTTGGAAAATAAAATCTGCCTAAGACGACTGCCTAGGAAGACTCCTGGGTTATTCAATTTAATTTTCGAAAGTCAATGCACATCCTATGCCCTCCGTCTTTTTTTTGCTACAAAGAGGACTGGGGATGCATATTCAGAGGTAGATGGTGTAATTAGCTTTTTACTTACAAGTCTTTTCAGTGTGGCTTTGACTTCCTCCTCTTCATCCTTTGTCAGCTGATATAACGGTGCATCGGAAGGGGCTGCGTCCTGCGTTTGGTTCAGCTCATGTTGTGTGTGTCGCTTGGGTGGCTAATTCGTCTGGAAAAAGGTTACGATATTTA
This sequence comes from Rhysida immarginata, assembly GCA_023313115.1. Lineage (NCBI taxonomy): Eukaryota > Metazoa > Arthropoda > Chilopoda > Scolopendromorpha > Scolopendridae > Rhysida > Rhysida immarginata. Next base: position 1,045,511 of record JAHWFO010100866.1, read on the forward strand.
TGCACTAATTCACAGAATTCAGGATTGATTTTTTGTAAACATAGTGTCAAATGTGCGGTATTTGTTACCTTCTTGTGTTGTGAATACCGCATAAACGGGAGTCTATGGTTCTTTAAGTACAATATTTAATAACTCTATGGAAGATAACATATCCACTTCATCTTCTGGCTCTTTCCATTTAGGTAGTGATATAACTTTTGATGCACTTTTACGAAGCAACATTTCATGGCCCAATCTAATTGAGGCTTGGCCTGGTGAAACCAGGTATGTCCGAGTACCACGATTGGCTTCGGTGACTCAGTGGTTGCGTGATTGCCTCTAATGCCCGAGGGCGTGGGTTCGACCCCGGCCGAGGCAGACGAGGATTTTTTCAGGGGGAAAATCCTGAGTTCACGCATTTTCTTCGGAAGAGAAGTAAAGCCGTTGGTCCCGGGTAGTCGTTTGCCGGCTGGATGTTAAAGAACCCTTGCGAGGCAAAATTTGCGGCGTCTATAACGCCGTCCTGAAATGACCATGGCAGTTGAAAAGGACATTAATACCAAACAAACCAAGCCAACCGAGTACCACGTCGTAATTCTGGATGGGTAACAGTTTGAAGTTAGCTTGACAACTATATTTTCAACTTTTTAATGTTACTTGTTTCGCTACTGAGGTAATAAAGAGAATTTACCATCAATAAATGTAGTCCTTTTTTTCCTTTATCGGTTCAATTTTTAATTGCAACCTCTTAGCGAATGCGCTGCCCATAAAATTATCCCTGCTCCCATGTTCAGTAGCACTTTTGCTTTCTGTTTCTTAATCTCCGCTACTATCACGCATAAAAGGCCATTAGCATCATTTTAAACAAATGCAACGGGTGCCTCCTTAGTGGAGTAGAATCAGGCTATATGACCTTCATTATTACAGCGGTAGCAGGTGAGAGTCTTTTTTGAATTGGTTTTTATCTTGACCATGTCAATTTCCATCGGTTCTTCATGTGTTTCTACAACACTTGGCCCCTCTTGAGCCTGGAACCAATTTTCTAGAAACTCTGCGGCCTCAACTAACGTAGTGAAGCGTTTCATACGCATGGAAACTTTCAATTGGGTCAGTAAGCCTTCTACGAGCCATAAGATCTTATCGAATTCCGAGGCGTTTTGGATTCCGCTCAAAATTGTTCTAAATTTTGTTAAATATTCATGCACGTTATTATTTCTTAACTTTAACTTTAAAATATCCCGCCATGAAGTAATCTCAGTGTGCCCTTTGGAGAAAGCTCTTTTCAATTTAGCTTCGAATTTTTCCCATGATGTTTTCGGAAAGTTTTTAGCAAAGTCTATGAACCAATCTAGTGCTTCACCTCTTAAAGAACCCGGGATTATTTTTGCACAGTTTGTATATGGAACATCCTTAGAGTCCGCTGTTAAATTTGAAATGGCAAATAAAAGTATCTACGTCCTCTCCCTCTGCTCCCTGGAATGTAGGGAACTGGAGATTCTCTATTGATTTTTGTTCCATATCTTAATTATCGAAATTTCACCGACCTTTTCTCTTCTAGTCTCCGTATTTTCTTTTCCTAGTGACGTCCTCATCTCCGTAATCCAACTTGCCAGTGGTTGCACCCAGAACAGTTCACTATTGCAGCCTGCAGTAATAAAAAATGTTGAGCGTTAGTTGTGGTGCGCAGTGGAAAACTTGTTGCGAGCACAAGATAAAAAAAATTTCCTCTGTCATGTCGTCACGGCTTCTGTTATCAAGTGACGTCCTCCCCTCCTGTCATGTGTTTAAGACGTGTAAGTGACAGCAGAGTAAAGAGGAGGGACGTTTTATTAATTGTATTTAAATAAAGTTTAATAAACGGAATTGATTTCACAAAACAAATGATTATCAGGTTGAATACATTCCAAAATAAATTAAGTAAATTTTAAACATTAATTAGTAGACTGCAAGTAATTAACTACATGGGTAATTATGAGTAATGAATTAAGAAATGTTGACTGGCGTCTCCAATCTTCGAAAAACCTGGAAAGGTCCTTGCCCCAATATGGGAAGAGTGGGGAGCTCCGATCTGTTCGGAGAGTAATTAACGCTGAAACTAATGCAAGTTATAGCAAATGAATTAATTCGGAAGTTAATTAAAGTTCTTGTAATTTATCCTTTTCTGATCCTTACTAACAATATAGAATCACTTACTGTACTATTTAATTGCAGGTTCCTCAGTCATCCTAAGGGAATGCTCGGAAGTCTGGAAAGGGTTTCCACAATTCTTGGGCCCTTCGGTTTGGGGATGCACATATGGTGCCACAATGAGGATTTGGACAGATTAGCTCCTGTACGTTGTACGTTCGTCGAGTGTAGAAATAGGAATAAAACATATATTAGAAAATATCTTACCACTATGCTAATGAGGACAAAATGGGCCTTACTCACTATAACGAATGTCATTAATGGAACTTCTTAAGATACTGAGAAAAGACTATGAAATGTCCCACAAATGAAGAATCTTCTTTAAGCATAAAGTTAATATGACAGAAGCAAGAACGAAAACACTTACTGTTCGCAGGAATGGAATGCTGCCTAACGCAAGTGAGACAACGCGCTAAAGCAGGTGCTAACTCGCACGCTGCCGCTCGCGACTCCTCACACTTTGCATCAATTTGGTCGCTATTTCCATTGCTGTCTACACATGCTATATTACACACGTTGTACGAAGACGAAGTCTGTTGCTTTTCCGACAGTTGCTCACTCTTGTCCTCCCTCTCAATCCCTTGTCGTATCTCCTGTCTAGACGCACATCAGCCGCTGAAATTTCTTATCTTAAAACCACTTCTGTTCCTCCAGCGCTGTTGTATCTTGTTCTCTTCGTATTCCCTCTTAAGTCTTCTCATTTCTTTTTTCACGCCGTTTCTCCTTCTCCAAACATACTCTTTCGGTTTCCTCTCTTTCTCAAACACATTCTTACTGAGCTTCTCTTTCCCGACCTCACCGGTCGATTTCTTAATACACCCTGATTTCTTTCTCTCTTCTCTCCACCTCCCTTCCCTCTGTTCACTTTTCTCACGATCTTGAGGTCGACTGCTCTTCTCCATTCTTCGAGGTGTGTGTGTGGGGGGGAGGGGGAGGGGGGAGGGGGGGGGGTTGGCGCTTCTCCGTATACCGCCTCTCTCTTTTTCTACTGTTAACTTTTACTTCTGGCGTTTTCTCGTTACGAACTTTTTGAAATCGAAACTCAACTTTTTCCGCTGACAATGTTACTCATTTCAGTTTGGTGCATTTGGTCGGATAGAGGAATATTAAGAAGGCTGAGGATGAGTGTGTGGAAAACAGTGTTTTTATGACTAGTACAGTGAATGGAATAGTTTATAGTTAACGATGGCAATCAAGAAATATATGAATATAAAGTTTCCATCTTACAAAATTCTTTTTGCATTGTTGCCTGCTGCTCCTATTCCTGAGTTCGTTAACCCAATTAACAAAGCATACCCATTAGTTAAAAACAAGTCTTCACACACTTTAATAAAGACGAGATGAATGTACTAGAAAAAGGTCTGAAATTCTCTTTTCCAATAGACAGAATACAGTTGAACAGCTGATTGCTGACATCGAAACTGGCATCCAATATTTGCATGATTCAAGCAAAGTATTCATTCGAAATGCTTGCAATTGCTGATTGAAGGCAATTTAAACGATAGGAAGTTTTGCCACTTCCAATCCACAAGAAAAGAGTACAATATTATTAAAGGCTTAAAAGAAAAAGACTGTTTTTACCTTAAAGCTGACAAAGGCAACATGGTTGTCATTTTAGACAAACCGGACTCCATTAGTACATTAGAATCTCTAATCAACAGTGGCCTCTACATTAGTGTCACCAAAAACCCGTTACCTAAGTTTGTGAATAAAGTTCACAAGGCTAATAATAGAGATTGTCCTTTAATGATTCCGATGAAGGAAGCTTCTAAGTTTAATGTTCCTAATCCTCGTCTTTCTAGATTGTATTGCCTAAAATTCATAAGGTAGGGAATACTATGAGACTCATTGTCTCCAACATCAATTCTCCCAGTTACAAGTTACCTAAGTTTCTAAGTTTCGTACTAATGAGGGCGGAAAATTTGACCATTCATTCGATAGATTCTCAGTGAAAAACAGCTTCGAATTAATTTCGAAAATCAAAATATTAAATGAACGCAGTCGAAATGCTGGTCTCCTTCGAAGTTTGTTCCCTTTTTCTGAGCGTTCCTGTGGATGTCACTATTAGTTTTCTTAGAAATTTCCTATCTTCTTCCAAATTTGTTCCCGAAAAATTCAATGAATATATTCGTTTAACTGAAGTATGCATGTTTGAAAATTTCTTTCAATTCAATTCCAAATTGTATAAGTTGGCCAGCTACGGGAACAGCTATGGGCAATAAGTCCTAGTCCGTTCATCGCTAATCTCTTTATGAGTGAATTCGAGAATCAATTAGCTACAACCCTCTTATTTCCCCCGTATATGATATAGATAAGTGGATGATATCTTCTCCGTCCCTTCCTCTATTGACAAGGTATCTCTTATTTTTGTGATGTTCAAAAATTTTTTTTCCATCACATTACTGATTTTGTAGGAACATTGTTCTTCATCAACTCATCTTCTCCACATGGGCAGGGGTTTGCCTCCATCATCTTCAACCCCTCCATCGTGGTGTCGAACTGCGTCTTTGACTGCGAGTGCAGGGTAGTTTCTTTGGACCTCCTTCTATCGGGTCTTAAATTCCGATTGCTTAATGTGTATGCCCCGTGTTTATCATCAGAGAAACGGACATTCTTTGAAGATCTTGAATGTTACCTGTGCTCGTCCTTACCTGAACTGGTTGCTGGGGACTTTAATTGTCATCCACATGTGAACGATGTCTTTTCGTATGGATGTGTCTACCAGTTGTGCCAGCGGAATGCACTTTTCGATCTTTTGGCGTCTTCTACCCAGTCCAGCCTGTGTGGGTCCACCTTCCATCAAGGGCCCTCTGTGTCTTCAAGTCTGGACCTTTTTCTAGTAAATGCCACTTTTGCTGGTGCTCCGGGTTCCATGGAGGTCATTCCATGCTCGTTTTCTGACCACAGTGCCATCAAGTGGTCATCGAACCCTCCATTCCCAGCCTCCTCTACAGGCCCTGCTTCGAACAACTGGTTCTTGAACGTTTCTCTGCTTGACACCGATAAATACAAGAGAATGTTCGTTCGGTTTGAGCCATCTTCATCAAATGCGATTTATGTATGAGCGACATATATGCGACAATTTGGGATGCTGAATTCATATTTCGTTTTATATTCATAAACAATGAATTTAGCTATTCGTGTAATGTTTGTGATAGATTTTGTTTTGAGTAGAACTTGAAGCACCTACTTAAAAGCAGTTTGATATCTTAGCTTCATCACTTTCATCATTCCTGTGTGAAAGATTTCATGTTGTGTAATCATTGTATAACAAATTTAAAACTATTCAAAAACATGGTGTTATAAGTTATGGGAGAGCAGGTGTTTTTGCAATTTCTTGAAATGTTAACTCTTTAACGAATGTGAACCTATATTAACAGACTGCTCTAACCTATATAGACGACTGACTGACGCTGGTATTAATGATATTTGTATTGTTAAAAGCGTTGTACAATGGTATAGTGAGATCTATAGTAGGAAGTGTTTACTCTGATGTTTGTAGGTAAATTAGCTATGATTTCGCGCTGAAGTTGCTAAAGAGCCGGACTAGTGTAAATAGGCAAGCAGGTTGTTTACCACGACATTGGAAGTGATTTGTTTCTGAAGATTTGTTTCTGAACGTAAAATAACGCAATTTAGCAGCCTTTGAACGTGGAATGATTGTTGGGGCTCGTAGCTAATATCAATTAAATTGTTACAGACTGGACCATCTGCTAGAAAACTGGGTCTGAACGTGCCAGTTGTGGCCATTAACAACTAGTCAATGTTCAGGCAGAAAGGAGAGTGGCAAGACTGGTACAAGACAACAGAAGGGCAACAATGCTTCAAATTACTGCAGATCTTTATCAGCGATCCTATCAAATGGTCTCTGAACGCACTGTTTGCCATATACTGCATAGTATGGAATATGGGAACCGAAGGCCAGTTCGAACAAGGTGTCTGAAGATAACAAGATAAAAGGTCTCCAATTTGCACAAGAACAAAAGGATTGGACAGTTGAGCATCGGAATAAAGCCATGTGGTCTGATGAACCACGTTTTCAGTTGCATCATGCAGATAACAGAATGAAAAGTTGATGGAAACTGCATGAGAGCAAGAACCCCACATGCATGAGTACAATCCTTTAAGCTCGTGGGGGCAGTTAAGGTTCGGGACATGTTTTCCTGGCATGATATGGAACCTTTAATTTGTGTAGAAACGTCTGCATATCAGAACATAGCTAAGTATCCTTACTGATCAAGTTCATGCAATCATGTTGATGGTGTATCCCAATAGAGATGGCTTCTTCAAACATGATAATGCGCCATGCCACGCTACTCGTATTTTGCAGGTAAAGTTTCAAGAACAAACTATTTCAAGAATTTTTTTTTTGCTAGTGAATGTATGCTTTAACCCCTATGTTGATTCGGCAATTGTAAATGATAGTAAGGCGAGATTGTTGCGATCACAACGAACGACGACGAACCTGGCTTAGGTGGCCCCCATAATGACCAAATCTCAATCCAATTGAGCATTTGTGGGAGAAAATTGATAGAGCCATGAGACCGGTGGTTTCAAAACCAACAAATTTCACACAACAGGACGGTGCTATTCATCAGGCGATGACAGTCTAAAAGAAGTAGGGAAAGACATCATCTGCCAAGCACAACAGTGGCCGAAAGTCGAAGCTCACTAATAGAGACAGAAGGGGTTTGAAGCGGATTGTGGCCAGAAAGCACAAGACAACAGCATTCATGGTGTCGGGTTCCTCGCATCACCTTTCAACATCTCGTGGAGTAAATGCGAATCGTCGCAGCATTGAAGACAGATGTGGCCCAACGACTTACCGAGGGGGTGGTCTTAATAATCTGGCCAATCAAGTGTATATTTATTCTAAAGTGTCGATATCTGATTTGGAAATGTTGTTGTTCAGTGCGATATTGAAATATTTATCAACAACGAGACCATTCAGTGACAACATGGAGGTGGATACTGATATGGCAGTTATGACAGTGAGCATTATCAATGTAGATGCTACATTAAATTTATACGCTCTTAGCTTTATGAAGAAACATTTTAATTTAGATTACAAATCCATCGAATCACCTATTACATTGGTTGGCAGTACTATAAATTTGATGTTTGCTCCAAATTATGATTCTTGTCTGTTGCCATTTCTAACATATTTCTCTTATCATTGACCAGTGATTTGTAAGTTGAGAATGCCATAAAGGTTTGGTTAAAAAAAAATTTATTACGATAGAAACAGTATTATGAACCCTTATCTCACCAAAAAATTTATTAATTGCAAGTACATTTTTTCTTTGAACATTTTATATCAGAAATTATTTTTTTTAAGTGTGTTCATAAAGTTCTTTCTTATTCGATATGTGGCCTCATGACGTTTTCTATGATTGAACTAGCAGCCGTGTCCCAACACAGCCCCGTAAATTTTTTTTTGATTCCGTATCATTATCTCGTGTTAGGCCTGTGCGAATGTACCATTCCGCTTTACCAATTTTTTATGTTTGTTTTTGTTTTATCTTTGTATTATCTATTGTTTTAATTTATTATAGCATATTGCCTCCGGTGGCCTAACTTGTCGGTTTACAACTATACTGGTCCCCGGTGGGCATTATTGTATTTTTTATTACTAAATAAATAAATAAATAAATAAATAAAAATAACAAAGCTGAAGGTCTATTACACGAAAAACCAAACAAGGTTGTTGATAACTTTCAAAGTATTAAAAAAATTTTATTTTATTTCATTTAGTTAGTAAAAGTTTTACTTTCATCCCTCCACGGGAAATGCAATAAAAGATGAGCTTATTCCAGAAAATAATAAAAAAATGTTTTCAGAGACAGACATCAAAACACAACTCTATGTCCTATAATGTAAAAGATATTAAACAAAACATTTAATTGTTTCCGAGCGATATATTTTATTTGCATATGTTTAAAAAAACATTTAAAGAGAAAATTCTCACTACATAAACTGGAAATTAATGAGTCGATTTCTATGAAAACTAGTAAGGTCTTAACGATTACATAACGAGACTTAACTGTCGGATTGAATACCTTATGAATGACTCTTCAAGATTTGGCATATCACAGACGTTAAATGGTAAATGTCTATCAGACACCGCGAACGAGCAGCTTTTTTATGAAAGAGTTCTTTGAATTTTAATTATGTATAAGAATGAAATAGTTCTTCGAATTTTATTATACAGGGTGTCCAAAAAGTCTGGTAACATGGTAACAAGCTGCCAGGTAGGCGAGATCTGATGAGTGTGGGTTATAGTTAATAGCAGGGTTGCATCTAGCAAAATGGCAAGGCAGGGAAATGGGCAATAATTAGGGTACATTTGGTCAGAAAGTAGGGCAAGTCGGAGACATAAGCGCACTTTATAATGGTTATTTTAAATAAATCCAACGAAAAATGGCAGGGTGTGCTCAAAAAGGGCAGGGCGCGTTGAAAAAGGGCAGGGCGCATAGAAGAAAGGCAGGGCGCCGCGCCCTTCAATTCCAGCCTAGATGCAACACTGTAATAGGGGGGGGATTCCATTTGCTTACTCGAAAACTATTAAAGATAGAGAAAAACTGCTACAATGCTTTCTTGAAGGTCAGCTACTGTTGGTGGTCTTGGTGTGTCGTAAACTTTGTTGTTCACATAACCCACAGGAAGAAGTCTACTGGTATGAGGTCTGGCGATCGTGGCTGCCAAGGTTCTAGTCCAGATCTACCAATCCAACATGATGGAAATGTGCTATCTAATCATTGCCTTATAATAGTTGCAAAATGTGGTGGTGCTCCATGTTGCTGAAACCATGTTGACCGTTCTGATAGGGGCAGTTCATCAAGAAAATTGAACACAACACCATTGAGAATCAGGTCTCGATACCGTAGTCCTGTGAGAGTTCCGTCGTAGAATCAGTTTTGTGTTGTACATTTCGCACCACACATTAACTTGCCAATTTTCTTGATGCGAAACTTCCTGCAACCAGCGAGGATTGCTGTCTGCCCAAAAATGTAACTTACGTCTGTTAACAGTCCCATTCCTTGAAAACTGTCCTCATCAGACCAAATTATCTTGAATGTGGATCATCATCAATTTGACAGCGGAGCCAGTTACAGTACTACATTCGTCTATCACTGTCACGTTGTGAGTGAGCTTGATGGAAATGAACATGGAATAAATGAAATTTGTGCTTGTGGAGAACATTCCATACAGTGTTTTTGTAGCATCCAATGTCTCCTGCAATTGCTCGAACGCTAGTGTGTGGATTAGCAGCTACTGCAGCAAGGATAGTTGTAGTGGTGTCGTCATCCACTGCTGTGCTTGATCGACCTTGACGAGGACGTTGCTTAACACTACCTGTGTCACGGAGCCATTGGACATTACGCCACAGAACACTTTTTTTGATGGGTGGTGACGAGTCGGATATATCGGCCTCGGTGGCTCAGTGGTTGCGTGATCGCCTCTGATGCCCGAGGACGCGGTTCGACCCCGGCCGAGGACGACGAGGAGTTTTTCAGGGGGGAAATCCTGAGATCACGCACTTCCTTCGGAAGGGAAGTAAAGCAGTTGATCCCGTGTAGTTGTTTGCCGGCTGCACGTTAAAGAACCCTTGCGAGGCAAAATTTGCGGCACCTATAACGCCGCCCTGAAATGGCCATAGCAGTTGAAAAGGACGTTAATACCAAACAAACCAAACCAACCAACGAGTCGGATAGCTCCCAACATACAGTCTACATGCTTCCGCTCCATTTTCTTGGCTTACTCCATAACAGAAAATGAAGTCTACCATCTCATCTTGAGAAAATTGTGACATTGTGGTAAAGAAAACGAAAAAGGTCCGACGAATAGCCAATATTAGCAAACGTTTACCACTTCTTCAAACAAGGCAGAGCATAATCGAAAAATGCCCACAAAATAACGAGCCTCTTCATTATGTACAGTCTCTTTCATCATATGCAACTAATGTACTGTATACTATTAACATATTCAAATTCCACAACTTATTACCAATTAAATAATTCCAACAGAATAATAAAAATATCTGGATCACTGTCATCTTGATACAAGAAATACTTACTGCCAACATAATGTATTAAATAAAAAATAACCAGGTTATCGTCTTACAAAATTACATGAAAAATCTTTCGCTAAAATTTAAACGAACATAGATAAATAAATTGTCTCAACATTTTCTACCTACCAAGTCACCCAATTACTTAATGAGCCTTCCCAACGGTGTTCTTCACTGCAATTCAAATTTGTTAGAAACCTCCGCCAACCTGGCTAGCCCAACCTGTCCATTGAGTGACTCTTTCTCACCCATTTTCTCAAAATCGAAAATTTTTCTCAATCTTTAAGATTTCGAGTTAGCAAATGGATAACCTTAGTTTGGGGGTCAAAGTCAAATTTGAGTGCGACAATGGACCCCCCCCCCCTATTACCTATAAAACACACTTATCAGATCTCGCCTTTGGACACCCTGTTACCAGACTTTTTGGACATGCAACCAGACATGTAAGATCTTGCCATGTTACCAGACTTTTTGAACACCCTGTATATACAGGGTGTTCCAAAATGTTTTAGACAACTTTTGATCATTATATTAAAAAAATATTTTAGATAGAGACAAATGGTTTTCAACAAATTGTTTATTAACTCAAAAAGTTTTTTTGATGCAGCATTATAACGCTAGGTGTCGCCGGACCTTCCTTCTTGTGACAGTTTTGTTGTGGTCACCTCGCTGACCTGACACCTCTGGACTTTTTCCTGTGGGGTTTTCTTATTGAGAAAGTGTACAGCACAAAAGTCAAAAGTGTGGCGGACTTGGCAAGAACATGGGCAGAGGTTGAATATCGTTTGGATGTTGTCTGTACAACAAATGGTGCCCATATTGAAATATTAATATGTCAAAAAACTTTTTGAGTTGATAAACAAATTGTTGAAAGCCATTTGTCTTGTAACGTTCACCCACCCCCACCAAAGGTAAGTATGGTACATAAGCCCTCTTTCTCTTGATCCCTACTACATACACCTGCACTCTTACAGCCCTTAATCCCCTCACATCAACACATCTACATACACTTAACTTCTTATCTCACAAGCCACATATATCAAAAAAAAAACAAAAAAAAAACAAAATACCCCGAAATCAGGAGGCCCTCATTAATGCGGCAATCCCGGATTATTGGTCCCTGTTCGGGCGCCATTGTAACGTTCACCCACCCCACCGAAGGTAAGTATGGTACATAAGCCAACTAGGCAATACGTTGGAGTGAGCTCGGTTAAGGGTTTGGGCCAATAAAATGAACACCATCTGACTACGTGATATTCAATGACAGACTTTCTTTATTTCTAATATGCAAAACATTATTCCTATTCCAAGACACTTTATTTTGTAACTCAAAGTCTAGGGGCCCCTTAAAGAAACAATTATCCTATATTACAAATAAGCTTATACGGAGCACTATCCGGAATCACGGGCTGACTGGCACACGGGTTCGCACTAGGCTACGTGTAGTCGGCTTATGCTGGACTGCCAGATAATTATACTAAGGGATCTGATACTTACACCTGAGTAGGCTGTGGCTTAGACCCCACGTGCCTCCAAAACAAATATTCCTGCCGCTATACATACGCTTCCGTGTGGTGTACCCTCCTTTTTATTGACAAGTAAGGGGGAGGTACTGAGACCCTTCTTGGTAGTGACGTGGGGGGCCTAATAGCGAAACCCAGGTGAGACGCGAAGTTGGGTCCATGCAAACGGGATAGTCATAACACTCCTGCGCTTGAATGACCACTACGCGCTACATTTGGTATAACTACCCCCTTCTGGCTCCCGGATACATAAACTTCGACTACCTCAATGCACGAAGCCGGTGCTCAATCACCTTCTTAAATAAGACAGCACAACAGACTTTATAGGGCGTGTTGCCACGATGATGACGTACACCCAGTTGTCAACACTGGCGGCTCAGTTATTCTTTCACGGGTTTTGCCCTATTTCACCGCGTGGAGCAAAAACAGTTTCGTGCATCTTATTGCCAAACTTTCATGATTTTCACTGAAAGTCACCCGAATAGGTGGATTTACAGTTTCGTGCACACTTTTGGTAAACATTCATGATTTATTCCTCGGACCCAAAATCTTCAAAACCAAAGCAGCCAGACAGCTAACTACTCCACGGCTCACTCCTGCCCAGACTAGCATGGCTTCAATTTGCTTCACTTTGGTGGCGCTGTTAACAATAGGATTCGGAGTCTCTCTTTAATATACGTCACCAACGTTTAAGCGACGGATAAATCGGAATTTCCATAAGAAATTATATTGAAAGTATATGCTAGTGCGTTAACATTTCTTTGTTTTATTTTTATTTTCCCTAAATATTAACGAAACCTCAATCAGTATGAGGAAAGGGTGGATTTACAGTTTCGTGCATACTGTTTGCCAAACTGTCATGATTTTCACCGAAAGTCACCCAAATGGATGGATTTACAGTTTCGTGCATACTTTTGGCAAACTTTCATTATTTTCAACGAAAGTCACCCAAATGGGTCTCGAGTTCCCTTCCCATAAAATCTTCTGGATGCTATTGACCAAGGGCAGAATGAGCATTACCTGGGACAAACAGGAAGCCATTTCCTCCTCCGATGTTATCTCACACTGGAAGAAGGAAGTTCTCAAGTTCTTTGAAAATCTGCTGCTCTCTGGTTACCACGAATAATCGCGATGTCAGTTTCCGATGTAGTGCTGGACGATGTTGGAAAAACATCGATGTTTGAAAACGACATCGATTTCAAATCGATTCAAAACTTATGGTAGGGAAAAATTTTTTAAAATGCTCTAACTTTCTTAAGTCTGGCACTTCAACAGTAGGCTGCAACGAGCGGTTGCGAACAGGCTTGAGTGAAAATAAGCAGCTGACAGATCGCGCATGAGGGTATAAATGACGCCCCTACTGAAAGTCACCCAAATGGGAGGATTTACAGTTTCGTGCACACATTTGCCAAACATTCATGATTTTCACCGAAAGTCATCCAAAAGTCACCAAAAGTCCACTTATTATTTTCTTTTAAGTGGCGGCATTCTCGCAGCTAGTGTTTGTGCAACGATTAAAAATGATGAAGCGATGTCCCCTTTATAACTCCTCACGATCGCGTAGCCCTGTCAAACACGTGGCTGGAGATTTGCATATGTAAATCGTTGAATTTAAAATTAACTTTCACAAAACATCCAGTTTCCAAAAATTTCATCTTGTAGATTACTAGATTAAAGAGGTTAGAATGTACAACAAACATACTCAAAAAATTCTGGAAAAATATATTAAATTTTTTTGATATTATTCCCAGAATCTTAAAATGGGACATTAACAAGGTTCGTCGTTCGCTTTCACAATCGGCGGGAAGACGACGTAATCGCGAAACACGTTGCACTTTTAAGTGTTCGTTTGTCATCTTGATCTTCACGCGGTGCAAAGAATAGTTAAAAGTCACTCACCAGCACAGCCGAGGATCCTTCGTTTACTTTTCGAGCTGTCCCTCAACAGCAATCTCAACGCTCCTGCCCCGTCGGCGTCATCGCTTCCGCCAGTGATCTCGCTGCTCCGTTCGATCAGCGCAATTCCGTGTCTTGACGGTTACACTGCTTAAAGAAAACTCATAATACATCAAAACGGAAAACTTATTGTAACTAGTTCCAATTATTTTTACATATTTACGATTCCTCTATTCGATCCATCGTTACAGTTCGAAAAATATGCAGTCTCGGCACGCTCATGAATACTACGTCTCCTCTCCAGAAAAAATATTTTAATAGAAAAAAACGAACCTCATAACAAACAAAACACGCATGCTTATAACACAGATTCTCGGAAAATCGCAATGCCAACAATACTCCGTTGGAGGCTGAGGAAATGTTCATACAACAAAGGATATTTCAACAATTGACACTCCAACAGAGCATTGAATGCGACCACTCATACCGTTTTAATTCACATTTCTCCACGCTGCAAATTCTCACTTATGAAATAAACACAATACACGAAATAACACACGCAATCCAGATCACATATTGATCCATGTCCACTACAACTTACTTAATCGCTTTGCCCCTCAGTAAATTAACAAAAATGCCCGGAACGTCACAGTCTCTACCTGTAATAGTTTTTTTATATAATGATTAAAAGTTGTCTAAAACATTTTGGAACACCCTGTACCTTGAAGGTAGGATAATTGAACATGTATTAGAGATTACGATTTATAAAATAAAATATATTTATAGCTGTAAACATTTCCCTATTTCGCTCTTGAAAAGGGTATCCAACCTTTCGGCTAATTCAATTCAGAAATGTTCAAACTCGAGCTCGATATGTTCTTCCTTTTCCCATACAAAATTTTATGTTACGTATTTGGAAACATTTAAAAGACTATAACGCATGAATAAACTTAGCATCTGTAGTAAAGTATCCGAAATAAAAAATAAAAACTGGTTAAAGAGAAATTTGTTCCACCAGAACGAGGAAAGAATTCATCTTCGAATCGATTTAAAGAACGCTTGAAATTCATTGATAACACTGGGGAACAAAAAAAATTTTTTTTCGTAGTGCCTGGAATGTTAGAACTGATTTTGATTATATTTGATGTGTTGATTCAAAATATGAAAACAGTTTCTCTCTATCAGCTATAGTTTTTGAGATACAGCACCACTAACTTAATGCGCTTTTGTTATATGTTATGGTACAGAGGTGCGACGTTGATATAATAAGTCTGGGAAAAAGTTCGTGGCGTTTTTCCTGATAGATGGCCACGAATTTTACTTAAAAAAACGTCATGATTATCAGCGCCATAATTATCAAAAAAGAGCGTACCTTGGATTCTTTGGCGTTAAGCTTGGTGACCAAGACAAAACGTGGGCACCACTTGTTGTGTGTAAAATTTTTATGGAACACTTATGGCAATGGACTAAATGACAAAAGAGAAGTCTGAAATTCGGTGTGCCGATGGTTTGGAGGGAACCCAGAAACCACAATGATGACTGCTATTTCTGTATTGTGCAACGTTGCGACGTTAATATCTCGAAAACTAGACCTGATGGAGCAAATATAAAGTTATTTTTGAATTCTGCACCCTAAAATTACCTAAGAACACTTGAAAAATCTCCGGCACCAAAATGACCTGTGTAATTTAATCAGCCTAAATTTAATAGTAAAGTTACTTTTCGGAATCTCATCATTTTTCACTCTTCCCTCTACCTTCCACCCCCTTATTAGACGACTTTTAATTCGTCATTCGAAAATTTATGACTGAAAAACCGTAACAATCGTTTGCATTTTTTTGTTCTTTCGAGCTGTCTTTCTGTATGTCATCGAGTCTAGTGAACTCTTCTCTTACCCTTCTCTTGCCTATTTACTTAGGATGTAAATGGAGTTTGTACTATTGTCTCTCTTCTTTGCCACTACTATATTTTTTTACCTCTATATTCAGTTGTATTGTTAAGAAATGGGTCTAAACTGGCTCTGAGCTCTTTGTTTATCGGTTACTTTGCATTTTTTAGCAGAATTGTTGTTCTGAAATACCTTTCTTAAAGCAGCTACTTAAATTTCCCATTATTAAGTAGCGGAAGAATGGAGCTACTTATTGTTTTCACAATGTCCGTCTGTCTGTCCGTCCCCTTCATAATTTCCGCATTTTTTGAAGTAGAAGGTTGAAATTCGGAATGTAGCTTACTATGGGCATGTGTATCTTCACTATTTAGTTTGGTTTTGATTGGCTTACTGGGGTCAAAGTTTCGGGGGCGGAAATTAGAGGGGACCAAAAGGTCTACGCGTATTTATGAATATAAAGGAGTGAAATTCGGTATGCAGGTTCCTCTAAGCAAGATCAACATCACTGTAAAGTTTGGGACGAATTGTCCCAATAGGGTCGGAATTGTGGGGGTGGCAATCACTTGGTCTTTTGAACTTTATAGCAACATAGATATATCATTCGATCGAAAATGATGAGAAAGGAAAGAAGATAGGGTTCTTTTATATTTTCTAAATACAAGGTTAGAAAAAAATCAATTTTTGATTTAAAAAATGGGGGTTAAAAAGTGCAGATGAAGGAATAAAAAAATAGATGCACTCAGGGCTTCCGATACTTTCCTATACCTTCCTCGGGAGGCTTAATTTCTTGTTCGTTACACGCTTTGCCGAATATGTGTTGTAAAGAGCCAATTTTTGCCGTATTTATCTAATTCCCTTGATATTTTTCATGTATTTTGGCACATTTAAGTTGTATTGTATTTTCATACTTTATTCCTTGTTTATTTATTTACTTTTGTTTCTATGCCAAGAGACGCTCATTAGCCAACATTTATTTCACTCGTTAATGGAGTTAAGAAGGACATTTACCTTCATTGTAAAGGGGAAATCCCTTTGTGTCCCTTCCAAGACACATATCAAAAGGGCTGAGCCTAAAAAATCCCTCACGTTTTTTTTTTCTTTTTCACTTTAGTTTGCCAACTGTTAAACAAATCACAACACGGATGTCAACAAATAGAGATGGGGAGGGCAGAAATAGATGGAGAGAAGATTAATTTTTAAATCAAAGCAGGTTTTGTTTTCTTCAAAGGCGAGGAAATCGTGAAGAGTTTGATAAATTGAAATCTTTAGTAAATGATTGATGACTAATGTTTTTTAACTATTTTTTTGACAAACGACTGATTATAGGGTAACGTCAAAACCATTGAAGGCATTTGGGTGAAAGGAAGTTCAGACAAATCTCTTCCAATGGGTTGCTATAATTTTAATTTTAAAATAACACAAAAAACGTTCTCAAAAATTATGTTTATTTATATGGATTTCTCTTTTACATTATTACTATGTTTAATTTAACTAGGAGTACATGTGAACCTTCACAGTGACACTCGAACACTCGAACTGGCAATCCTACCGCCACATCGACGAATTTCTTGTTGAAATTAAATGTTTAACGAAAAAAAAAATTCTATTAAACGCTTACGTATATAGGCTGCTCATGGATATATTTTAATTAAGTTTGTATTTAACAAGTGCTATAATGATAAATAAACAAAAGGAATTTTATATATCATAATTGATTGTATACAAATACAGAGGGTCCAAAATATACACTCATATTTTCGTAGTGTATGTTTATGCAAGTTCTTAAATTACTAATGGTGGACATTTTGGCCACCTAAATTGGTTGCAGTAGTTAAACATACTTTTAATTTATTCATGAATATAGTAACACAATTTTCATGCGAAATTGTGCATGCATTTTTCATGCTGAAATGTGAGTACAGTTTTTGTACCCTTTTATACGTATATACGTATATTATAAAGAATTATTGGGTTGTCGGAAAAGTCATGACCGCATTTTTGCAAATAAAGGTATTGATCTAGTCGAACCTAAGTTATATGACACGAGTGATTGCAGAAACATTGGTCATCCATCTTTCAAGCGTTCACGACCAGCTGAAAAAGCAAGCTCGATATTTGGGTTCTTCGTGAACTCAAAGAAGTTCATTTGACGGTGCGTATAAATATCTGCGATATGCTCATTAAATGTGAGGAAAAAG
This sequence comes from Rhysida immarginata, assembly GCA_023313115.1. Lineage (NCBI taxonomy): Eukaryota > Metazoa > Arthropoda > Chilopoda > Scolopendromorpha > Scolopendridae > Rhysida > Rhysida immarginata. The sequence continues at coordinate 1,063,253 of JAHWFO010100866.1, forward strand.
ATCCTATTTGAAGCGACCGATAACTGGTGATAATTTGATTGTTACAACAAAGTGGTGCACAAAAAATCTTGATCCCGACGTGATGATTCGCCTCAAACGACATCGAAAGCGGACATTCATCGGAAGAGGCTTATGCTTTTAAGTGTGGTGCTATTTTAAAGGTATCGTATTTTTCGAACTCTTACCAAAGACCAAACAATTAATTCGAATGTGTACTGTTGGCAGCTGGATAGTTTAGCATTCAGAAATGTACAGAATTATTTAATCGTAAAAATGTTATGTTCCATCACGACAACCCAAAAACCACATACAAGTTTGAGCAACCATCATAAATTATTGGAGCTTGGATGAGATGTGTTGCCACAGGTACCATATACGCCTGATCTTGCTCGTCAGACTTCTACTTGATCTCTTCAACACTTCTGGCATGGCAGACCGTTCAATGCAGATGTGAGTATAAGTAGAACCTTGTTCAGTTTTTTAATGATAAATACAGATCCTTCTATGAACCAAAAATTATGAAATTCATCGAAAGATGGCAAAAGGTTATTAAGCAAAACATGGCAATATATCATTCATTGATCTTTGTTCTTTATATCCTTTTAAAAACATAGAAAAATACGTCATGATTTTTCCGACTGCCCAATAATACGCTCACTTTTTCTAAAGATAGGTAATAACAACACTGAGAGAAATGAATTGTTATGACAACCTTATCTATGGTCACTGTTAAAATATTTTATGGTTACTCCTGTCCCATCAATATTTATTGTTGTGTGGACAAAACTGTTTTGATAGTGTGTTTTGATCAGAGATCAATTCTCTTTATTAATCTCATTCAGTAAATATTGTTGTCAAAATGTTGTTGGCATAATGCTACACCCAACCTAAAAAACATGAACACCTCGAAAGAAGCAAACCAGTGGCTGAGTTAGCGAGAGAGCAGCTCGCACCGCCCATCCAACCAGCCTAGAGAGCTCGCCACAAAATACAGGAGGCTAATATGACCTATAAGCAAATTAGTTTCATTTTATCACGTCCCTTCAGCATACCTCTTTTCGGGGAGGCACAGCATTCTATTTGGGCTCATATGAAATTGATTAACATTAAAACTAACCAGTAAGGAATATAAAAGGTTGTTCATCGGAGTCGATTAGTGGAAACTTTTCCTATGAAATTCATAACTATTTATGAGACTATTCGAGAAACCCATGAATCATATAGCTAAAATTAACTAAAGATGATAAAAACGATTATTCTCGAGGTTATGAAACATACAGCTCTGGATTACAATACGCCATTTTTGACCCAGTTGGCCCAATCAATTTCTTGCGCCAGCTCAAAAATTCGCCTAAAATGAATTTTTATTTTCAAAATTTTCGTATTATTATCATCTGGAAATATAACTTACAATCAATAAAAATTTAAATGAATAAATGTCTGGGCCAAAGATGGCTGAAAAATACTCACGAGACCTGAAACAAAGTAATCAACAACCAGTATTATCTGCTAGCATTGGGGAAGGTATTGCCGTACCATAAACACTGTATTAAGCGCCCGGGCGCTTATTTGCAAAATGGTGACAATTTGATAGTGTAGCAAGATAAAAGTTTATTCATGATGCATCAAATTGTATTGGTGCTTCAACAAACAAGCGCTCATCAACTCCCTGATTGTTGCTACATCCAAAGCATTTCTCTCCGTGAATGAAGGTATTATCAGGTTAAATTTAAATATAGACGGATGAGTATGTTCCTGGTGTTTGGTAAAATCGTATCAATGGGTAACACTGAAGGTCTTTAATACAGTATCCCAAATTGATGTATACACTCTTTGAAACGTTATAGATCAGCAGCAAAATGCGATATAATTATAAGGTTTGTTGTGAATGATCCAGACGGCGCTGGAAAAGCATAGCAACAAGTTCGTTGATGTTCATTTGTTAATAAACCAAAATGGCGGTGAGACTTTCATTCGATGAACGTAAGTGGATACTGAAGTGTTATTGGAAAGTGGAGAATGTTGTTAAGGTTCAACGACATTGGGGAGTTGAATTTGGTACATCACCGCCAACAAGATGGTAAGAACTTTCTTCGATCCCACATTCAATCACAAATGGATAGGACGAAGAGCAAGTGCTACGGAGTTCCCGCCTCGATCTCCCGATTTAACTCTTCTCGACTTCTAACTTTCGGGAACTTTAAAGAACACGGTGTACGCCACAAACCTATAAACACTGACGTAATTAAGAAATCAGATTGAACATTCCATCAATGATATTTCATTAGCTACAATCCAGTCGGTATGTCGCTCTGTTCGACGTCGTTGTTGGGGGTGTACTGTGGCAGTAGGTGGACATTCTGAACATGTACGGACTTAAGGATTTTTAAGGAATATAATACAACAAAACAACAAACCTTATAATTCTGTCTCATTTCGTTGCTGAGTTATAACGTTTCAAAGAGTGTATACATCAATTTGGGACACTGCGAATTTACTTAAAAAAGTTTATTCGCTTAAGTGTTCACCGCTCATACAATCAATCATAATGTCTCAGTTACATTTAGACTCTCTTAATTGCTGTTAACATCAAAACATTACCACAACCGTCAACTAGTACGTTAAGTATTGCTTGTCTGCTAATTGATATACTTATGTTGGCAACATTTTCCAGAAATTTGATCGAGTTTTTCAAAGCGCACTTCAAGTAATTAACGTGTTCTTTTATTGTACATAACAATTCCACCAACTTTTCATTGCATCAGTGTTTATTCCCGACGATTTAGTATTACGTTATTATTTAGTAATCTGAAATAATGAGAAATCTTCTTTAGTATCAATTAAATGTTCGTATACATAGGTAATTGTTATCTTGTCGCAATAGGGAACCATTTCGATTATATATACAGGGTGTATCTGAACGTGTTGGCCACGGTATTGGTCCTCCACGGCCTATCCATCGACGGTTGTATCTCCAGAAGGAAGCGTTTGTGACCCTATGTTCATGGAACATATATTGCTTCTCTGGCTACAAAGAACGCATGCTATAAGTTTGTACAGACCGTTCAGATACACACTGTACACAGGATGGATACCAAAATGAGCTCCCCCCCTTTTATTTTCGTAACTGAAGCAGATATGTTAATTTTGATGAATCCAATGAATGGGAAGTTGTGAGTTACCTATCGCATGGTGCACTTTGCATCATCTCAAATTTGCAAATTAGACACATTCAAATCCTATCTTAAAAACCGTAACAGATACACGAAAAATTCCAATTGAAGATACACGAAAAATTCCTTTGAGCATGAAATTCCGAACAAAACAAAAAAAAATTCCAAAATCCGATGAACGGATCACCAACAATCACATGTTGAATTTAAAATGTATCAGTTATCTCCATATGCACTTCACAAAGACATATGAATGTTCGACATGCAAATCAAGAAATTAACAAAAATTACCATAATAACATTCACTTTCATGAGGAAAAGCAAATAAAAGTCATGTGTCAGCGTACAGAAAACAGAACAATTCCAAGATGGCAAGCTACACTGTTTCTGAAATGGTCAGCATAATCTTCTGCTTTGATTTGTGATTGCTGGTGATCCGTTCATCGGAATTTGGAATTTTTTTTTGTTTTGTTCGGAATTCCATGCTGAACTAGTCTTCAATTGGAATTTTTCGTGTATCTGTTACGGTTTTTAAGATAGGATTTGAATGCGTCCTAATTTGCATATTTGGGATGATGAAAAGTGCACCATGGGATAGATCACCCACAACTTCCTATTCATAGAGTGTGAGGAGTTCATGTGAAAAACAACAAGTTCGCCACCTAGTGACATTCTTTCAAACAATTTGGTAAGAGAACTCACTCAGAGCTCATTGAAATTAAGGTAAAAAAAAACAAACCTAATTTTTCCTAAATCATATAATTGTTTCTTTATTATTTTTAATAGTTTTTCATTTAATCGTTTTTATTAGCTTTCAGCAACACGTGAAATAGATTCTTTTATGTGCCAATGTAAAGTTGGTTTAGGTGGTTGCAAGCATGTGGCAGCAGTCATAGCTTATGTCAATGAGGACAAGATTAAGAGAAAACTAATTTTCACATGACTTGGAAAAATCCAAGTAAAAAACTGGAGTGCAAGGTGCTTTAATTAGCAAAATATTTAATTTTCCAGTAAGCGATACACTTTTCATCTATGTTTTTTTACATTGAAGCAAAATGTTTTTCTTTTTAATGCTAAATGTCATCATTACGTAGGGCAAAGAAGCAGTGTCAACTCCAACTCTAGAAGAAAAACAAAGATTATTAGAAATTTTGAGCATCATCAGTTGTGCTGCGCGCATCACATTACTTTCAGACATTAAAACACAGGATGAGAAAGTAAACAGTATTTAAAGGATAGCTAAAAATCATACATCGAAAAATAAAATTTCGGCCGGGAGATTTCTTCTTAGGTGTACCATGCATGTCAACAACACAGCGCTAACCTTTGAGACAAAGCTTCAATCCATTTTTCAAGCCTAACTTGATGCAGTTTTTCATTAGGAAAATGAAAAAACTGTACTCCTTGAGTGTTTTTATAGGTATTTGAGCAACCATAAACGCAATAATTAACATTTGATGACATAGTTTGCTTTATGCTTACTGGCTTGATGTGATCGTCTCCTACCAAAAGTTTTATAATCCGCCACCAGACGTCGGGGTTTTCAACTCCTCACAGCCTATTGGATTCATATCTGCTCCGGTTACGAAAATAAAAGGAGGGGAGGCTCACTTTTGTATCCACCCTGTATATGCCATAAGATCATCCGTTAATGGGATTAAGTTTGGAACCACAGAAAATGCATTGCCTTTAACAGTTTCGTCTTTTCACAAAACAATTCACTAATTTATTTCGGAAATTTTGGGGCCCAATGAGTACAATTATTTGTCTACTGAATGTTGCGATTTTTGTTTTCTCGTTGAAGAACTAGGGCCGCAACTTGATTAACAGGACACAATTCAGAGTCTTTCCTTTAAACATTGATATTTACATAGGAATCTATGCATTAACGAATTATAATTTTTGTATCTTGTTGAATCATTTTCCGTAATTATACACGTAAATTTAATAGGACAAGCTCGGTTTTTCTACAAACATTACAATTGTGTCGGTCATTTCAAAAACGACCTAATTCATGAAATTCAAATTTTACAGGAATCAATAAAAATTCTCTCATATAAAAGTATTAATAACTGAATTCCCGAAGTCGGTCGTTCTGTTGTCTATTTTTTTTCCGAATATTTTAATTTTTAATTCAGATTCGCATATGGCGTCAAAAAGTAAGAAGAAATTATAATAGGCACACAAGTCCTATCTATTCGGGAACATGCCCAAAATGTTGGTTAAAGTTAACATTTTGGTCCTTCGAGCCGAGTAGCGGAACCAAAACGTTTCAGATTTCCTTAATCATTTACGGCCGTACTCCTTAACTCACCAAGCATTAATCCACAAGAAAATTATGTCTTATTACAGTCGCCATTCAGGCCGTTTTGAATGATTAATTGTTTCTCTTGTTAAATTATTTGTTTCTATAATGATATCTTTTGTATTTAACCAAAACTCATTTCGTTTCCTCAATGCATAGCCTAGATAAATAATACGGCCTCTCGTAGCAACACTACAGTAAATACTTGTCATACATAGTCTCTAATTTTGTTCTTGAATATTTTTAATTATTTATAATTAAATATTTATAATTATTATTGATTGTTTATATCTTAATTCTCAATTAATTGAATATTTTTTTGCTTACTGTTTATTTTCTCCTTTCTAGAAAATTTATCATATACACAGTATTATTGTAAAGATACCTAGAGTATCTGTTTTGAGAAGCTGGAAGGAATCTTAAAGAGCACAATGTTCTGAATTTATTTATTACTTGTTGTACTGCATTTAATTTTTGCCATCATAATTCAGGAAATTAATACATTGAATAATTTTCCTGTGTGCAGCTGGTCATTATAGATATAATAATTTTTAAATATAAATGTATAAATGTAATAAACGATATACATAATATTAAGTTGCTGTCTAAAAATAAATTTGATGTATCCTCCCTATTGCCCTAGGAGGAAAATTTTTTTTTTCTAAAAGCAGAAACTAGATGGAAATCAAGTCTTTGCAAATGTTCTTCGAGAAAACAATTAGCCAGGAGCTATTCGTGAATCTTCTTGAATGAAATGAGCTTTGATATTTCACGCAAATTCTTTCGTTTTTCTTTTAGTTGATTGTCCAGAAAAACAGGGTTTTTTTTTTAATTATCGCAGCGCACACATCAATAAAAATAACTTTTTAGTCGTCTAAATTTTATTTAATGGAGATAGTAATGGATGTAATGATGGACAAGAAAAAAAACTACAACGTTGCCGGATGTACTTAGACCCTATTTCTGTAGTACTTCCGTTGACTCGTCCAGATAAAAACCTTCGGTTCTAATGCTGATCTCTTTTCTTTCTGTGATAATAGTTTTATCATCATTATCGAGTACAAGAAGAGGCGGCGGGATTATTCAATGTTAGGTAAGACAATCGCATGGAAGGGATAAAAATTACGACCTCTTTCCTGTGTAGAGAAAGGTTTAGAGGTGGTGCAATCAGCTATTTCAAACCACAAAGTTAAACCCACAAGTAAAGCGAGAAAAAAATTATAATAATTAGCTGATTGTCGCACTCGTGTATAGAGCTTTTTTTCTGACAAATGGACTTCAAAAATATCTATACACTACATTTAAGATAATAATTTATCACAAGAAGGTAAGAATCCTGCTCATTTTCAGTTTTTGTTGCCCAATTACAGTAGTTCCGGTTGTTCTAGTAATGGCATCACAGGAAAGTAAAATTTGATAATGAAGAAATGGAGAGTGATGCATGTCTTATCTCTGCTCGCACCAGGAAGACAACAATTCCAACAACGATCAACGGATTACTAATTCAAGTGGTTGAGATGCATTTCAACTGTCTTTTCAACTCCTCAGGCCGTTTGCTAGGGAAGAATTTCGCGTGGGAAAAATGGGCATGAAAGGCACAACTCTCGGCATCGTTCAAAAAGAAAAAAAGAAAAAAAAAAGAGGAATACGTCCCGAGTAGGAATTATATTTTAAACAAACGATTAGGCTAATAACTATTAAGAATAATTAGGAACTTCATTCGCTTATTCATGTTTTCAGTTATACTTCCAAGATAAGTCTATTTTCTCACCGTCACAAATAGACAGCACAAAAGGGTTTAATCAAATAAAACTTTAATGTAGTTCACCGAAGAAAGAAAAAAAATGTCATATTTCGATTAGGAGAAAATCCATTAGAGTATATGAAAATAATGTATATGTTAACGAACTCGTAACATACTAATTAGTTGCAAACGAACGGAGCCGAGAGGAAGCCCCGAGGTACAGACTCTATGGAAAGAAATTATAAAGACTTATTTTTCCTATCCTTGCTTCAAAGGAGAAGCGATGTATGTATTATGACTTTCTTTGACCGTTGGCAAAACGTGCTTCAAATGACTAAAGATCCCGTGTTGAAAATCTGTATTTTGACCCATAACATTTGCTAATCTCTGTTGCACCTCCATAATAGCCGCGGGGATTTAGAAGGAAATAATTACAAGACCTTTTTCGTAAGCAAAAAGAAGTCGTTGAATCAGATGGAGATGTATGAAAATAAAACTTACAAAAGGATGCAGACAAAATTTCCGGGTTCCGACAATTTTGATAACGAGCTTTGAAACAACGTAGAAATTGAAAAATGAAAAAAACATATTAAGTTTAAATATTCCATATGAATAGAAAAAAATGAACATATTGAAAGTGCACGATATAAAAATTTAGCAAATATTAATAGCCGATAACAATATTTCGTAAATATTCATTTAAAATGCCGACTTAAATTTGGAAGAAATTACTCGAACATTTCTTTAATAAAGTGATATATTTTATGCATTTAAAAAAAATAAAAAAAATTAATTTGCATAACTTTAAGATTTTATTTAATCACCCAAATAAAAGAGGCAGAGCATATTCTAAATTTGAGCTTTCTAGAGGTAAATATTTTTCTGATATTATTTGAAGAGGTGTATTTTTTATTACGGGTCATCACGATTTTCTTTTTCTAAATAAAGTAAAACAAATGACGTCAGTTCTAGCAAACACTAAAAGTATCTTTTACGAAGTTGCTTTGGAGGGTTTCTTGCTTATTCATTCACGACATACCAATGTTTAATTAGAAAAAATAGGGAAAAAGCAAAAAAAAAAAAAAAAAAAAATCCCTGCAAAGTGTTGTTTAAGTTATTGCACACATGTCCGTTTCGAGGCCACAGCGATGTCCAAAATAATTCCTTCGCTCTTTATTCGGCACACGTATCGCCAATATTCATATCGATCTATCAACACAAAACAATGGGTAAAACATTAATAACACATTCAAATAATACTTATAAACGCCGCGCTAAGGTAACCTTTTCCTTGAAAGTGAAAATAAAGTGAAAGGGCTAGGTTAAAAGTTCTTTATCATGAATTATGCTTCCATGCCCTAAAACATATTTGTAAAATTTACTTATTAAATTCGAATGCCTTCTGATTCCCTTATACTTTAATTCGGTTCAACTAGGGACATTCGGTATGTACTATATATTTAGCAACTAGAGGGTCACTATATTTATAAAAAAATTGTTGTAAGCAAACAGGCACCATCTTTACGTGTGCAACAGCTTCTCTTATACAATGCATAACAGTTCTTGATTTCGAAAGGCGTAAAGATTAATTTAAATCAGTTTTGATTCTTCTTCGTATTATAATGATTTCACCAGATATGAATGTTAAAGATTTAAACAAGTTTCTCAAGAACATTAAAATCTTGTTATTATTAAAGACTTGTCTTCACTTTTCTATTGCTAAAATTCTTTAAATAGGTATCCTACAGAATCCGTTATATAATTGCAAAAATTTCCCCTCTTCCTTTTAAATTTTTCTATAAGATATACATATGCACTCTTACTGTTTATAAACATTTTCTCCTCTTTATATTTTTCGAATCTCTATAATAATTTAACTTTAGCTTATCAAGGTCAGTAAACTGTTACATATCTCTTTAATGCATTTTCAATGTTTGCAACCAATATTTGTGAGCGTAAAAGTTAATAATATATATTTTAATAAACATTTGCGATTTCAACATTAGTATGTAAATTTTACAAAATGAATTTATCAATTTCCAATGCAACGCTATGATATTGTTCTGCAAGTAATTGCAAAAAATTAAAAAGAAGGGACCTCAATGGGCGTGTCTAATTGGATCTTTCTGTGCGTAGATAGCATATGCATAAAGGCTGGTTCCCATAGCTCCGATTTTAAGTGCGATCATGCGATAATTACATCTGAATGAGTCGAGCCTATGGAAACCGATTTTCTTAGACTGACAGGCACAAGGGAAGAGTTTTAATGAAGGGTGACACTTTGGCTCTGTTGATTAAAATGTTTACCTCCCTTTTTATATTTTGGGTGCCATTGTGACTGGACATCCTTATCCATATCTTGCCCCATATTACGGCTAGCTCAATCTCAGGCAAATCCCAATAATAAATTCCACTGAGTAATCAACAACCAATTTGTCAGGGTTCGGAAAAATGAAACTTTTTCTTTTATTTTTAAAAGGTGCCTAATGATGAAATATTTCAAAAGAAATAAGCAGGCAAAGTGTTAGAGTCACAACAAAATCAATCTTTATTTCAAGAAAAAATATTAATTGGAGAAAAGTAATAAATGCAAATGAACTTAGCTTCTAAAGATTAATTGACTATTCAAAATGACTATAAAATGCACCTGCTTGATTAAATTATGATAATCAGAAAAAAAGCTTATGTTATTCTTATTTTCTGATTATTCTTTTCAATACGTTTTGTGCTCGAGTGACCACTCTGAATGGGTCTCACCAAAACCTTAATATTTATCTATCAATAAACCCAGAATTCAAGAATAATTCTATTCTTCAACATATATCTAGCAAAATAGAATTAATCTTATCACTTACAAAACAGTTGCCAGTCTGATCTCTTATATCCGCAATAGCAATATCACAATACACAAAACTCTTATTTTTATCCAAAAGGCACTATAACACAGCACTGAATTTCACAGGAGAAAAAACACACAAATTCCACTCGAAGATCAAACGCTGTGCTTTGAGTGAGGAATTTGGATCAATCTCCTTATGAGTTCGTAGATTCTCTCAAAATGTCTAAGGAGAGTTCGACAAATTCCTACACTCAATCCAATGTAGTTGATACGTAGCTTGAAGAATCTCGGTTGCCTTCTCAAATCGTGTTGACTCACAATGCATCCTCCTTTCACTTGCCAAAATTATTACTCCTCTTAGAAGTCGTCTCGCTCTCACAGACTGTAGAATTGCTGATTCTTAAAATTCACCATCATCGACATTTATGCTGATTTATTCCTTGTATTAGGGGAATCTTTGCATAACATCTGCATCTTTCTTAAATCAGAATACCTTTAACTTCTTATTTTATCATCCAGTTATTATTCATATAATTCTTCCTACTTAATAGTATCACTGCCTCAATACACATCAGTGGGGTTTTTCCAAAATATCTTTAAACACAGGAGAAGTTCTCTTAACATGCCACCTAGGCTACTCCATATCACTTGCTCATCATTCCATGATATTTCACACCGCTTTACCCTGTAACATTTATGTGGTGAGACCCTTGAAAGAAATGCGAGGAGAAGAAGTTTTCCATTAATCGTTTGCTACACATATAAATGTAGATTCATTCACAGCATAACAAATTAGGGCTCCCTTCCTCAACATTTAATTCAACCCTGTGAATCCTGCTGTCCAGTCGGAGCTCCATGCTCCGCCAGCTACAACAGAATCACATGATAACTGACGCCATCTGCTCTGTAGAGGTTCAGAAACCACCTCACCCCCCCTCTTTTCGCAGAGCATCCTCTTATAGTTTTCTCAGTTTCCGGCCTCACTTTCGCCAAGAAAATTTAAATAAAAATCCTTCAAAACCACGTTTACTCAACAAATAAACCTCAATTCTCAACTTCAAGAAAGACACATTTTATCAACTGATAAATAATATCACCTCATCGATTATGGAAAAGACCAAAATTATTTCAAATCACAAAAATCACAAAGATCGCTTTTTCCGTTCTACATTGACATCCCCTCTACCTAACAACTCATTGAAAAAATCTTATTTATTCGTATTTATAAAACACTAATAACTCAATTGTAGACCTCATTACAAATAAAACACTAAAAGTTATCTCATCTATAGGTTAACCACAAATAAAGAACCTATATCTCAAAAGACCATCACAAAATCTATTCTAAAGAATCCACAAAAATTCACCTCTGTGAATTAACATGTTTCAATATTCAAAACAAACACATGAAACGTAACAAAGAGATATATCGGGGGACAGAAACTAAAAGCCCCATCTCCAGTTATTATTAAAAAAAAGTAACCTTGAAAATAACATAACCGCTGAAAACCTTTCTCTATAACAACTGTGACTGAAATTAGAATTGGAGGGGTGAATTCAAAAGTGAACCTAGTTCAAGAAAACTATTTCAGAATCAATGAGATATTTAGAAATGTTACTTTACTAAATCTCAAAAAGATTACAAAGATAAAACTGTTTCTGCACTATGCTATCAAAAGTTTCACGCCTATATTTTAGCGCTGCAACCATGATTTCACAAGAATCAATATGGTGTTGAACCTCCCTTTGCTTTTATTACGACCTCTACTCTCCGAGGAAGACTTCCCATTATATTATGGTAGAAAGCTTCAGGAAATTTCTTTCATTGCTCTCGAAGAGTGTTGTTAGGTTCAGTCAGATACTGAAGATCTGCTCTCGTCTGTAGTCACCGTCTGTAGTCACCGTTCATTTTATGTTCAATAAACTGTGTATAGGAGAGTTGCAGAAGTGTGGGTCCGTCATAATCTGGGATACTCCAATTTAAAAAATATTTACACAACTCTTGGTGCTGCCTGTTAATAATTTTCAGCGCTTCTTCGAAGGAGGTAGTCGTTGTTATCGTTGAGGTCGAAGTTGCAGCCGATTTTCCACAAAAAATCCGGTAAGTTTTATTCACTTCTAAGTAGTAAAATCTGTCAACAATGTCTCATGATAAGATAGAAACTTCGTTTTTAAACAATAAATATCCTATTTTGATTGGTATAGAGATGGAGTGTTTCCATAGCTACATGTGCTACATGCTGCTACTACAATTTCTATGGTGATAAACGATGTTCAAAGTTATCATTTATCTATGTCGGGACATTTTCTGTCTCCTATTGTGAATCCAATCCAAAGAATTTTATGAAACCTGTATAATTTCTTTTCCGTTTTTAATTGTTTTGCATATAGTGACTAAAAGCGAAAAGGGTTGATATCAAAAGCCAACATAAGAAAAATCAATTGCTTTGTTTTATTTTATCCTGCAATTTCCTATGTCCCGTCTTAGGCTCTTGCCTCCATTAGATTATACGTTTATACAATTGTAAAAGCGAATAACTTACGATACTTTTGGTATTAAGTGTCCATAATTTTTCCTATATTGTATTAATAGCTTCTGTTGACGATTCATAAATGAGTGTTTTTTTAATAAAGTGTATGTCACGTGGATTTCGTCAAGAAAATTGGCTCTCAAGAAAAGAGAAGCCGGATGACGTACACAGGCGAGCTGACGTCGACGATGGCATCCCGACGGGATCACGTGGGTCACGGAAATCGACACAGACACAGGAAACATGAAGCCCACGAGATAGGAGGCAAGTTGCTGGTCGTCCGCGAAAAGAACGCTACGAAAGCCCGAGTCAGGGGTTCTGATGACATGAGCGGGAAAATACACGCTATCCTACGGACTCCATGCTCCGAGTGACAGCCACGAACTCATTGCCGAGCGACGGGGAGTACGACGATAACTTCATGAAGGCGGTCGGGGAGCGACGCGACCAAGAGGAACGACAGCAAGCATATGGCGACGAGTGGAGCTGCGAGTCGACACAGGACCCACCCGGCCAAGCTTCAAGGTTTGCTGGAAAAAGCCACTGAACGGCTGATAGTTTACTTAAGTTCGCGCTCGCTAACGACGGAGAATTTATCGTGCTCCGACGAACCTTCCCCCACTGTGAAAGAGGCAGTGACAGATAATGGATGGAACCAATGTAAAGAAAACTGAGGAATGCGTTTCCAGCTAAGATTCATGGACCACAGAATCCGCATTAACTGTTTTTCTTATCTACAAACAAACGGAGTGAGTAATTTAACTGTATTTCGCACCCATATCCAAGCTACTGTGATTGGACAATTCGGAACGAACTCCTACTCCGATTCTAACGAACTGACGGAAAATGACAAGGCGTAATGAGTTTTTCCGTTCTCCATTCGTACATATTGCTCAAATGGAGCAGGCGGTTTCATTCCAGGGTGCTCGTCCTCTTTTCCCTAGACTCTCTTGTAATTATGTAACTTTCGAACCAAATTGAACTTCTTATAGTTACCCTTTGTGATTTACGTCTATACACGGCGGATAACGTTGATAACCATTTTACCCTGCTTTAGAACGCATCGAATAATACCGAGGCGTAATAGGCATTTAATAGACTCTTGCAGGACTTCCGATATCTCAGATCAGTAATTGATTTATCGTCTTTACGATTGTACAATTTTAGGGCGAAAATTTTGCGGCGTCAGTTTAAAGTTTATCTCCGAGATTCGAATTGTTCTGCATCAGCTCTCACTTCATGGCCAGTTCATCACGCTCAAGTGTGTACAAATATAATTTGCTTAAATGGGTATCTTCATCACTGATATGCAATGTGCTTCATGATGTCTGAGTGTTGTTTGTATTTTTATGAGTGAAGTGTGGTTTCGCCCTCATCACGTAATACTATAATTGGGGTTACAATTACCCCGTCGTTAAGTGCATGTGGTAAAAATTAAAATGCAAAAGTATTTTTATGCATGTGAAAAAGGTGCTAAGGCAGCACAAAGTTATTCTCATCAAAGTGCTTCAGTGTGTGTTATTTCTATAACTATTTTCTGTCAAAAAAGGAGCTTCAGCATCGAACCACATTATCAGTGCGTGGTGTGGTGATCAGTCATATTAAACTCCTACTACGATTACGTGAAGATACAGAGTGGTCTTCTTCGTATTTCTGTGTGAGTGTGTGTTACGTCATTGTCATTATTTCTTTGCCTGAAGACACGGTGATGTCATTAGCGACGATTACTTATGGCAACTGTCAAGGGTTTCAATTCAAATGCATCTATACTTACCATTGTGCTACACGTCATTCAACCCGGCGCTGGATCCTCGACATCAACTTTTCTCGCAAGTGTGTTTAAAGATTCTCGACTGAACCTCCAACGAGCGATGATAGATAGCCATATATCAGCAACCTGCATGCTCCGATAACGGCAATAAGTCGCTTCAAGAAAAATTCAGCATTGCGTACCAAATAGGATGCGGTGGAACTCTCATATATAAATTATAGGCTTCAATCGCTCTAAGACTGACAATCGCCCAGAGAAACTTTACCAATGACCCAGTGTGCAACACTTCCACTGTGCTGACTTTATTTATTTTGACATCTTATTTTGAGTATCCAATAAAATCTTATTTCTTGAATTCTATCGTTCCTGTCTCTTGTCTAAATGCTCTGTTAATCCACGTGACAGTGTGGTTCCAAAAAAAATATTTTCCTGAAAACGTCCCATTTATGCAACTCTTCCCTAAATATCAGGGCTCTGTGCAGATATTCCTTCAACGCCCGTGTCTTCAAACCATCCCCTCACAAATCTTGCATTGTGACAGGGAACACTGGTACAGGAATACTCTATTCCTAAACTGTGGCACAATGTCGGCAGTGCAGAATTTCCAGGATGTCAAGGAAATTGCAGACGTCATAGTTCCTGCTATTAGAATACGTCGGCCCATTCCACAAAATTCTTAGTCGGCACCACGCAGTCAGAATAAAGCGTTTTCCGGTCAACCGCGAGATCAAAACATTAATATTTTTTAACTGCAATACACCGGATATGGCTCCATGTGATTTTTTTTATTCCTCAAGTTCAAGAAAATCTTAAAGGGACGCCGATTCGATGATACCAAAAGCATTCAACGAAATTTGACAGCAGTACTAAGACCATTCCACAGAACGACTTGCAATACTCCAAATTCTAATAAAAAAAGAACGTTAATCCTCAACATAGATTTATAAACAGAATAATAATCATACGTTGAAATCAATAATGTTGATAAAAAATTAAGAAATTTGACACTACAACAAAATAATGTAAACAAAAACAAATTTATAAAAAACGACAGGTTTATTATAATTGATTTACATTTGAATTAAACTCTTTGGGTAATAAGTTAGCATTAATTTTGAATTCATAAAGGCCAAAAATTAGAGGTTACAATTTACAAGCAGAAATTTAATTATTGAATAGAATAATTTTACGTGTTTGGAGTGAAAAAAACGTGTATAACACTATGATCGTTAAACCTGATGAAGGACTCAGCGCAATCAGAAAGATCTAGTGATATTTTTTTATTTTCACTACAGGGTTATTTCTGTTTTTGCTTGTAAATTTATTTTCACTACAGGGTTATTGTGACAACTCTATTGTGATGAATCTTCCACAGTTGCAATGGGTTTTTTGGACTGAATTATTTCATCGAATAATTTCTTGGGTTCATGTATAAATCATTGGAAGCAATTCTCTGATTTTACAGGAGTACTAATACATGTAGATTTTGATTTGAATGTTATTTAATAAGTTTAATATTAAATTTAATATACAATAGAACACTGATAACTGAAATTAGTACACCGGGATATTAATCTGCCCCGTGTAGCGGTAGCTACGTTAAGGAAAAAAAAAAAAGAAAGAGATCGAGTGAGGCAAACAATAGTCACCCAGTCGATTGGCAGCAGTAATATAGGGCAAGAGCAGAATCATTACACTACTGTTACTAAAAAGATTTGGAGATTGGGTAAAGGATCGACAACGACAAATGTGCCTATGCTAACCAAGAAAAAGGAAACCACTATTCCACTGGGGGTTTTTTTTGTTAATTTTTATTGTGGAACAGTGGTTTCCTGTTACTTGGTTAGCATATTATATTGTCCACAGTTTCTGGCTTATTTCCTTTATTACAACCGTTTCCTAATTGACAAGGTGCATGGGGTTTTTATTTTTCCCTGCTAGTTACAAAGGAAGATCAGTATAAAATTGCATAAGCTAATCCTCGAGGGAGGGCGCCCAGTACATCGAAATTCTGCCGTGCGGGAAATTCGGTTCTAGTGTCAAAAGCAGCGCTTGTCATTCAAAATAAAAGGGATTCTATCTCTAACTGTGTATGCGAAGCGGACCTGAGTAAAAAAGAAAGAAAAAGAAAAAATTAGTTAAGGCATCGTTATCCAACGATAACAAGGTTTTAGCATCAAAATATTACGAGCAGTAGCTGTTCGTGACTATAATAAGTGGAGGGGCACAAATACAAAATTTCAGGTCCTTAGACCTTTTCGTACAAAAGTTATAGCTTCATTTGTATTTGGAGCCTCGAGGCCTCAGAGGACTAAATCAATTTTCGTGTGTAATAGCTAAAATTTTAAGCAACACATTATAAATATAAAATATCTCAGGTTTCTGGTTTTAAATTTATAGCTTGATTTGAGATTCAGGCCGCAACTCCCCTGCCAAGAGACTTATCGAATTTTTAATATAGATTAGCTAAATTTTTAAATACCACACTATGATTAAACAAAATTTCAAGACCGTAGGCCTTTCCATTCAAATATTATAACTTCAATTGTATTTGAGGCCACCAGCGGCCCCGAGGACTATACCAGTCTCCTTGCATATTGTCTATAATTTTTAAGTAACGCACTGTAAAAATATAAAACTTCAAGTTGTTAGGCCTTTTTATTATTCAGATGTTAGAGGTTAATTGATGATTTGGGCTTCAGGGCCCTTGTGGAGACCTAAGAGCCTTATACCAGTTTTTCGTGTATATTAGCTAAATTTCTTAGTACACTGCTATAAGTATACAACTTTTCAGATTTCTAAGCCTATTCGTTCAAACATTATAGCTGTATTTGTGTTTAGGGCCCCCGCCAGGGCCCCAGAAGATTATATAAATTTTATTGTATAAGAGCTAAAATTTTAAGTAACACACCATATATATGCAAGAATTCAGATTTCTGGATTTCCTGTTCAAAAGTTATAGCTTGATTTGTGACTGGGGGCTCAGGGCCCATGTCGAGACCCAAGAGACTTATACCAGTTTTTAGCGTATATTAGTTAATTTTTTAAGTAATTTTATGTAAGTAAACAAAATTTCAGATTTCTAGACCTTTTCGTTTAAAAGTTGTTGCTTGAGTTTGGGGTCTGTGGGGCTCTGCTGGGGCCTATATTACTTTTTTTGTATATTTGCAATATTTTTTTAGTACCACACTATGAATATACAAAATTTCAGGTTCAAATTTTAGTACCACACTAGGCCTTTCCGTTCAAACATTATAGATTCAATTGTATTTGGTGCCTCGAGGCCCCTGGCGGGGTTCAAGAGGCTTATATCAGCTTCTTTCTATATTGGCTATATGTTTTGGTACCAAACTATAAATATACAAATGTTCAGGTTTCTAGACCTTTCCGTTCCAAGTTATAACTTGATTTGTATTTGAGGCCTCAGGGTCTTCTGACGGGCCCCATAGGCCTACATCACATTTCTTGTATATATATGCTATATTTTTCTTTAATACTTACTATACTATAAATATACAAAATTTCAGGTTCCTAGGTCGTTCCGTTCATATGTTATCGCTTCAATTGTATTTGGGGCCTCGGGACCTCCGGAGAGGCCTTAGAGGGTTATACCACTTTTCTTGTATATTATTTTTAATTTTTTAGAACCGCACTAAAAATTTATGAAATTTCAGGATTTTTGCCCTCTTTGTTCAAAAAATAAAAAAGGGAACCATGAAATTAATACAAGTGGCCCCTGAGGGGCCCCGGGCCACCCAAGAGGATTCGCTATAGTTTTCTCACCGTCCTCTGTATAGGGCCTACGTGTGTAGAAAATTTCAAGCCTCTAGGTCAATCCTTTCAAAAGTTATGGCTTGTGCATACATGTTACACACATCTGTACCGTTGTTAATAAGGTTGTAGATGATGCTAAAACTAGGGAAGAGGGAGAACGGGAAGCGAAGTGATGCTCTTTTGTTGAAATAAAGATACACCTAGCGATCCTAACGTTCGGGACATAAAACGTTAGTCCCTTTAACCTTAAACCCACAGATCATTAAAGAAAATCTCTGCTTTAACCTCTAACCCAGATATGAAGAGCACTTTTACTTTTGATATGAAAGCGACTAACTGTGCCTGCCTGCAACTGCTGTCAGTACAAGCACGATGGAGATATTATACATCTCCATCGTGAGTGCAAGTGAATTTGTGCTGTTTTTATAATATTTATTGATGGCATTGATATTTAGCAGGGTATTGTGGAACGAAAACATGCCGAAATTCCAATCGGAAAGTAGGGATTGAAAGAAGTTAATTCAAAGAGGAAAGTGAAAATAGAATGGAAAGAACACCAGGGAGGACGGAAAACTGGAATTAGCCACCAGTCACGTTATGGAGGGGGTTGACGTAACAGCCGATTAACTCATGTCCCAGACGTTGAGATCAGTGGCGCTGTTTTTATCAACACCTAAATAGCATTGAATCAGTTACGAACTTCGCTTCCCGTTCTCCCTCTTCCTTGCTAAAACCTTAAAAATTGTTGCTCAGACAACAGTGGTCAGATGACTTTTCACTCCCTGCGTACGCTTCAAGCCAACACCACCTAGAGTGCGTTCACTTATGCGTGACTATGAGTCATTCGGATTCCGCTTCTTTATTTGCTCCGAGTCATTTGGTCTCCGTTTCTTTATTTGCTCCGAGTCATTTGGTCTCCGTTTCTTTATTCGCTCGGAGTTAACTCCCTTGACCTCTAACATCAGGGTACGCTTGGAGTCTTTCGGAGTTTGCTTCTTTATTCGCTTGGAGTGTGACTCGAGTTAACTCCCTTAACTCCTGCTTTCAAGCTGGAGTCATAGGAGTCAATAAATTTAATGAGAAAGACGACGCAACAATGAAGAGTGCCAACAAAGTTGCGACTTCAACGATGATTAATTTTGTTACAATGAGATATCGTTTGCGAGCGCGCTTATTAGGAGCCGTGGCAACCACACAAACAAGAGAAGACTTTATTTCTTCAAGCTGGCGCATACGTTGTTTAACTATCAACATGGCCGCCTCTATCTTTCGAAAGTGCACGTTCATAGCTTACCATAATTGATTAGCCTTCCATTGTTGTAAGGCTTGGCACGATACAAACGAAAATTTAGCTTAAATTGATCGAAAATTTGATTCAAGACAATTTCTTCAGCATAATTATTAATTTTTATTTGCTCAATCTCAGTTCCATCTTTACGCATGAGGCCACCCTAGCCTCTGTGATAATAAATTAAAATTACAATTATGACCAGAACTTTGTTTTTACAAAAATAATAAAAAATTAAAAAAAATGTTATTGTTTATCCCTGTTAATAAAAAATAGCTTAATGTTAAAGGTCCCCATAACTAAAAGTGCCATGAGCACTGCTCATGCTTTTCTGATGCCTCCGGAGGTTACGAGAAGGGGAAAAAGTATCTTGAATCTTTCACAAGCAGTGTTGCCAATTTAGCAGGGATGTGTCCAATTTAAAAGTTCATTTTCATTATTTGTGCATTATACATTAATTTACGAAGTAGTATAATATATTTATTTATTAATGAATGATTCTATACTCATTTATAAATGGAGAAGATAAAATAACATATAATAATAATAAATAATAACAAGTTAACCAATGAATAATGATGAGAGTTTTTGAAGGGAATTGAAGACTTGTAAATGAATGGTAGATGGTTACTGTGCATTGTTTAATTTTTATTAAAAATGTCCAACAAAAGACAAGCGCATGAAAAAAAAGGCTAAATTGGCAATACTGCACACAAATGATTATAACGATCAAAGTCTTCGATTGTTACGTCGTTGTGTTGACTCTGAGCCATGACGCTAGTACTCTGATCACGTGATCACATTGACTCGGAGCATGACTCTGAACCAAGGCAAGTAGAGTATAAGGTATGCTGATCATTCCTAAGGGGCTCTGACTCACGTCATTTTGACGTCATCGATGCTCTCGCCATCTGGTGAGCACCGGGAGAAAAGGCCCAATCATATAGTAAGCAGTGGCTTGATCGGGCCGTTTTTCCCAGTGTTCACCAGATGACGGGAGCATCGATGACGTCAGCCAGAGCCCGGAAGGCAGTGATCGAGTATACCTTATACTCTACTTGCCTTGACTCTGAACCACGGTCAATAGATATTCATGGTCATCGAGCTCCATTGTTAAAATGAAGTTAAAGTTTCTAGCTCCCGGTAGGGCGGAAAACTCTATTGAAAAATGGCGCTGCATGTACAATCTGCCCAACTGCGCCTGCAGCGCCACCCTATCGGCAGACAGAAACTTTACTTTCGCATTCAGTTTCAATGAAAATCTCTATCGCAGGTTGCAGTCGAGAATAGTGCGATCTATGCGGCACCTGGCGCGATCTGTTTTCCTTAGCTTCTCGAAACAATGCATATCCCCGAAGCTCGATGACCATGAACATCTATAGACCGTGCTCTGAACGAATAAGTGAACGCACCCCTAGACAGAAGGCCTGCGCACAGAAACATCATGCATTGTTACATCATTATCAAACGGCCAAATTTACGGTTTATTATTGGTAGAAATATGATTAATAATAGCCGCTTTAGTGTGATGTAACAAAGTATGACGTTTCTGTGCACAGGCCTTCTGTCTAGAGGTGCGTTCACTTATTCGTTCGGAGTCATGCTCTGAGTCAATGTGATCACGTGATCAGAGTACTAGCGTCATGGCTCAGAGTCAACACAACGACGTAACAATCGAAGACTTTGATCGTTATAATCATTTGTATGCAGTATTGCCAATTTAACCTTTTTTCATGCGCTTGTCTTTTGTTGGGCATTTTTAATAAAAATCAAACAATGCACAGCAACCATCTACCATTCATTTACAAGTCTTCAATTCTCTTCAAAAACTCTCATCATTATTCATTGGTGAACTTGTTATTATTTATTCTTATTATTTGTTATTTTATCTTCTCCATTTATAAATGAGTATAGAATCATTCATTAATAAATAAACATATTATACTACTTCGTAAATTAATGTATAATGCACAAAATAATGAAAATGAGCTTTTAAATTGGACACATCCCTGCTAAATTGGCAACACTGCTTGTGAACGATTCAAGATATTTTCTCCCCTCTTCGCAACCTCCGGAGGCATCAGAAAAGCATGAGCAGTGACCATGGCACTTTTGGTTATGGGGAACCTTTAACATTTAGTTTTTTTTTATTAACAGGAATAAACAATAATATATTTTTTATTATTTTTATAAAAACGAAGTTCTGGTCATAATTGTAATTTTAATTTATTATCACAGAGGCTAGGGGGGCCTCATGCGTAAAGATGGAACTGAGATTGAGCATATAAAAATTAATAATTATGCTGAAGAAATTGTTTCGAATCAAATTTTCGTTCAATTTAAGCTACATTTTCGTTTGTATCGTTCCAAGCCTACAATAATGGAAGGCTAACCAATTATGATAGGCTATGATCGTGCACTTTCGAAAGATAGAGGCGGCCACGTTGATAGTTAAACAACGTATGGGCCAGCTTGAAGAAATAAAGTCGTCTCTTATTTGTGTGGTTGCCACGGCTCCTAACAAGCGCGCTCGCAAACGATATTTCATTGTAACAAAATTAATCATCGTTTAAGTCGCAACTTTGTTGGCACTCTTCATTATTGCGTCGTCTTTCTCATTAAATTTTTTGACTCCGGTGACTCCAGCTTGAAAGCAGGAGTTAAGGGAGTTAACCCGAGTCGCACTCCAAGCGAATAAAGAAACAAACTCCGAAAGACTCCAAGCGTACCCTGATGTTGGAGGTCAAGGGAGTTAACTCCGAGCGAATAAAGAAACGGAGACCAAATGACTCGGAGCAAATAAAGAAACGGAATCCGAATGACTCAGAGTCACGGGAGTCGCTCGGAGTGACTCCAAGTGAATAAGTGAACGCACCCTAGGTGGTGTTGTTCAAGCCGGCGCCAACAATGCTTAAACGTGCAACAACAATGCCAAACTGTTTCCGTAACACTTTTTGGTGGCGGTTTTCGCATCACGTTTTTCATAGAATGATGTCCAGCCTGAAAACATTATCGTGTTAATAAGATATAATTACAAATCTGGTATCGCAATGACCGTTACTGGCGGAAACCAAAATAAACATTTATCAGTGCAAGGAAAAATTGTTCATGGCAGGGATTAACACAAGAGCTCTCGCTATAATATGTCAGAGAGGTAATTTAATATAGCTCATCGTATATGAGCATTAACATAGTAGAAAACTGAAGGCTTCCCACGAAGAGGGATCTAAGTGCAAAAATTAAATTTTTGGAAAAATTGAAAAAACCACAAATTATTTTTAAAGTAAACAGTAAGTGTTTAATTTATTAAAATACACTGTAAAAACATCATAATAGTTAATAATATGATTTTGGATGATGGAATTTTGAGGATATTCCAAAATTCAATTTTTAAAACTGGAAGAGGGATCCAACTACAACATGAGTTAGATCTGTTTTCCACTATTATTATAAATTTTATTCCATAACATATTATTTTAATTTACAAATGCTTTTAAGTGCCTAAAATCAGAAAAATTAAATCCTACAAAGGCAAAAACATTTTAAGATCTTTTATGTACAATTTTTTAAAGATTTGTATAAAATTTCCTGTATGCTGTTTCCAAGTACTTCACCATATCCATTAGATCATTGTACTTTTCCGGTTTAATGGGCAAAGGCCCACTGTAGGCTTGTGGCAGGGTGACAGGAATGTTGGGAGATCGCGTTGGGTGTCCATTTTTGTTAACAGGTACTAGTCGATACAATTTCCAAGGTTGTAGAATATTGTGTGAATCTATTGTGCTTACGTAACTTGGATCACATTTTTCAAACAGAATCCACATTACTTGTAAAATCTTCAGCTTTGAGCCTTTTTTGATTGCTTTTTCTACAGCACTAAAACCAAAGATGTCATTTTGATTTATCACAATAACTTCGAATGGGTCAACCCTAGCGTTCGCAATGATTTCAACCAGCTGAGCAGGGATATAAACAACTCTATTCTTCAGCCTTTTTTCGATTAATGCAAAATCTCGGTCAAGTCTTGAAGACATCAACAGATGTATTACCGGTGCCATAGAAGCTAGTAAATATCCAGAAAATAAACCTCCTCATCAAATCCAACTCACACTTGGAATCCAACGCCTTATTGCTGAAAAGAAACAGGACAAGTAGGCTATGACAACGCTATCGTGAACCTTGGCTGAAAACCGAGTACAAACAGGCTAGTGCGAAGAGTCCAAGAGGAGATAAAAGAGCTTCGAGACGCTAGATGGAATGACAAACTCAAAAGCTTGTAGGTTCGCGACAATTCCATCTGAAGTATGGTCAGAGCTTTACAGAAGAAGAAAAATAATACGCTTCCTCCACTCCGTACACCACAAGGTACTATGTGCAAAGTGATCAAGACAAGGCCCAAGTCATTGCAGATTCACTAGAAATGCAATTTGTTACTCTTATTAACAACAATCCCGAGAGCCAAATCATGACTCAGCGTGTGGAAGATGGTCTTGTCAACATTGTAGAAGTCCCGCAGCTTTTAACTAAGAACAACATCGAGGCCAGAGAGCTCGCCACGATCATAAGTAAACTGAAAAAGAAGAATGCTCCAGGAAGAGACAAAGTGAGCAAAAACGCCCTTATGAATCTCCCAAAGAACTTTATTGACTATCTCACCAATATCATTAGAGACTGCTGGAAAATTTCTTACTTTCCTGCATCTTGGAAACAATCTATTGTTTTGAGTATCCACAAGCAGGGACAAAACCCAGCAATTCCCTCTAGCTACCGACCTATTAGTCTGCTCCCCTCAATGTCTAAAGTTTTGGAGAAAACGATCCTCGTCAGATTCCAAGACCACTATCTCGCCAATGATCTACTTCGGAAAGATCAGTTTGGCTTTCGTACCGCCCACTCTTGTCAGATGCAGATACGGAGGCTCGTAGAAGACCTGAGCTCCCCCTTGAACCTTTCCAGGTACTGCGGAGTGGTATTCCTCGATGTCAGTAAAGCTTTCGATTATATGTGGCATGGTGGCCTTGTCTACAAGATGATTAGAGACGGGTTTCCTCCCGATTTGATTTTGATGGTGAAATCCTTTCTCACCGACAGGTCCTACCAAGCTAAAGTTGGCGAAAATCTATCCACGCCCTGTGTTGTAAAGGCCGGTGTCCCTCAAGGTTCTGTCCTCGGGTTCGTGCTATTTAATTATTTTGTGCATGATTTCCCGAAACACAAAAATTGTAATCTTTATCTCTATGCTGACGATACTGCACGTTATCACTCATCTACAGCAGGCCCTGAAGATGTTCGAAGACTGGTTTAACTGCTGGAAGCTGAATCTTAATGTCGGAAAGTGCAAGGCTATGTACTTCAAGAGAAAGTTCAAGCTTCCCCCAGAGTCTCTTGTTCTATTCAATAAGAAACTGGACTGGGTAGACAAATATCTTGGCGTTGTCATCGACTACAGACTCTCTTGGAATCGTCACGTGACCCAAGCTCTGAACAAAGCGAAGAAGGCTAAGTACAGTCTCATAGCTCTCCTGGGTCGCAACAGCACCCTCAGCATCGACAATAAGTTACTTCTGTACAAGTCGATTATTCCGACCATACTCCTCTATGTCATGCCTGCGTGGATGATTATCTGTAGAAGCAGATGGAGCGAGCTACAGTCATTCCAGAATGTAACTCTGAGGACCATTGCCCAGCATGACAGAAGGACTGTGGAGAACCAATCCATCTATTCAGATTTAAAAATGGTCCACATCGGGAAGTTTATACAGGATCTCATTTTGATTATGGTGCAGAAGATGAAGATTCACGCAATGACCAAGTGACTGGAATACTGAAGAACTCAATGGTTATGAAGTGGCATATGAGGTATCGAAAACCGAGGCAAATTCTTGACATCAACTTTGAAGACATCAGCAACGTTTCTTTCCCGGACTACTGGAAGATGTGATAATGTTCTTTCTCGTTGTTCTTCCATTGGATGCCAATAAAGGAGATTTTGGAGATCAAAAAGCACGTACCTTTTGACAAAATTACCAGGTCGAAAGGACACCATAAAGATCAAGTGTCACGATGAAGAAAGCCATAAAAGTCTTGTGTCTAGAGTGAAAAGCAATGATGTGCTTAAGATCCAACATCATCAACTTAAATCAGAGAAAACGCTTAAATACGTTGTCCGAAATGTTGATACAACATATGATCTGCAAGACTTTTGCGAAGACCGCAGGAAGGCAAACTGTTTTCCAGAAAATGCTATCAGCTTAAAAAAGCAAATGGTGCAGTAGAGATGCCAATGGTTTTCGTTTTACTTGAAAATAATGAACATAATAAGTCTTTTTGAATTTGAAGCGTGTCGGTCCTCTAGCTGTTATTGTTGAGTTATTTAGAGGCAACAAAAGGCCCTTGCAATGCTATAACTGTTTACGTTTTGGTCACGTATCCCAAGGTTGCACCGAGTCGCCACGATGTAATAAGTGCGCTGGCGACCATCAGTCGAGGGATTGTACTAAAATAAAAGGCAAAGACCCCCCCAAAATGTACACGTTGTTCTGGTGGGCACCATTCTAGCTACATCAAGTGTCCCAAATATCCACAAGTCAAAAGGCTCAGTACCAAAATGGTAGAGGAAATATCCTCTGCTTCGGTCGCATCTAGTTCTGCTGATACTAGGGACACACGTACCGCCGACCACACTCAATTGCGTGATATTTACAGGTTCCTGGGAAATTTGCTAAATCAGTATAAAGAAAGTGGAAAAGCACTGCCACATATTACCTCTCACGAATCTAACAAATGATCATGGACAGACACCCTACAAGATCATTAATCAAGGGAAACTTCAATGCAATATTTGGAATGCGAGGAGAATCGCTCGCAAGCGCATCGAATTTTACAATTTCCTTACAAATTGGAATGTCGATGCCTCTTTCGTGTGCAAGGCCCACCTGAAATCTACACAAGTATTCACCTTACCTGGATATCGTGTTTATCGCAAGGATCGGCCACTGGGTAATAATGCCAGCCACGCTTTTGTTGGAGCAGCGATCATTGTTAAGGACGGCATTCATCATCGTGAGTCTGTCCCTCCAGACTGTGCGAATGGAAGCAGCCTCCGTGATTATAAACGATGTGGACGCAGTTGAAATTAAGTTCATCTCTTTATATAACTCACCTAAGCACAAGCTTGAATTGTGTGAACTTGACGAGCTGCTGTCTGGCCATTCCAGTTTTTATTTCGGGCGACTTGAATGCCAAGCACCATGCGTGGAACTCCAAATGCCCCAATCAAAAAGGCAATATCTTAAATGGATATAACTTAAACGAGATTGACACCTTCGTTGCTGGTCCCCTTGATGACACGTACTATTGCGACCACTCTCCTGTTAGCGACGTGCTGGATATTGCAGTTCTTAAAGGTTTCCTCAAGTCCTATAATATATTCACAGTCGACGACTTATCTTCTGACCACCGTCCTGTGATATTTATGTTTGAGGGCTTAAACGTCGATAAGAAGATTGTGCTCCGCTCTAAACAAGACTGGAAGCTCTTTAGGGACATTCTTAGAGGAAATAGCATTCCTTACAAGGAGGTTATTGATAAGGAGGATATCAATAGTAATATTAATGCTATCACCCGTGTTTTCAACGATACCACTACTTCCAGTACCTCTACTGTCGAGCTTAAGCGTCCTGAACATCTCGAACTGCCCCTTATGTCAGGCGTCTTATTCTCGAAAGGAATTCTTACAGAAGATTTTGGCAGCGTAAGCGACTTCCCTTCTTCAAGACCAAGTACAACCGGCTTTCTCGCAAGGTTCAGAAGGAGGTTAAAGCACAACGAAATCAAAGATGGAGTGAAAAACTGAAGTCCTTGTCTGTCCAGGACAACTCTCTTTGGGGAACTGTGAAGGCCTTAAAGGGTAACAGACCAATCCAATTGCCACCACTGCTTGCAGGCAATGGCAATGTTGTCACCAGTGACGGAGACAACGCTCAACTGATCGCTGGAAAAGCCAATTTACCACGCCTGATGATACAAACTTGGACAGCCTCCCAAAACACTCAGCTAGTTAACGATGGGTGTATCGCTTACCAGTGCATTCATCGTGTTCCCACCCCTGAGGAAGTCATTAATGCCCAAGAAATCTCCGACGTCATCAAGCGACTTAAAACCAAGAAAGCAGCAGGTATTGATTCCATCACTAACAGTGCCCTCAAGAACTTGCCCTCTAATATTGTCTCTATCATTACCAAAGCCATGAATGACTGCTGGATATTTGGTTACTTCCCCGACCAGTGGAAAGAGTCCGTCATGGATACCATACCAAAGCCTGGTGTAAACCTTGCTCTTGCTGTCAGCTACAGACCCATAAGCTTGTTACCTGTGCTATCAAAAGTCTTTGAACGCATCATTCTGAACAGGTTTAACGAATTCTGTGTAGGAAACAATCTCCTTCGTGATGAGCAATTTGGCTTTCGCCCAGTCACTCCTGCCAACTTCAGATCTGGAGGCTTGTTCCAGACCTAAATACTCCTCTTAACTGTGCTAAGTATGGTGGTCTTGTCTTTTTGGATGTCCATAAAGCTTTTGATCAGGTTTGGCACAATGGCAACATATACAAGATGATTACTTGTGGTTTTTCGGAAGAACTGATTTCCTTGATTAGTTCCTTTCTGTCAAACAGGACATTTCGTGTCAAGGGTGATTGCTCCATGTCTAATCCTTGTGACGTCAATGCTGGTGTTCCCCAGGGTTTATCCTGGGCCCTGCACTGTTCAACTTTTTCATCCATGACTTCCCAACTTTTACTAATTGCAAGCTATATCTGTTTGTTGACGACGCGGCCATCATGACTACTGACCCCAATCCCGATCACGTCATATCACGGTTACAAAAGGCCTTACATCTATGCGAGAAATGGTTTGTAAAGTGGAGGCTCGACCTAAACATTGACAAGTGTAAGGCGATGTTCATTACGAAGAAACATCGAAAACCCCCGAGTCCTCTCTTCCTTTCTGGTAAAGAGCTCGAGTGGTTAAAAAATTATAAATACCTGTGTGGTGATACGAGATGGTACCTCGTAGATGCCAGGCTAAATTGGGGTCACCACGTCTCCTATGCGATAAATAGAGCTAAGAAGGCAAAATTCAGTCTAGTTGCTCTTCTGGGGCGAAACAGCGCCCTTGGAAAGGATAGCAAACTTTGTTTTATAAGATGGTTATACGAGTCATTCTTCTTTATGGTATGGCTGCCTTGGCTACAATATGCAAATCCAGATGGAAGGATTTCCAAACTTTCCAAAACATTACCCTGAGGACTTTCGCCCAACTTCACAGGAGAGTCGCAACAAATATTTCTATTGCTGAAGATTTCCATATATCTCCAATTGGTAGCTATGTCCAGGAGTCGCTGAAGAAGTTGCTTCTGAAGATTAAGGACCATCCCAATCCTCTGGTTGCAGATATTCTGAGCATTCACTCACGTTTAGAAGTTTCCTCAGGCATCTCAGGCCTCGACACGTCATGGATATCAATTTCGACGACATCCAAAAGGCCATCTTTCCCGAATAATGGATCTCATAGCGCCTCGTGCCCCTCGTCAATCAACAATCAACTCTATCGTCCTTATAGGAAAGGACCCCATCTTATCCTCTAGATGACTTAACTAGGTGTCATCTGGCTTCTTGCCTAGTTCAGTGTACTTCCCCTGGTTACTTCCTGGATGAGTATGGCAGTAAAAGCGTTGCTTTCGGATCGCTCGTTTCGTTTTCCCTGCGCTGTTCGATTGTCGATTGATTGATTGTTGATAATCAGGACGATCAGGACGGACACGCTCTTCAAGTTATCACCTGTACTTTTTTCAGGTATCATCTCATTGCTCTCATTTCACGGTGCGCCCTTTTTTGGGCAATATTCACCTTCTGTTACGTCTTATGTGCTGGTCCCTGGCGTTGGAATTAATATTCCCGTAAACCAGTACATCAAGACGCTCACTATCCTTCTGGGTCTCTGGCGGTGGGATTAATTTCATCGCAATCCTAACTAAGGACATTTATCATATCATCTATTATCATCCTAATCATTCACAAGTGGGTCCCTGATGTAGAATTAATCTCTCGCAAACCTGACTTGTTCTTTTCCTTAAAGCTAGATGCGTCCTTCTCAGGACGGCTTCCTTAGCACACACCTAGCTGCAAGGTTATTCTCCCCTTACCTCTTCCTGGTTCTGAACAAATCTCTTTTAAGAATATGATGGCTTTGTCCAAATTAATGACGGTGAAGTCGGCAAAGGAGTCTTTGCAGTGCCTGACGGTAAAGGTGTGTCCTGCAAAAGGGCCTACAGGGATGCCTGTTTGGATGCTAGGTTTGCTGTATTTGACCTAATATCTAATGAAATGCTAGAATCTCTCAGGAATGACATAAACGCCAAGTACAATGCACTGGAGGCGAAGGTCGACTCCTTACGAACAAGTTTTGATGAGAAATTCAATGGAATCAATACAAAAATTCAAAACTCTCGTACAGACGTCATCAAAAAGATAAATAATTTCAGAAAAGCCTTTGAGAAATATTCCGGGACCCCAAAGGCGGGAAACTCCATGGAAGAAACCTATCTCCCTTGCTAACAAAGTGCATGGAAACAAGTCATGATCATGACTGTTCGACAAACGGTGGCAACAAAAGAAGCCATTCCGAAAGAAGTGATGGAGAAATGGAAGACGGTGCCTGGCCAGTTGTTCGTAACAAAAAACCCAGAAAGGGACGAGCACGAAAAATACCCAGATTAAGGTAAGTGAAAAGAGAGCTGTTTACATTCCCCCTATTATCGTTAGACATCACGGGAAACCGATTAAGGAAGTGCTAAATAAGATAAAAAATCACGTAACGTTAGATAATATTACTGCACATACCGGATGCTCAGATACTATCAAGATAAAATACCACGATGAGGAAACTCACAATACCCTCGTGTCAGGAATCAAAATGAATGCTGTGCTTAAAATCCAGCATCATCAGCTCAAGTCTGAGAAGCTGTTAAAATACGTTGTCTATAACCTATGTCATGTAAGATTTTTGCGCACTCCTTAGAAACGCTAACTACTTCTCCGATAAGGCAGTTAGACTTAAAAAAGCAAATGGTGCAGTTGAGATGCCAATAGTCCTAGTCCTCCTACAAAACACAGCACAATAAATCTTTCCTAAATTTAAAGCGCATTGGTCCACTTGCTGTAACAGTTGAATTGTTTAGGGGCAACAAGAAGCCCTTACAATGTTACAATTGTTTACGTTTTGGGCACGTGTCCCAGGGCTGCACCGAGTCACCGCGTTGCGTGGGCGACACCAGTCAAGGTACTGCACCAATATAAAAGGTAAAGACCGTCCTAAATGTATTCGATGTGAAGGCCAGCACACATCGAGTTATACAAGTGTCCCAAATACCCACAAGTTAAAAGGAATAGAACTTCCAAAGTAGCTGAAGGAAGAACTGTTGCTTTGGTTGCTTCTGCTTCTATTGGTAAGAGAGTCGCTGACCACGACGAATTGGCTAAAATTCAAAGGTATCTGAGCAACCTAATCAATATGTTAAAAAATATTGGCAAAGTTTTGCCGCAGACCACTCAAACTTAGATAAGAAAATAATCATGGATAGACATCCATACAAAGTTATAAATCAAGGTAAGCTACGTTGCACAATATGGAATGCGAGGGGAATCCCTCGCAAGAGTTTCGAATTTTATGATTTCCTTACAAGCTGGAACATCGATGTTGCCTTCTTGTGCGAAACCCATCTCAAACAGAGTAGGGCTTTCAATCTATCCGGGTACTTTGTTTACCGAAAAGATAGGCGCCCTAATAAAGTTTCAGATCCAGCCTCTGGTGGGTTAGCTATTGTTGTTAAAAAGGTAAAAATCACACTAAGAATGCCACACCTAACCTTGTGATTATGGAAGCAGTTTCCATTGTCGTTAAAAATGCTGACGTTGGAGAGGTCAATTTTACTTCCATGTACAACCCACCCAGGCATAAGTTAGACCCTCGCGACCTAGATGAACTACTGTCTGGGCCCACTCCAGTCGTTATGGCGGGTGATCCTACCCACACCCACCCACACCTACACTGGAACGCCAGATGAACTAATGCAAGTGGCTCGGTACTTTATACATGATAGATCAGATCGACACCTCCGTCATTGGCCCTCTTGAAGATATATATTACTGTGATCACTCACCCGCTAGTGACGTGCTCGACATTGCTGTTCTCAAGGGGTTTTACAAACCCTATATTATTTTTACATTAAATGCCCTATCATCTGATCACCTACCAGTTGCACTAAATTTTGAGGGGATAAATATCAACCTGAGAATAAATCTTTGTTATAAGCAGGACTGGAAATTTTTAGAGTACTGATGAACGACAGTAACATTCCCTATCAGGATCCCGTCACCAGCAGTGACATGGACGAAAATATCAAAACCGTCACTCACTCCATCAAAATGGGCTACAAATGCTAGTGCTACTCCGGTGGATTTCAAGCGGTCAGACCGTCTGGAACTTCCTCCATCCATCAGGTAACTCATCCACGAAAAAAACAACTTCAGAAGACTTTGGCAGCATACCAGGTTTCTCCACTTCAAGACGAAGTACAACAGGCTATCCCGCAAGGTAAGTGAGCAGATTAAGGATTTAAGGAAGAATCAAAGATGGAACGACAAAATTAAGACTCTGTCCATCCAGGATAACTCTCTCTGGAGTACGGTCAGGGCCCTTAAAAGCAACAGGACTGTTGTTCACCCTCCTCTGCTTATGGAGGGTGGCGATTTTGTTAGCAATGACCAGGACAAAGCACAAATTATCGCCGATTCACTGAAGAGCCAATTCTCTACACCCGAAGAGAATAGTGTGGTCAATATTACTC
Organism: Rhysida immarginata; assembly: GCA_023313115.1. NCBI lineage: Eukaryota > Metazoa > Arthropoda > Chilopoda > Scolopendromorpha > Scolopendridae > Rhysida > Rhysida immarginata. The sequence continues at coordinate 1,095,584 of JAHWFO010100866.1, forward strand.
GAGAGGTCAAAGACGTGTGTGACATGTATGGCCACATCGAACGCGCTCTTGCCTCTCCTGATGCTATTGGCACCTCTGAGATATTGGACATCATAAAGCGCCTGAAAAGCAAAACGGCAGCCGGCATCGACACCATTACCAACAGTGCTCTCAAGAATTTGCCTTCCAGTGTTATCTGCATCATCACCAAAGTCGTGAATGACTGCTGGCTTAGCGACAATTTCCCTAGTGCCTGGAAGGACTCAGTCATCATCACTATTCCTAAACCTGGACTGGATCCTGCTCTTCCCAAAAGTTATAGGCCCATTAGCTTGTTTCCCATGCTTAAGCGCATGATATTCAAGAAGTTCAACAACTACTGCGAGGCAAACAACCTCATTCGTAGTGAGCAATTTGGCTTCCGTCCAGGCCACTCTTGTCAGCTTCAGTTATGGAGGCTTGTTGCTGATTTAAACGGTCCAATCAAACCTCTCTATGTTTGGTGGTCTCGTTTTTCTCGATGTCCAAAAGGTCTTTGACTAAGTCTGGTATGATTTTATTTAACATAACTGCAACAAAGTATATAGAATACTTGTACCGGGAATTATTAAAAAAATAGGAAGTATGTTTCGCGTAGATACGTTAAAACATTAATATATTTCACGATTTATCCTGTTTTGAGAAAGGGTAAAATGTGACATATTAAGACACAGTACAACAGTTTATTATGCTCTTTAACCAGTTAAGGGTTAAAACATGAAATATTGCTGTTTTAGATTGCATATTCTGTTATAGGGCGCATATTTTGCTTACACATTGCACATTATACAAACCTCACTAGAAAATTGACACTAAAACTGAAACTAAAACTAAAGAGAAACTTTTGTTAAAAAAACCAAGACAGTTTATTAATGATGCTGATGCTTTTTGCTATGCTTATGGAGAGTTCACAGTTAGAGCTCATCGGAAGCAAATTACACCGCAGCACTGTGGTTCAAAATCAACAAAAGCTGGCCAAAAACTAAATTTTAAAGTATTTAATGAGAGCAAAAGCTTTGTATTTCATGATACTAGAATAAAAAGGGTGTCAGAAAATGAAAGGCGAGAGGAAAAAAGACGAGTTCATTTTGAATGAGAAAGGGTCAAAGTTTGTGTTTACACTTAGGTGTCAGCTTTCTTATTTGTCGCGTTTTGTTCGACACAAGTTCCAGCGCCTTGCATTGGATCAAATAATTATATTTTGAAATCATTGACTACATAGTTGGTAAGTACATTATTTCATTATATATTGTACGTGTGGATAATTAATAATTTATTAATTCCGTGTCGTGTAAGAGGATTATAAGGGAGCGCATGTCATCACATAAACATGTTTCCGCTTATCCAAAATTAAGTAGAACTACAAAAAAAAGACCTACATAGACCGGTTCAAATGACTGCTTAATTATATTCTGTTTGTTGTAATAAATGTCATATAAAAAATTTAGCTGATCTTATTTGCTCCTTTATTGACAAATCCACTAATTTGAAAACCCTACCTTACGCGTGTCGTGTTTTCATATATGGGATATACATGTATGTAGCTTACAGACTGGACATCAAGAAGTGGCAAGTAAGGGGAGAGCAACAGCAAGAGTCTGTGAAAAATAGAAAACAGGAAATACAAAAAATATTTAAGGAAGAAATGGCTTTACTCATCGATAAAGTTAAACCGGGAGGAGGTGGGACATCAAATGATGGTAACACAGCAAGACGATTTTTCAAAGACCCTGAAAAGTCTTCAGCTATAACTGGGATTAACAAAGAACTGATCCAACGATTTGCAGTGTTATTAAACACACTCTCTTGTGGTTATGAGATAAACTCTGCTGCTTTTGACAGCTACGCAATTGAAACAGCACATTTGTTTATAAGAGAATATCCATGGCATTACATGCCAGCAAGTGTGCACAAGGTATTGTTTCACGGATCAAATATAATTAATTCAGCACTTCTTCCAATGCAATGGGCCAGTTATCCGAAGAAGCCCAAGAATGCAGGAATAAGGATTTAAAAGCCTTTAGACGATATCATACACGTAAGACTTCACGGAAATCGTGCAACGAAAATCTCTTAAACCGACTTTTCATCACTTCGGATCCTTTTTTAACCAACCTACGACCACTTCCAAGAAAGCCAAAATGATCTTTGCTACCAGACGTACTGCTTTTGTTAGATGAACCAAATGTTAGACCAGGCGATACTCAGGAACAGCTTAATATAGAGAGTAGCGGTAGTGAAATTTAGAAAAAAAATGAATGTTCTTGTTTAAATTTCATTTTAAGTATTTCGTTGTTTAATTTTAGCATTAAAACATAACTTTCATTTATAAAATGCTTCAGCAAATCATTTTTAACATTGAGGTTGATAAAAAATTGAGTTTTGAATTTTGACCAGGTTTTTTGGTTTTTTAACCACTGTGCGCAGATAGAAAACGCTTACAAGTTTTATTTCGGCTGTGTCCATTAGGTGATCAAGACAAACCTTGGGCACCCCACATTGTTTCTGCCACATGGAGTGTTTATATGAGAAGATGGACACAAACTTAATAAAAATTTGTGCAAGTGGCACAAACTTAATAAAAATATAATGTTGACACAACTTCCAATTTTCATAATGAAAAAATATTTACTTAAAATAATCATTATCCCAGTTTATTAAAAATGCGACGTGATTTCAAATGATAGAAATACCTTCAAATTTCTATTTTTTCACTTTTCTCAGAAAATAAAAGAATAAGTCAACTTAAAGTCATCATGTAATCATATACTGTATAAAAAAGTGGTGGTTTATTATGGTGCAAATGTTCTTGCTGTAGTTTTAAACTAAAATACAAAAAATCACTGTCCCAAAATGATTGAAAGGCCCCTACAAATTCAATAAAAATAACCTACTCTTTCCACCACACCACCAGTGATAGGTAATAATGGAAATATCCAAAAGAAATTTCCATGTTAAAAGAAATTAAACCAGCATTAATAACAGCAAATTTTATCTTCACCAAAATGGGAAGAGGAGTCGGCATCAAAATTACTTTTGAATTACACTGAAATTACTCTGAAATTACATCTTGACAGAATTTGAAAAAGGAAGAATCACTGAATTACACTGGTCGGCATCAAAATATGAGCAAAACAATGTATATGTGGAATTGATACATATCTTCGCGCTAAATCCAAATATGTAATCAGAATTTTTCTAGCACGTCTAGTTTTGATGCTAAAAGCAATTTTTGTTTTCATTACAATTGTTTACATTTCGATACTGACAGCGATATTTGTTCAAATCTAAGTTGGTCAATAAAGAAAAAAGAGCATGGGTAGCTTTTGAAAATGTCACAATTTTTTTGGAAATATAAGGGCTGTAAGTTACAAAGAACTGGACAAGAACTTCTTTCATATCAAGAACTCGGATGCAGCATGTCATTAAAAATACACTTCTTGCATTCGCATTTAGATTTTTTCCCAGAAAATCTTGGTGCCGTGTCTGATGAGCATGGTGAGAGGTTTCACCAAGATATTGCGCACATGGAAAAAAAGATATAACGGCAAGTGGTCCCCAGTAATGTTAGCTGATTTCTGCTGGGAAATCAATCGTGAAACAGATAAAACTTATAAAAGAAAGCTATCTACCAAATAGTTATTTTTTTATGTTATATTAGTATTTTAATTTATTTAAGATTTTAATTTATATCATAGAAGTCATGTCTTGCGTAAGAGTTTTATACTTCTATCATAATAAATACGTATTTAATATGTCAATATTAGTATTTTATTTAAATAAGAATTTCTCGAAAACTAGACGTGATAGAATAAATCTGTAAACAGCTTTGGATTCAGCACACTAAAGTCAATTAAAATCACATGACAAAGCTCTTGCGCCCGACTTTTTTTTTTGCCGACCAGTGTTATTTGCTTCTGATATTCCCATAAGAGTAATTGCAAGACGGTTGAAACGATCAGCACATGTAATTTTAAATTTCTTACGATTAAAAGAAGAAAATGGGAGAAAAAAGTCAAGTGGTCCTCCATCAACTCTCACTGCACGCCAGAAAAGGATGGTTTTACGGAAACTGAGTAATTCCGCGACAAGTCTTCGTCAAATCGCAGCTCAACCTGACATCAACACATCTAAATTTACAATTCACCGTGTTGTGCAATCAGCAGGATATCTTGTGTCCAAAAAAATGAAGACAATGCCTCCACTCAACAAACAACACAAGGAGAAGGGGTCAACTGGGCCAAGTATCACATGAACTGGACTGACAACTGGAGAAAAGTTATCTGGAGCTATTTGAAAAAATTCAATTTGGATGGGTCAGATGGTTTTGCATATTATTGGCATGGCATAGGGAAGCAGGATGTGACTTTCTTAAAGCGGCAACAAGGCGGTGGAAGTGTAATGGTGTGGGGTGGATTTGGATGGGCGAGCAAAACTTCCTTAGCGTTTGTTTCTGGCAGAATGAACGCTTGTGATTATCAGCAAATTCTGTAGGTACATTTTTTACCATTTTCTGAAAACATTGGTGGTCCCTTTTTCCAATTTCTGCAAGACAACGCACCTATACACAATGCAACATCGACATGGAAGTGGTTCCTTGATCATGGGGTACATGTGATGGACTGGCCAGCACGGTACCTGACCTTAATCCAACCGAAAATCTGTGGGGTATCTTAGTGAGAAAAGTTTATAAGGACAGTCATCAGTTTTCTAGTGTATAAGAACTGAAAACCACAATCCAAAAAGCATGGGATGAGATTCAACTGTGTGAGCTTCAAGCACTTGTGAATTCAATGCCTGACAGAGTATTCAGGGTTATTAATAAGAATGGGAGCTTTGTGGGTTATTAATTTAATTTGTAAGTAAATGTTTCCTTTGAATTTTGTTATTTTGGCATGTGTTTCTATCATTTTGGGACAGTGATTTTTTCTTTTTGTATTTTAGTTTAAAACTACAGCAAGAACACCATAATAAACCACCACTTTTTATACAATATATGATTACATGATGATTTTAAGTTGACTTATTCTTTTATTTTCTGAGAAAAGAGAAAAACAGAAATTTGAAGGTGTTTCTATCATTTTGGAACAGACCTTATATCAGATCAAATTTAAAAAATATTTTGTTCAGATATACAACTTAAAAAAAATCTGACGAGATATTCTAATGTATGCATTGTAATTAGATAATATAATACATAACTAATTAATACATTCTTTAAATAGACAAGCTATCTATTTTAAAACTGTATAAATTAGTTATGTATTACATTTTCTAATAATAATGCATACATTAGAATATCTAAGAAGATTTTTTTAAGTTATATATCTGATAAAAAAAATTTTAATTTAAATTTGATCTGATATAATTTGAAATCACGTCGCATTTTTACTAAACTGGGATAATGATTAAATAAACTAAGTAAATTTTTTTTCATTATGAAAATTAGAAGTTGTGTCATCATTAAATTTTTATTAAGTGCTTTGTTTAATGTAGAACAAAGATTTTTTTACTTTACGAATTAATAGGATACAATTTGCATAAACCTCAGTTACGTCTGTTGTTTGCTGGAAATAGCCATTGCCAAAGCCGCTTTTCCCTCCTTCCGCCTTCCTTACCTCTTCACACGGATAATTAGTTTCCCAGCTTACATCATTCGATCAGAAAGGATGTTTCAGCTCACGCCTCGTCACTATTATTACAACGAGTTTGTCTTCGGGGAAAAAAAATCAAAATATTTTACAACGAAATTTAAATTCTTACGGCATAATAAAATAATGTTGATAACACAACAACAGTGTTACGTGATCTCAACCATGCATACGGTGAATGAAATATATGGAATGTTGATCAATAATATCGAGAGAACATCATGCATCAACAATAGTCAACATCTGACAGTTAACAATTTACAGCGGTGTGTTTGTTAACAATTTTATAAAGGTTTTCTCTTCTTCACTTCAGAGCTTAATACAAACATGAGAAAAAAATTAACATTTGGCATGATATAAATGAAGTTGAAAATAATGAAGTAAAGCTGCCTCGACCGTAAAAGTCAAGGACGAAAAGAAAATGCCTTTTTAGTTTTAAATAACTGGAAGAAAAAGTTAGCTAATTGAACGTCATAATGTGATCTTGGCAGGTGTTGAGCTCGTGAAACTTTTTAAATCTAAGAAAGCTTTAAAAAATAAAATGATAAAAGAAAAGAAAAAGAATTTTTTCAATTAGCTGCAGTTATTGACAAAATAACCACCAATTGTGAAACATAGCGTTCATTGTTCTGTTACTCGTTTGGGACGAATAATCATTGTACAAGCAATATGTATTTCGAAGATGCAAGCCACCAAGATTAAGTTCCTTCACCTGTCCGCTCATACACCTTCAGCTTCTTTGTTATAGCCACTGATCACGAGAGATTGATTAGCGTTTCGATTCGATCGCATGTGACTTCGCGGGACTTCAGTAAAAAAAAAAAAAGAATAAAAATACACGCTTAACCATAGCCATAATAACATTGCACTCAGAGAACGATAATATTAATAGACCTGGCCACACAACACGGATTATTCTCCTTTTCACTCTGCCTGGTATCGTCCAACTTAAGAAGAATAGACAGATTGTCACGTGTGAAATAAATTAGCAAGTGAGTGTTACAGAGTGGAATGAAGTCACAATGACAGATGGCGTAAAGGTATAATTGATAAAGTTTATTAAAGGAAAGTAAGAAAAAAGACCTTCAATCTTAATAGGTCCAACTTGGATCTTTGTTTAAATTCAAGATTGTCTAAACCAAACTAATGTTGACCTTTAGACAAAGCTTCATAACTAAAGACAACAATTGCATTCAATAAAGAAAATAATGAATGTGCAGTAAGATTACTTAACGCTACAAACGCTATGGCAATCCACCATACCAACATGAAATTAGTCATTAAATTGGTAACTAGTATGGACAATTGCAAACCAAAATCCGGCTCCACTGGAGCAAACACAAATGCTAAATATAAAACTGACACAGCACTATATAACATTACTGTAATACACAATTGAGCCATATATAGGTTATGAATTTTCAAATTACAATGTGTCCACTTTTTTTAAGATAGTCTTAGAAGTTCGAAACGTTTAGTGACACACAATATTGTTCAGCTTAATAGGAAAGTCTTAAAAATGCAACATAGATAATGGCACAGAAAATTATTGCTTAATGTCCAATCCAGCTAATGTCCTTAAGAGATATGTGCATAAGTAACAAACAATATCACTACATTATGAGAATACGTCCCAATTAGGGGTAAACACATTTTAATAATCTAACACCTGCTCCGACACACACTGGTACCTAAAATTGTATAGGCTGACATAAAAAGCATCCTTGTTGGACACTGATATCGAAACAAACATGTAGGGCTACACTTCGCTAGCACACAATAAAAATATCAGACGAACAGGTGCCCCGTCGTTATCACTAAACCGGTTTTAGAGCTCTCAGGAACTGTAATGTAACAAAATAAGCTTATTAGCTATCATAGCACACGTTAAATAACCCAATAATTTGTATCTACACAATTCGGTGCCAAGAACAACAGGGAGCACACGAAACGGTTATACGTTATCAGAAACACAATTGCTCGATAACGTGAATCCGAGATATCGGTCAAGGTAGGTTTCTATGCCAAACGGCCACAGCCCTTGCACCCTTGAATGGACTCGTAACTCACTGTATCCAAGCTCCAGAAACCAACACTTCACCAGACGTAAATTAAGGCCTATTCGAAATTGGGCCACACTGGCAACTTCGTAATAGTGGGAGCTCTCTCATTTGACACCGCCGTCGCCTTGCTCTCTGCCGTCGAAGGCTGGGAAGCTAGCCGCACCAGAATCCTTTCTCTATTGCCTTCCCTCCTGCTCCATATGGTCAGATGCGTTCTGCTAGGCTGAGCTGTCTTCTCTGTTCTCCAAGCACCTCTTTTCGATCCAGCTCCGCTCGCTCTCTCAGTACGAATCCCCTGCCCGATGTCTTTTCTTCGGTCTCGACGAATCTCCCGCGGCTCTCGCTGATTGGCTCATGCTGCGTGTTTCCGATGCTGATGTCCTCGGTTTCGCCGTCCACCTTCCGGTTTTGTTCGATGGACGATACGGGTTCGGTATCGATGGACGACGTCACCGGAATTCGTGATGTCACTCGAATTCCGTGACACAGATATATGAGAGAAGGGCGAGACAAAAACCCTGGAATAAAATAAATAATAGTTATTAATTAAAATATAAAAAGAATAAAAAATAAATAAATAATAGTAAATAATAAATAAAATCAAAACAAAAAGCCGCTGTTTCAGATAGAGACTATCCTTTATCAAAGTAAAAAAATTATTCTCTAAGAGAAAAGAAAATATTAGAGAATTATCCTTAAGTGATGAAAAGATCGACAATCGACAATCGAACAGTGAAGTGTACATTTGTTAGGATGGGACGAAAGCAGCGCTTTCACAAAGCTCATCCAACCAGAATAAACTCCAAATGAAATAAACAGAGGTAGTCAAGAAGCCTAACCAACCCAAGTGGTCTTCCATATTATACAAAAAAGAAAATAAGATTGACGATTGTCAGAAACAAAATACAAACGAAATAAAAAACACAAGGAGAAAGAAGATTTTCACATCTTCCAGTAGTCCGGGAAAGAGACGTTGCTAATATCTTCAAAATTGACGTCAAGAAAGTGCCTCAGTTTACGATACTTCGTATGCCAGTTCATATTCAATGAGTTCTTCAGTATTCCATTCACAAGTTTATTGTCGTGAGTCTTCATCTTCTGTATCATAATCAAATGGAGATCCTGTATAAACTTTCCGATATGGGCCATGTTTAAATCCATATGGATGGATTGATTTTTCTCCGTCCTTCTGTCCAGCTGAGCAATGGTCCTCAGGGTAACATTCTGGAATGACTGTAGTTCACTCCATCTGGTTTTACAGATAGTCGCCCACGCAGGCATGCCATAGAGGAGTATGGTCCGGATAATCGATTTGTACAGAAGTAGCTTGTTGTCAACGCTGAGGGCGCTGTTGCGACCCATGAGAGCTATGATACTGTACTTAGCCCTCTTCGCTTTGTTCAGAGCATAGGACATATGTCGGTTCCATGAGAGTCTTGAGTCAATGATAACTCCCAGATTCTTGTAGTTGTCCAACCAGTCCAATTTCTTATTGAACAGGACAAGAGAATCTGGGGGACGCTTGAGCTTCCTATTGAGGTACAAAGCCTTGCACTTTCCGACGTTAAGTTTCAACTTCCAGTAGTTAAACCAGTCTTCGAACTGCTTCAAGGCGCATTGCAGCCGAGTGATAACGTGAGCCGGCTGGTGTGCCCATGTCATAATGGCAGTATCATCCGCATAAAAATACAGATTACAATTATCAGGTTTCGGGAAATCATGTACAAAGTAATTAAATAGCACAGGCCCGAGGACAGAACCCTGAGGGACACCGGCCTTTACAACACAGGGCGTGGAAAGATTTTCTCCAACTTTGGCTTCATAGGATCTGCCGTCAAGAAAGGATTTCACCAACAAAATCAAATCGGCAGGGAACCCGTCTCTGATCATTTTGTAGACAAGGCCCTCATGCCACACTTGGTCAAAAGCTTTACTGACATCGAGAAATACCACCCCACAGTACCTGGAGAGGTTCAGGGGGGTGCTCAGGTCTTTAACGAGCCTCCATATCTGCATCGGACAAGAGTGGGCAGCACGAAAGCCAAACTGCTCTTCCCGAAAAAGGTCATTTGCTAGACAGTGATCTTGGAATCTGACGAGAATCGTTTTCTCCAACACTTCGGACATCGAGGGTAGCAGGCTAATAGGTCGGTAACTCGCCGGAATTGCAGGATTTTGCCCCTGCTTGGGAATACTCAACACAATAGATTGCTTCCAAGCCACAGGGAAGTAAGAAAATTTCCAGCAGACATTAATGATAGAGTGAGATAATCAATAAAGTTCTTCGGGAGATTTATAGGGGCCTAATTACTCACCTTGTTTCTTCCTGGAGCCTTCTTTTTTTCAGTTTACTTATGATGGTGGCGACCTCTCTAGCCTCAATGCTGTTCTTCGTTAAATGCTGTGGGACTTCATCAAAGTTGACAATACCTTCTTCCACACGCTGAGACATGATTTGGCTCTCGGGCTTATCGTTGGTAGGAGTAACAAACTGCATTTCCAGTGAATCTGCAATGACTTGGGCTTTGTCCTGATCAGTTTGCACATAGTCACCCTGTGGTGTATGGAGTGGAGGAAGCGTAACATTCTTCTTCTTCTTCCTACCATACTCCAAATGGAGTTGTCGCGAGCCGACAAGCTTTTGAGTTTTTCATTCCATCTAGCGTCGGGAAGCTCTTTTATCTCCTCTTGAACTCTTCGCACTAACCTGTTGTACTTGGTTTTGAGCCAAGGTTCACGATAGCGTTGCCATAGTCTACGGGTCCTGTTTCTTTCGGCAATTAGGCGTTGGATTCCAGGAGTGAGGTGGATTCGATGAGAAGGTTTATTCTCTGATGGATACTTACTACCTTCTATGGCACTGTTAATGCATCTGGTGATGTCATCAGCAAGTTGATATCGGCCTCGGTGGCTCAGTGGTTTGCGTGATCGCCTCTGATGCCCGAGTACGCGGGTTCGATCCTGGCCGAGGACGACGAGGATTTTTCAGGGGGAAATCCTGAGATCACGCACTTCCTTCGGAAGGGAAGTAAAGCCGTTGGTCCCGTGTAGTCGTTTGCCGGCTGCACGTTAAAGAACCCTTGCGAGGCAAAATTTGCGGCCCCTATAACGCCGTCCTGAAATGACCATAGCAGTTGAAAAGGACGTTAATACCAAACAAACCAACCAACCAACCAAACCAACAAGTTGATCGATGTCCTCTGTACAGTAAGCAACGTCGGGATGGTAGCCATAGTCCTTGAGAATAGATGAAAAGATTACTTAAGGACGTCTTTTATATAGCTAGCATAGGGAGTGGTAAGACGGTATTGGCTGAAATACTAGAAAAGAAAATATGGGAAGCCCAGAAATGAATTCGAAGACGTGCTGGGATAGGACAAGCAAGGACAAATACGAGGTGATAAGAGGGCGGGGAGAAAAATGCAATAAGATAATTAAAAATGACACAAACTATAAAAAGATTAGGAATGATAGAGCTCCGGATATAAGAGCTCCGCATATGAGTGCTCTGGGTTAAAGGTCATTGCGCAAAGGAACTACCAACGCAGATTCGACTGAAAACGAAGAGTACAAGGACGAACACAAAATGAACTTAGACGAAGAAAATTATGAAAAAACATTAAGAAAGAGGAAATAACTGATAAAAGCGAAAGAGAAAGAAAAGGGCCCAGAAAAGCCAGCGACAAATTAGGGAATAGCTGAAGGTGAAGAGGAATATGGGAAGGGTAAAGAAGGAATGGTGCCTTTGCTAAGGTTAATGCCATTAGGGACTACGGAATTAAATTTCCAAATAAGAAAAGACTCGAATTACTTTCTTTTTTTTGTTATGGAAGTTATTGCGAAGAATATATATGCTGACGTCCTATAAAGAGTGGCCAGGGAAATTAAAGTTTAGCGACAGCATTGCTAAGGATGTCGAACATATGTTTGGCGAATCTGGTACATATGCTATTACCCGTTTCTCCGAAATACTGCTTCTGGCATATTTCCAATGTAACAGATATATTATGTTGTGAGAAGTGCAGGTCAGGTTCTGGTTAATCTTGAGAGTAAATGAGGAAGCACTGCTGGAAATGGAGGTGGCAGGGTTAAGAAAATGGCAAATGCCAGAACGTTTTTCATTGCAAGATGAACAGCCCTTAGTAGAAACGTGTGGTTTAGTGATAGCAGCATGGACCAGAATATCTTTAAAATTAGACGTCCGTTTAAAAGAAACTTTTGGTGGTTTTGGTAGAATGGAATGGAGAAGAGCAGAGTTGTCAATAATATGTTGATGTTTCCTTAGGACACTTTTAATAATATTGAGGGTTGGATGATAAGGAAGAACTAGCGTAGGTGTTGCCATGGCTGGAGAAGGTTTGGGATTGTTGTTAGAACAGGAATTACGTTGTTTATAAATAGAAGCGCGTATGACAGATTCGGGGTAACCTCTTACTTTAAGGGAGTGGGTAAGGGCGTTAGCATGGAAGCCCTTGTCAGATTGATTAGTGCTTATTCTATGGAGGCGAGTTAACTAACCTAAACGGATATTATCCTTGCAATGGCGTGGATGGCAGTTGTCATAGTGTAAGTATTTCAGGATAATTCTCTAATATTCTCTTTGCTTTTAGAGAATTATCCTTTTTGCTTTGATAAAGGATAGTCTCTATCCGAAATGTCAGCTCTTTATTTTGATTTTATTTATTATTTATTATTTATTAATTATTATTTATTTATTTATTATTTTTATTATTTAATTAATAACTATTATTTAAATTAAGAAGAAAGAATTCTTCTCTTTGTCTATGCAAGAGTGGTTTCGTTTAAAACAATTATTACAAATAATTTAAATCCTGAGATATAGCACAAGCATTGAAGCAGACAACATTAATTTAGTTTCAGAGTCTTAACAAAATCTAACCTATCTGCTGAGTTTGTGAATTTTTTCTTGATGATTATTTAGCATAACCTCGACTGTCCGAATAATACCTAATAACTGAATAATCGATTATATATAATTTTATCCGTTTTCTAGTGTTATTGATGCGCCTTTTAAATGATATAGGAACCATATTTTACCAGGGGATTGCGATTTTAACAATGAAATATGAGAGATTCGGAATAGTGATAAATGCTAATAAAAATCTTTGAAAAGCAAAAGCATCGAAGCAAGAATAACTATATCAAGAATACTGATTAGATTATTACTGTAATTTGATTTCTGAATTACAGAATAATTGATTGCATTTCATATGAAATGCTACGGAAGATATCGAAAATTAGTTGAGCAACAGAGATCTGAGAAGATTTATTCAGGGAAAAAAAAAGAGAAAAGAATCGGGGCAATATCAAATTAAGGAAATTGGCTATGTAATACACGTGGAAAGCCAGAAACTGTGAAAAATGGTTAACTGAAAATAAAAAAAAAAAAAGAAAAACGAAAAAACAAATCCACAAAAAGTTTAATACTACCTCGGTTTCAAATATCTGATTGTCCATGTTTCTCGAACGGCCTCGGTGGCTCAGCGGTTGCGTGATCGCCTCTGATGCCCGAGTACGCGGGTTCGATCCCGGCCGAGGACGACGAGGATTTTTCAGGGGGAAATCCTGAGGTCACGCACTTCCTTCGGAAGGGAAGTAAAGCCGTTGGTCCCATGTAGTTGTTTGCTGGCTGCACGTTAAAGAACCCTTGCGAGGCAAAATTTGCGGCCCCTATAACGCTGTCCTGAAATGACCATAGCAGTTGAAAAGGACGTTAATACCAAACAAACCAAACCAAACCAAACCATGTTTCTCGCTGAAGAAGCTGACGTTGTCAGTGAAAACTACATAAGAGGTAGTATTAAACTATTTTTGTGGATTTGTATTTTCGCTTTTCTTATTCTATTTTCAGTGGCGATGTAATAATAAATTTATAGGTTGAAAACGGGCACGGTTGTAAAGAAAAGAAAAAAGTGAAAGGAAAAAGAAAAAAAAATGAAGAACAAAAAGTCTGAGTCATGTGACATAGGAGAAATGGCTACTTTCTAAAGTAGTCTCTTTAGTCACCATATAAAGAAACGGGCTATAGAAAAGGCGAAAGATATGTAGAAACTAGAAAACCAAAACGATGGTTTTTAGGTAAAAATCACAATTGATGTGGTCAAAGAAATGAGCCTAACAAAATAACAAATGCATTGACAATGATAATAATAAAGAACAATTTAAGATTAATAAAATACACTTCCGAATATACACGTAACTTCTTTTTTCAAATTTGTTTTTTTTAAACCGAACTGTAATGTTTAACTTGGAATCAATAGATAGATTTAGGCAATGAATAAACTAATTAATTTGAAGTAAATGTCAATCCCAGGGATGCAAAAAACTGAGAAATCGAAAAACGAAAGCAACTTTTTAGCTGCGATAAAAAAATCGATAAGTACTGGATACACTGTGTGACCCTTTTATTAGCAACGACATATAATAACTAATCAGTCCATTTTCTGCTTTGATCTGCCAGCATACATTCTTTAAGGTGTTGGAACCTTTTCTTAGGAATACTGGGTTATGCTGACATAATAGAGCCCTTAGAAGTTTCAAATTAGATGATGGTGTTTATAGGATTTCTCCACTTCGTCCCTAAAATGCTCTGTCGGGTTGATATCATTTGACTAATCGGACAATGAACCATGTGAAAGTTAAAATCGTGCTCATTGAACCGAGCACGGTGTCAGAGTGCACTGTCTTGTTGAAAGTGGTCATCTATGTCAGGAACACTGTAGCCATAAACGGATGGTCTGCAACAGTGTTAAGTAGTTTATGGAATTAACAGATGCTTTTAATGCTATTACGAGGCCGAGTGGGGTCTACTAAAACAATTTCGAGATAATTATTTAATCTACTCAGCGCTTGAAAACTTGTCACTTGGCAAGGTGGGGCGGACAGGTGTCCAGTTTCGATTTTCCTTGTTCCATAGCAAAATAATAAAGACGAACTGTTGAACTGAACGAAAAATAAAATAACCTTTAATCCACAAAAAACTAATGAGAAATTAAATACGTATTCTGTATCTCATCGTTTTACAGGTTTTCAATTTATTGTAGGATAGCAAAGGCAACATAGATGGTGTCCTTCTCCTATACTAATCAAAGATATGATCTTTTGTGCACCTGTGCTGTACTAAGCTGTAACATATTATGTTGCCATCGATGCTACTTCTCTCAGTCGTCTCCTTCATCCATAAGTCTTTTCCGGCCACAGTTGCGCTTAACACTTGAAGCTTTCTTGTGAACACCTGAGATACTATTGCACTTCTGAAATCGTTCCTATCCTTACCCGTGAACGTAAGGAAATTTGGCAAAACAATTACGAAGAAACGTACATTTCTTTTACTTACTATGTTGCTATTATGTCATCGTGATTTGCATACGAAATCATTAGGATGGGCGATATCTCTAATAGAGTGATCATTTAATGTACATTTGTAAACAATTCGTTTAGATTTTTTTTCTTTCAATAAAGGTTTCTTCAAATTACTTGCAATTGGAAGGACCATTAATTATGATTTATAGCACGATAATACTATATATTAATGGCATTCAGGAACCATTCTTGTTTTAGGTCATCGTGGATAGGTCAAGTTTATTCGTATGGACCCAATGCCGAGACACCTAATACAGTTTATTACATCAGTTCAAAAAAAATAGTGATTAAGAAAAAGACCAAAAATTAGCTATTTTAGAACCATTTGCATTTATTACTGTTAAATATTGCTTTCGTTTGATGCTTTAATTTAGTATGTAGATTCGCCGTCTGTGCATCAAACAAAGAATTCTAAGTACGGCAAATTCAATATTTTATTAATATTTTTTACTAGATTAACTTTATGACGAAACCTTTCTTTCCCGTGGCGAGGCTAAACCTTAAAGCAAATTAAATTTCTGGAAGTTAGGGTGTAAATGACCAGTAATCGAGTCGATCGAGGAGAATGAAAGAGAGGGCGGATCACGTGACCTTCAAGGGTTAATTGTCAATTGTGCACCTAAAAGCAAGCAAAGCGACGAGTATCGAGATAATAAGTATTTCGAAGTATAAAAACTAAATAAAATATTTCATTTGTGTTGCATCTAATAAGAGAACTTGCTGATAATTATTTTTAAAAAAATGCAGACAACGGGCAGAATTCCGTGAGATGTTTAATCCGTGCGCTGTTGATGATAGTGTGGCCGTGAAAGAGATTCTTTTTAAATAATAAACATTCGCCTAACACTTATCTCGCATTTATAACTATTATAATTATCTACGACCACAGAAGCACTTAATAATCACACAGTTAAGTTCATTTGCTGTTAATTGCGCGAGAAACATCTTTCCCCATTAGGCGAGAAATGAACACCGTTTTAGAAAAGACAGGAAATTTTTAATGCGTCTAATCATTCTAATCTAATTATTTTTAAAAATAATAAGACGGAGAAAATTCTGGAACGATTAGACGATAGTGGATTTTTTTTTAGGAGAATTACAATTAAAGGGTTAAATGACCGTTATTTCGCGAAAGAAACTGACGAAGAGAAAGGGGGGGGGGGGTCCGATGGGTGTCCGATTTTTTGACGAACCACACCAGCCAGGAAGAGGGTGGAGTCCGACGAAGAGGGAGAGTGATGAGTGTCGCGGCCGCGGGCAAGGTAACAAGCGCATCCTCGTGCTCATGCTCGTGCTGCTGCTGTTGCCCATCCGTGCGCGGACCTTTCACTCTCGCCGTCGCCGTTTCCAGCCCAGGCTGCCGTAGGTGTCTCGCAAATATACCGGTAAAAACAAATGCAAGAACAAAATTGATTATTTTTTCATATTTTACTAATTTCTAATAACATATTAAGTTAACAATTGGGATTATTTCTCTCGTCAAATGATTTCTATGTGAATTTTAAATTTCCATTTGACCCTAGTTTAAACCTTAAAAAATACGTTCCTGTATTCGTTCCCAAAGCGACCTTGCCATTTGGAATTTCGAACCGAACGAGTAAAAACATACACGTATATGCTCACTCACTGCTGAAAAATCCAGATTCACTCCAAAGAGAAATAATCCAATATTGTTTTAATGTTATTATAATAATTTATTTATATATGTTCTATTTATATATTATAATGCATTTAGCATTGACGGTGAAAAATCGGACAACCGACATCAATTACAAAAATTCAAAAAATATAAAAATAAAGACAGTGGCATAAGACAAAATAAATTTTTTCCCTTCAAAAATTACTCTTACTTGCTCAATTCCAATACTATACTATCATTTCTATACTGTATATTGAATTAGTTTTATTTTCTCACTTCTACGATAGCCTTTTGTCTAATAAAAATTTAAATTTAAATAATAATCTTTATATATTTTCCTGTTTTGATGTAGGTTAATTTTAGACAACACTAAAATATCTTAAGAAACGAGTCGGAATTTTTTTTCAGGAATTAAAATAGGAGTTTTCGTTTAAATGTGAGATCACACTAATAAAAATTAACTCTTCTTAAAAGAGCACTTTTATGGCTCTCTGCTTAATTTAATATTCCTGATGTTTGCGGAGCAAATTGTAAGCGACTTAAACCACTATTAAATTAATATTCAGAAATGGAAGAAAGAAGTGTTGTTTCCGCAGAACTGTTTATTTTTAGAAACATTTTACCATTTTGGCTTAAAAAAATAAACAAATAAGTGGAATTTGCATTTGAATGTGATTGGAATCGAATTCGTAAACGTTTTCATGTGCAATTCCGACCACGGATCGGTTCGAAAATTCCTTTTGTCGAGAGATAGAGAGACAAAGGTGAATGGAGTGAGTGAGTGGGCGTCCAGGAAGAAATATGGAATTCCATTCTCTTCTTTTTCAACTCCTTCTCTCAAAAGAACAGAATATTAATAATCTAGGAAGAGCTTGACATCTTCTTACATGTCTTTCCTCTAATTCTTTCCTCATCCTCAAAGGATCGAGTTACTTCTTACTTCGTGGTAAGAAATAAAATATCCCATCGAGAAATCATGAAAGGATGCTCCTCAAAACGAGTCGGAGCATTTTCTAACAACGACACCAACCCTCGTTGCAGTAAACAGATGGAATTCAAATCCGGTTGCCTAAGCCCAGTCGCGTGGGAGGATGATCCCCACCTTGAACGACAAATGAGATCACAAGGTTGATGAATAAGAATTGAGGGGGAGAGTTGGCACTGTAATTTAAGATGCTATGTCGACAAATTCATTGGTAAGAGCACAGTTAGATGGAAAGACCGTGGTAAGACTAACCATTAAGCGAGAAGTGCAAAAATAGAATTCGGTGTAATAATGAACACTGAAGTGAAGTTGTTTATATAACGAACCCATGAAAATGAAAACATGAAAATTTGCCCACTTAGTCGCGTTTTTTTTTTAATATTTATTTTTTATTAATATCGCTAGATTTTCATAATCTTGTAAAGCATATTCTATAACCTAAGCTTGTGGAGCTGAATTTAACTGAGGGGGCGCTTGCTGGTTTTCTACTTTCTCTAATAAACGCGAGGACATCCCTATGAACAGATACGCCGGTGAACTCTTCGAATGAACTGATGTCACGTGACGTACACCAAATCCCCCCCCCCCCCGTGTTTTTCTCCTCTTTTAAATCCACAACGTTGTTTGTAGACGAGCCTTTGAAAAAACATTCTCCTGACACTATCTTCAGACTCAATATTATTTTATTACTAGGCTTTTGAGTCGTTAAAGGGTTGAAGTCTTTCAAAACTGTTTAGTCATTTGCTGTTGCAAGAAGAAGAGATTTCATCTTAGAAAAAAATGACACCATACACGTAGAACTGACGGGAAAAAAAGTCACAAATTTATTTAAATTTTTTTTTCAATTGCTTTCATCAGAAATTTGTTGATGTCACTAAGGAAAGGAAAAAAATCCAATCGAAGCTTCGAACCCTTTAACCTCTTCATCACCTTGGGTGAGTAGGTGGGCGAACTTTTTCTAATTCTCGCAACTGATGGTGGGAGGTTTTCTTCGTTGAATTAAAATGCAGACTCAGGGAGGGGGTCTTGGGGCAGGGGCGGGGGCGGGAGCAGGAGCGGGGGGGGGGGAGATGGAGAGAAAGTTGGTTACATGTACCTATCGAAAACATTGATCGAACATTGTCTTGTGGCGCCATTACTTAATACAACCTGCTGCATCTCTGCCCAAGTTGGAGATTTAGAAGGGAGGGGGGAGGGGTTATCTGTGCTTCCAAATGCGAGGCGATTTCGAGATCGGTTTCGAGAGACAGAGAGAGAGAGAGAGAGAGAGAGGGAGAGGGAGAAAGGGGATGAAGTCCGTCGTCTTTGGGCGCAGAATCTTGGAACGCGTGCTCCGAGCTACACTCGTCCAAAGGAGCTCCTTCCCGCAGGTGAGAGGTGTACTTTGAGATGATTGCACGTGGGTGCTAGTTTGGAGATCCTTCACAAGACTGAGGAGGGAGAAAAAGAACGGGTTTTGAACGACTAGGGGAGCTATAATTGGCTTTCATTATTTTACTTATAAAAGTTACTTTAGTGGATTTAAGGAAGTTAGTTCTAATTTGCATTTAGTCTATACCACTGAAATATTATCAGTTATCTAAAAAAAATTATTTTTTCATAAATAAGTAAAGAATGTTTTCAAAACGAGGTAATTAACACTATTCACTTTAATTCAATATTTCCCAAAGGAAAAATACGTTAAGAAATAAGATAAGAATCTGAATGAAATTTTTGCCTTTTTTAATCATCATTAGAACTGTTATACTATATCTGTTGAAAAACAATATCGAATTTGCTAGATTTTAATTAATGATTTTTTATAGCAAACAGACATTAAAATATGCTTAGAACCTCAATGAAAAATCTAAATTTTTTGAGTAGATATTTTTTGGCGTACAATTAGGTTTAAAATTTAATGAAATAAGTAATATAAAGTTCTATTTTGTAAGAATTTAAGTCAACTTAACAAACTTCATTGATATTTATATATGTAACCTTTACTTTTTTACTTTGAAAGCTACATAACCCTAAATACCAGAGGTTTGATAAAAATTCAGTTTTACTTTTTTATTCCCTACATCTTCCCTCCAAACCAAACCAAACCAAAAATAAAGAAAATATCTAAGCGTTCGTCTTCAAAATGAAGAGGTTTTAAAATATTTAATAAATGCTCATGTTGAGGTCGATATATACATAAACCCATTTTATGGATATAAAAAAAAATTAAAAAAACTCCCTGAATAACCTTTTCGGAGTGATAATAATGGTGGTAAAATATAGTTTTTGTTGGGGACGCGTTCTTGTTCCCTTCCACCCCTTCTCCACTCCTGCTTTTATCTTTATCTTTGGAAATGAGTTGTCTAACCTTGGAAAAACCGACCAGTATGAATTAAAGTCACCGAACTGATAAATCATCCATAAAGAACAAGCACATTCAATAACACGAATAGAAGGGGAAAGCAAGTTCTGTAATATTTTTATCTTTTATATAAAAATATAGAAAGGATAAAATAAAAAGACCCCCTTCTCTCTCTCTCTCTCACTCTCTCTCTCTCTAACTCATTTAAAGTGGTATGAATTCAGCTCGTGTAGTTGCGCGGGTGCTGCTATATTCTTTCGATGGCTCATCGTCTTTTAAAATACCAGTAATCAACTCCGAAATCGTGTTGGGCATCCACCGCCGGCTCCTTTCCTTCTGGGCCCATTACCGTTGCCCCCCTGTTACTGTGGCTGACGTCAACGGTTTCCGCTCCATAATCGCTGCCAGATTCCTAACAGTGAAGAAACCAGTTGCAGACAAATCCTCGGCGATTTGGCCGAAAGTGTCGTTCGTTTTCGTCAATTTCTTCATTCCTTCATGGAGAAGAAGAGGAGAAAACGACGACTGTCCCGACTTCTCTCACAGGGCGCTTCGGAGGTTTGTGCGACCAAATTGGGCTTGATATCACGAATCATCGAAGGTAGCGAGAGAGGTCAGAGGAAACCAAGAGGGAAAAGAAATTAAGAATGCACCTTTTAAGGAGTCTTCCGATCCGGAAATTATTAGCCAAAGAAGAAGAAGAGTCGGAAATAGAGAAGCCTTGATCCACTTTTCCAAATTCCTTCGACTTGGAGCTGTGGCCCTTCATCTTTCGTTTGGTCGTAGGAGGAGGTCTTGCTCCTTATTAGTTTTATAAGCACGACGTAGGCTCGTGCTTTAAAGTGCATTTTCTTTCCCATCATTGTGAATGAAGTTCCATAATAGCTTCGAAAAGCGGATTCATCTGTTCACCGCCCATCTCTCTCTCTCTCTTTCTAATAGTTTCTTAAGCGATACCTACACTTATGTGAGTACATAGTCAGCCGTCGCCATAGGACTTCCTTTTCCATTTATTGAAAAACACACATTAATTTCTGATATTCTAAATTTATTTATATTTTTTATGTAGTTCGTCATTAGTATTGTTTTGAATTCCACCTTCTTTTTTTTTTCTTTTTCACTAGCGTAATCATGAGGGTAGCCGTGCTGTTGATGCTCCTATGCTACGGTGTTTGTGCAGAAATAAGCGTACGGAACGAGACGAAAGGTAAAATAAACTTAAATCAAGATAATCAATGTTTAGCATAGTACGATAAGTAGTAAATCCATGTACGTCTAAAAGATAAAAAGATTATCTTGCATCTCTTTCAAATTTTGTCAGTGATTATAAAAATTAAAATTCGATATTCTTATTTGTACAATAGAGCAGTTCATTAACATAATACATAACTTATTTAGAAACATTTGGTGATGCGACAATAGTTTAAACATGTAAATTACTGTATATTAAAAATACTTCGCATTCAAATAAAGAAAGTTTATAGATATTCATGCAATCCGTGTTTATGAAAATTTCTTTATAATTTTGTAAAGGATTTAATACTCTACGAGTCGAATATCATATTAATAGCTTCCGATTCTAAACGCCAACACAAATTGAGAATGACAAACAATGTAGTAAAATTAAACGTTGTCTGCTTTATCTTTTTAAGTTCATGAAAAAAGAGGAAAAACTTCCAATCCACAAGATAATCATCTATTATCAGTATTGTGGATTAGAAATCTTTTTTTACTTTTTAGATTTTCAGCTCCACAGTTTAGCATTCTGAAAAGCATATATTGGTTTCGTTCTGTTTGTGTGTCTATCTTTCTGTCTGTCCGTCTGTATGTGCTACGATTACTCGAGAATCTTTTAACTTTTTCAAATTCTGCTTTCGATAGAGACCTTCCCTGAACTCACCTGATTAGTTTGGGATAGACCGATTTCAAACAGTCACGTGACTATTAAGACCCAATAGGGGTCCCCATTAAATTTTTTATTGGCAATATAAGGCATGTAATATGTCATTCGAACAGGAATGACGAGCACAGGAAGAATATGACGCTTATGAAGCTTTAAAGCGAAGCTTGAGCATTGAAGCAAATTCTACTTGCTAGAAAAATGCAGCAGTAAATTGCGAGCTTTTAAAGCAAAGCTAGCTTTGAAGGTATCCCATAGCTAATGTGTATCGCGAGCGAGAAATTGCAGGCGGGAATTCAAAAAAACATGGCGCCTCTCAATGCACGAAAACGTTTGTTGTTACAGAGAACGAGTTTAATTTTAAGAAGCTATTGATAGTTAATCTTAAAAGTATTTTATAAAAACGATAACATATTTCCAATTTAGCGATACGTAATATTTATTTTTATTTTCGCTGAAGCTACAATAAATAGAATAAATAAAATAAAACAAAACCATAAATAGAATAAATAAATAAACAGAGCTATTAATTAATTAATTAAATAAATAAACCTAAGTAATAAATAAACTAAAATAATACACAAATTGATAAAATAAAATGAGTAAAATAACAATTAAATAAATTTAATAAATTCAGTGTAATTCATGAATAAAAACTGTAAATTAATTAATGAATATAATGTATAATAAATGAACAAAATGAAATAAATTAAAATAAAATGAAAATAAAAATAAATATAAAATAACAACTTAAAAATTATATAAAATAAACTCAATCAAATGGAATAAAATAAACTAATAAATAAATTTAAATAAATAAATTAAATAAAATAAATAATTAATAAATTTATTAATAAAAAACTTTAAACCATACTATAATACTCAAAGAAGAAATAATAATAAACTGAAGATATTCTTCAAACAAATCATAAATACAAAGGAGAAAAGGAAAACAAATACAAATCGCGGAATTTTTTCTTCCCTTTTCTTCTTTGTATTCCCTATCTAGTACGCTAGTATTTAATAGCGACCCCATGTACGCACCCTTTGCAATCAACAGGGAAAGGTGTATACATGTAGTGCGCATGCGTCTCAGCCATTTCCAAGCTGCTTAGTAGCTTTAAAATCAAACTGACCTAGATATCTGCTTGAAGCGAAAAGCAACTTGAAATTCCTCGCGCATATTAGCTTGGTGTTTACGATAGCTTGAGCTTGAAAAATCACACCCAAAGCGCTCAAAGCTTCAAGCTTCAGCTATGGGAATGCACCTTTAGGCTTATTGTTAAAAATGGCTAATAAATGTTAGGCTTATATTTAAAAATGGCTAATAAATGTTAGGATTATATTTAAAAATGACTAAATAATGTTAGGCCTATTGTTAAAAATAGCTAAATAATCTTAGGCCTATAGTTAAAAATGACTAAATAATGTTAGACCTATTGTTAAAACTGGCTAATTATGTTAGGCCTATATTTAAAAATGACTAACTAATGTTAGGCCTATTGTTAAAATGGCTTAATAATATTAGGCCTATTGTTAAAATGACTTAATAATATTAGGCCTATAGTTAAAAATGACTACATAATGTTAGGCCTATTGTTAAAAATGGCTATTTAAAGTTAGGCCTATTTTTAAAAATGATGTGTGTGGATAGAATCAAAGGAATTTCCATTGTTTATTTAAACCAACTGCAAGTAAAAGTGAAATATTCATATTTAAAATTACATCTACGTCACAGGTAAAGCTCCTTGGAATGCTTACAAGATTTTTCCCGACAATGCTTTGCGAAAATGATTTTTCTTTTCCAACGTTTATGGCAACTTTGATTAAGAAGGGATAAATGGCAGTGGAAAGAAAATAGACGCAATAGTTTAAAATATTTAGGCGTGCGAGCATTTCATTTCTCATGTGAACGCTGCAATTGAATACGTAAATTTACATGCAGTTTTCGCCATTGCTGTATATATAATTACTGTAATATTAAAAAACACAATTTTATATTCTTCTTTTCAGCATATTTCAAAATCGTTATACGAGTTATATTCTTCTTTATTCTAAAATACTTGAAAAGAATATGCACTTAAATAAAACATGTTGCTGGTATATACTTTTTTAATGAAGGAATATAAGTGTTTCGGCTGCCGCCATTATCATTACAGAACATTTCTATGAAGATGCAGAGATAAATAAGAAATTAAGCCTCCCGAGGAAGGTATAGGAAAGCAGCGGAAGCCCTAAGTTCATCTATTTTTACCCCTTCATCTGCACTCTTTAACCCCCCCAATTTTTTTTTAATCAAAAAGATGATTTTCTCGAACGTAATATTTAGAAAATATAAAAGAACACTATCTTCTTTCCTTTCTCATAATTTTCGATCGAATGATATATCATATGCCATATCTTGCCATATTTCTAAAGACCAATTGCCATCCCCACAACTCCGACCCCACTGGGTCAATTTGGTCCAAAGTTCATAGTAATATAGATTTTGCCTAGAGGAATCTGCATGTCGAATTTCACTCCTTACATACATAAATACCACACAGATCATCTGGTCCTTTCACTCCCACCCCCGTAATTCCTACCCCACTGGGTCAATCAAAACCAAACTGAATAGTGAAGATACACATGCCCATAGTAAGCTCCATTTCGAATTTTAACCTTCTACCTCAAAATATGCTGAAATTATGAAAGGGACAGACGGACATTTTAAGACCAAGTAGCTCCATTCATCCGCTACTTAGTAACTAATTGATAATTTAGATATTTTTAATACGGACAAGAATTAAAATTTTCCTTGTATGTAGATTTAAATGATATAACAATGATGATTATTAAATGATGCGTGATATTTATTTTAAAACCTACTGAGAATGCATGGTACTGCATTACCATAACTAATTAAAAACATCGTTACTGTATTCACACAGTCGGTCGTTCCATCGCCAATTTTTTTCGAATTGTTTTATTTTGACTTCTCATTCTGATAGAACATCAAAAAATGAGTAAGAGTTATAACAGACACACATGTCTTATCTATTCGGGAACAAAATCATGGCCAAAGATAAACATTTTAGTTCGTTGCAGAACCAAAATGTTAGTTTTAACCGTCATTTTGGCCATGTTCCCAATTAGGTAGGACATTTTACCTACTTTTTGATGCTCTATCTGAACCTGAAGTCAAGATTTAAAAATTCGAAAAAAATTCGCGATGAAATGACTGGCTTCGCAAATCATTTAATAATCATCATTGATAATCTTTTAAATTTTTATACAACAGAAAAATTAATTGTTATCACAACAATAATAGCTAAATTATCAAAGCGTTAATTAACTCTTCATCTTCATAGCAACTATAATAGGAATGTTCTATAGCGATGATGATGGCAGCCGAATCAATCAATAAAATAATATATACAAACAACTCGTATTACTACAAATATAACTGCAAGTTAATTATTTACTCGTATAATGTTAAATTAACATAACACAAGATCAATATTGAATATAACTTATAATAAAAATTCATGTTTATGGGTACTTATTCTTTTTTTCGTAAAATTTTAAGCAATTTTTTTTTAACATTTGTTTCAAATTTTTGAAGATAATTTTTTTTTTCTGTAGACGGAAAGGTGATTTCATTCTCATTTTATTTAACTGAATATGAAAACTAAAGATTTATATGAGAAGAAATTAATTGCATTGATTTTGAATAACAATAGGTTTTCACTAATTGTTTTTATAGAATATTGATTTTATTTATTTATATTTTCGTTTAATTATTATTTTAAATGATCAAATTAATTAATAAAATCGAGGAAATTTCCCCGCCCACAAGAAAGATTGAAGAGAGAGAAAAAAGAAGCAACACCGAGAAGACTACCTGGAAGTAAAATAATATGAAGAGACGGAAATGAAAAAAAGATATTCTCCTTTGAAAAAATATCGAATAAATAGAATTATTTATTAAAAATCTAAGATCTTTAGTCACAATAACGCCGAATAAATTAATGATTTAGTCACGGCTTTGTCGAGCAAATATTAAACGAGAAGAAGTGAAAAATCGTGGTGTCCAGATTATGATAACACTTTAAATGAAGAACACATAAAAAGAGACCACATGCGGAATCTCTTTTAATACCAAAGCGTTTCCGTGTTACACTACCTGCACGGGCTGGTTACTCACTTAATTGGCCTCTGTTTATGTGCTAAAAATGAAAATACCCGCGATCATTCACTAGGTATTAGCTGATTTGCTTGATGTGAAAATTAAGGTTTTCCTGTTAGGTTAAGAAAATGTACTGAATAGTAAAATCGTAATAATCAGCCTGATAATTTATTTTAAATTTAAAAAATTTTATTCTATAAATATCTGAGTAATGTAATTATATAAACTACCATTATGTTAAATAAATTGCAAAGGGTTATATTTAATACAACCGTTAATATGAGAAAAAAAATTTATGTTGCTTTATGATCTTCACAAAGCACACATTTTAATTTTGATGGAAATGAGGAATTAACCTCATTGTTGACATAGTTATTATGATATTTTTCACCGCAGTTTATACTTCTAAAAACGTATATTGTGTCCAAACTTTTAGACTAGAGGCTTTCGGCAGTACTTTGAGTCACCGACTCCCATTTTCTTAATGAAAATATCGCTCTACATTAAAAAAATAAAAAAAAAAATATAAAAAATTCCTTCACTCTCACAACTTTCTCCATCATAATGTGGACATAGCCTTTTATTTAATAAGAATATAACAGAAAATAAAATTTTATTGTTTATAAACTTCATTTTTTTTTCCTTCTGGGTGATTGTAATTAAATTGACAGAGTTCTCACATTGTAAGCTGAAATGAAAGAGTTCACTTTATCGCGCTCAATAGGTAGGAATAGGTAGGGAAAATTTTTTAAAAAATGCTCTAATTATCTTAAATCCTGGCACTTCAACAATAGACTGTAACGAGTGGCTGCGAGCAGGCTTGAGTGAAAAAAGCAGCTCACAGATCGCGCATGAGCGTTCCTACCTATTGAGTACTATCTCTATGACGTTCCTACCTATTGAGCGCGATAAAGTGAACTCTTCTATTTCACCTTACAGTGTGAGAACTCTCACAAACGGAATGGCACGAAATTTGGTACAGGCTAATGACGACATGGAAAGAAAGAATCCACGAAAAAATTGCGGATCCAAACGTTTCCAATAGGTGGAGCTTTGCAGTATATAAAAGGAGTTTAAAAAAACAGATAGATGATGAAAAAAAAGACGAAATTGAAGTAAAACATCAAGTTTTACTCAGTAAAGGCAAGGACATCGACCACGTTCTCGATGACAACATCCTCTGCACAACAGTCTCTATGGCAGAAGGAAAAATGCCATATGGAATGCACATCACAGTCCGTAGTATGTTGTCTTTAACGTAGGACTGGTAAGATACCAGGTGGTGCAAAAAAAGGTGTTAGAATGTTTTTGTCTACCACGGCATAATATGAGGTTATAGATTCTTGTTATCATATTTATGCTATAAAAGACATCCTGAAATTTAATGCAGAAAGTTTTCAAAGTGGTTTCCATCTGCTGCAATCAGTGTCTAAAGCCTTAAACTGAATTCTGGGTGGCGCAAAAAAGGTGTTAGAAAGTTTTTGTCTACTGTGGTTTAAAAGTACGCCATAAATGGTTTCCCTCGCGATACTGTTCTTTTATAGTTCTGAATATTCTATAGTTCACTCACTGATGTCTCGCATTACATTTCCAGAGAGATTCGTACAGGGGATATAATTTTCAGGAAGCATGCAGGACAATAATACAGGCCACGTTTGTTGATATGATGGCATCGTTGAAATGTCATGCGGAATTTTGCTTTGGTGCAAGTGGACATCATATTGAACAGTATCTGGATTGATGGAAAGACTTACTTTGGATCAGATGAAGAGCCTTTGTTTGTAAACAACACAGTCCTGTTGCAGAGCTTGCAATGAGGATTGTGGGTGATTCGCTCATCAGAATTTGGTGAAATGTTTTTGTTTTATATGGAATTTGCTGTTGAACAAATGTGCTATTGGAATTTTTTGTGTATCACTTACGGTTTTCGAGATAGAATTTGGATGTGTCCTAATTTGCATAGTTGAGATGATGAAAGGTGCTCCATGAGATAGAGCACCCTCAATTTCCTATTCATTCCCTGTATTGGAATTTGCGTAACTACATTGGTATCCAAGATAGGAAGGGGTAACAGACTTTTGACTCGCCCTGTATAATAACAATCATTTCGGTCGGTTTTACCATCGCCGATATACCGAAAGTGCTCATTAGAAATTCTAGAATATTCGGAATTTCCCGTCGAGCCACTGATGATCATGACATTTTTCTTGGCATTCAATATGCTATTGATTAACATCGATCAACCACTTTACAATTTACCATTTTCAAAATAGTGACTTCGTCAACATTTTGGTTTTCGGATGATATCTCGAAATTATTCGGATTTTCGGTAATCTAGCGTTAAATTTCACACCCACTCACAGAAGAGGTCAGGTCGACTGTTTACACTCCATCGAATGTAAAATATTATAAAAATACGAAGTAAGGGGGTGGAGTTGAAGAAGTAAAGGCGGAGACAGAAAAGAACGAAGGATAAAGGCAACCTATTTCTTTGTGTCGATTACAATCTCGTGTGTCCGAGCTATTTTAAGCACGAAACTCCACAATGACCTCTCGAAGCCCCAATGGGTTGGAGAAAATCCTTATTTTTTTGGTAGTAGGCGGGAGGAGAATGGAGGGAGATTTTCTATCACGAACAGTAAAAGTCAAAGGGTCGGTTATTCGACGTCATGAAATTAACGCTGACTTTTAATTAGAACCAGAATGCGATCGGGAAACGATTGGGGCCACTGACTAATGAGACGTCTAGAGCAAAATCAAGACGAAGCACTCACTACCTTTACTGGCGACTTTCATTAGTTAACTAGATCCAGGACAATGAAAGGGTTAATGGGGAGACGCATACATTCTAACACCGTACTAGGTTATGTCTAACATTCACACAGAAAATAAAACCTGCTATGTATGTATTTTAAATTAGCAGTTTTTAAAATAAAGTCAAAAGACAGAAAATGACAAATAAAAATAATGTAATCGACGATTATAAATTAGTTCATAATCACATACCTTTACATATAAAGCACAATGTTTGTTTTTTATATATGTATGTTTGTCCGATTTTAAAATGCAACTTGGAAGTACCAGGTAACCACAAAAATTCTTGCCGTTTTTATGTTGCCATAAAAGGAAGTGATAGAAGATATGCAAATGAGTGTACAGTGTTGTCCAAAATCTGTCAGAGGAGAGCATGAAGGTTAGCCTGTGAAAATACTGGGCTCTTGGGCATTCACATCAACCACCATATCTCGTGCAGAAGAAGACAAATGAACCTTGGAGGTATCGAAGGAGATGGTTAAATGTTGTTTGCTTTATGACCCCAAGGTGGGCTTCTTAGCAGCAGCATCAAAGTTTCTAAATGTGTCTTGCGTTTGGGGATGACGCTTGATGCTGTGAATGAACGCACCGCAAGGCATTGGTTCCAGAAATTCAGGTCGGGCGAATTTGCCATTTCAGATGAACCCCGCAGTGGTCGACCAGAAGCCTTAGAAGACCAGGTCCTGAAAACGGCCATAGAGGAAAACAGCAGTTTTACATGTGGTGAACTTGCCAGACGGTATCAGGTTTCTGATCAAACACTTAGACGTCACTTGCACAGCCTAGGAAAGACGTACAACTTGAGCAAATGGGTACCCCACTCATTGTCGGAATCCAACAAGAATCAACGAGTGACAGCCTGCATGTCGTTGCTTTCTCGACATCGTAACGAACCCATATATAATTGAATACTTACCAGTGACGAAAAGTGGGTCCTATATGACACTCCTAAGCGTTCCGAACATTGGTTGTTATGCCGGGACACCATGCCTCACACCTCAAAGCTCCCCCGCCCATCCCACGCAAAATCATGCTCTGTGTCTGGTGGACAAGACGCTAAATGGTTCACTACGAGCTGCTGTCAACTGGCCAAATCATCACTGTGGGCCTGTACTCCCAGTAGTTGGAACGTGTGCAACAGGCATTGAAGCAGAAGGAGCCAGCATTGGTGAATCGCAACGGGGTACTCTTACTTCATGACAATGCCGGCCACATGTGGCGCGGGTGGCCAGGGAAACATACAGCGGCTTGGCTGGGAAACTTTCTGCCATCCACCTTACTCAACAGAACTTGCTCCAACGGATTATCACCTTTTCCATTCTCTGAACAACCAACTTCGTGGAAAAATCCTACACCAATGATACAGACCTGCGAAAGGCACTCACGGAGTTCTTTGAGTCCAAGACCGGCAAGTTTTACAGCCAGGGGGATTGATGCCAATGGGGATTACTTTGGGCAAGTTTTACTGGAGACACGTTGCAGAAGGTGTTAGATGCCAATGGGGATTACTTTGGGGACTAGCGATATGTTACTATTTGTGTACATCATTTTGTTTTCCGGAATTAAAAACGGCAAGAACTTTTTTGGTTACCTGGTAAGTTATAAATTTGAAATTTAACACATAGCTGTGTAATACTGCCACAATGATGTAAAAAATCTGGAGACAAGTGTCTCAGCAATATAGAAATTGATAATTTTTATATCCACATAAAAGGTGTGCCCAAATGAAAAGGAGACTACGATTATATCTAACTAATACTTTAATTACAGAACACACTGCTTTGCAATGAAATTGCCCCACCCACAAGGAGTTATCCGAATGAGCCAAAAGTAGGTATACAGCAAGAGCTACGTCTGAACACACCTTCATTACGTTATGGTGTCCCAACGGAAAGCAGCATCAGTATATTGTGGCACCACCTCTAGCGGCCATGCATTGTTCCAGCCGCAGATGTAGGTAATTATTCAGGTGGCGAATGTCATCTTGGGGAACGTCTGCCCAGGCCTGGTGAACCTGCTGTGTCAGTTCATGGAGATTGCGGGGTGATCGTAAACGACGTCCCACCATGCCCTATACGTGCTCAATTGGCAATAGATTTGGGGACCTCGCGGGTCATGGCAGGCAGTTGACATCATGCAGACATGCCATGCTCATGTTTGCTGTGTGCGGTCTGGCGTTATCCTGCTGAAAGACTGCGCCGGGTATGGTGTGCAGAAAGGCAGTAATACGGGCTGCAGAATCTCTGTGACCTACCGTGCTGCTATCAGGGTTCCTTGGATGGTGACTAAAGGCGTTCTGGTATCTTAGCCGATGGCACTCCAGACCATGATCCCGGTTGTTGGTCCACGATAGCGATACCGGATGCATTATTCATTGGCACCTTCCAATGGTCCGCGCCACACCGCGTCTGTCGTCGGTGTCCAAACAAAACCGGGATTCGTCGCTGAAGACCACCGGACGCCATTCCATTCGCCAGCCCACTCGTCCAGGACACCATTGCAGTCGTATCGCGCGGTGCTCAGGAGTCAAAGGAAGACACAACAATGGCATATTTGGCCAAAATTTGGCCAAAAGTGTGCACGACTCTGGAACTCCACGCATTCGGGTCGCCTGGCAGACATCGCCACGGCGTGTAAGCAGCGTGCTATTGTCGCTATTGACACTGGAGTAGCATCTGGAATAGTGATGTTGTCGCGCAGTTGCCACAGGGTGATGGCTCTGTCCGCTAGCGCTGTTTGCCGTATCCGCCTATCGGTACGAGCTGATGTGCTTCTCCGGGCCCCAGAGCCTGGTTTTCTGGCATGTGTACCTTCCTCTCGCCATTGCCTCCAACACCGCACTACCGTCCGTGCGTCCAGGGATACATGGGCAGCAGTCCGTCTGGTTGACCATCCAGCCTCGGAGAGGCCAATAATCCGACCTCGTTCAAAGTCCGTTAATTGTGTGAACGGTTGTCGTTGTCGTCGTCGCGGCATTGAGACCGTTGTGCGGATTCACGAGGCAGTTGCTTCCTCCCTACTGCATGGAACGTCTCGCACAGGTGTCAACTGATGAGCCTATACAGGCACCCGGACACCCTGTATCAACCCAAATGATCATGTCCCGTGAGTATGCATCCAATCGTTTACTAGTCGGAGGTAGACGACCCCCCCCCCCCACTAAGTATGGATAAGGTCGGATAACTCCTTGTTGGTGGGGCAATTTTATTGGAAAGCAGTGTATTTTAAGTACAGAAAATTTGACGTACAGTTAATATATAACATGACGCCTACACATAATTATGCGCTGATCTCAGACGTAAGAAGCGAATGATGGCTTCAGTGTTGAAACTCCTGGGTTGCATACGGATTCTTTTTCCACGGTGTTCTGCACTTCCTTGTCACAGGTGAAACGATGACCTGTCAGTGATTTTTTAAGGGGCCGAATATATGGGAGTCACATGGGGAGATGTCGGGGCTGTATTGAGGATGTTTGAGGACTTCTCATCGAAATGTTTCTAGCAGGTGGAGGGTCTTCTTGGCGACAAGTGGTTTAGCGTTATTCTGGAGCAGCACTATCCTTTTCGAGAGCTTCTCTCGGCGCTTGTTTTCGATGGCCCGTTTCGGCTTCAGCAACGTGTTGCAGTACCTTTCAACATTAAGGCGGGTTTTCAAAGACGCGTTGTCTGCGTGTGCGTACGTATGCGTTTGAAGGTCAACCAATCAGATCTCGTGCGTGAGCGATCCGTTGATATGCGACGAGATCTGATTGGTTGAGCTTCAAACGCTTTCGTACGCACACGCAGACAACGCGTCTTTGAAAACCCGCCTTTAACTGTTTCACCCCGTTCTAGCCAGTCGAGAAGTATGGATTCTTCTTCGTCGAAAAAGAAACTGAGCATCACTTTTCCGGCCTTCATGGCAGAGTGAGCTGTTTTGAGACGTGGAGAGCCAGGATGACGCTACATCTATCGACAAGCATATTTACGAACTTCGATCAGATACAACGGCGCTACAGTTAAAGTCTCCTTTTCATTCGGGCACACCATATATATGAAATAGACTTGGTTGTTTGTTTGCTTGCATCTGCAAACAATAAGCCGATCATGTTTGCGTCATGTTGGTCGTGTTTGTATCATAGCCTAATGATGAAAAGTCTGTCCAGTCTCGTTTTCAAATGCTGTCTAAATTCCCTAGCGTCTGACCAATTAGCCAAATCCTCTTTTTACTATTATAATCATAACTGACCATAAAGTTGTTTATTAAATTGATAGAATTTTATTGAAGAAATTTAATTTTCCAGTCATTAACACTACACGCTTTTCTATTCTTTTATTTTCAAAAAGAAACAAAAAACAAAAAAATGAGAAAATAAAACATTCGTGAGCTATATGAATTAAGGTTGTTATACACTAATTCTTATACAAAAGAGTTTGAAATAAAAAAGATATTGCCATATTAGAAAATTTGATGAATGATTTTCATTGGATTCCCTAAAATAGATGAAAAAAAATCTTTTTTAAAAAATTACTCGGACCTATAATGTTTTTTTTATTCTTGCTATTATTAATAGAAATATTCAGACTTACCTTTTTGCAGTCAGATAAAATGCGATGAAGAAAATCGTAAAAGAAGCTTTTGATAACGAACGGTCATTAAAATAACTCAATAGTAAAAAAATATTACCTAAATAGATCCAGAAAAGAGAAAGAGCTAGTGGAACGCTTGGCGCGCTGCTATCGTTATCAAGTCGAGGCCAACGAGAGACAGGCCAGGCAACACCTCCTAGTAAGAAAGTCAAACAACTGAAACGTCATACATTGTTACATCATCATAAGTCGACCAAATTTAAGGCTTATCATTGGTGGAAATGCGGTTAACAATGGTCGAAATATGATGATGTAACAATGTATGACATTTCAGTTGTTTGGCTTTCTTTCTAGGTGGTGTTGGGCGAAGGCACTCAAAAGTCACATGATCATCAGGGTCCGGGCAACAATCCATCCTTCATTGTTTCCAACAATCGAAAAAATACTGATTGTTAAAATCAAAGATGGAGACAATGAAAGATGCATTGTTGGCTGGACCCCAATGATCATGTGACTTTTGAGTGACCTGGCCCAACACCTAGGGTGCGTTCACTTATTCGTTCGGAGTCATGCTCCGAGTCAATGTGATCACGTGATCAGAGTACGAGCGTCATGGCTCAGAGTCAACCGAGGCCAACAAGAGTCAACCGAGGCCAACGAGAGACAGGCCAGGGCACTCAAAAGTCACATGATCATCGGGGTCCGGCCAACAATGCATCTTGGATTTTAATAATCAGTAATTTTTCGTTTGTTGGACTCGCAGTCAACATAACGATGTAACAAGCGAAGACTTTGATTGTTATAATCATTTGTGAGCAATATTGCCAATTTAGCCTTTTTTGTCATGCGCTTATTTTTTGTTGGACATTTTTAATAAAAATTAAACAATGCCAACACCTCCTAGAAAGAAAGCCTGTGCACTAAAAATTCATATATTGTTACTTGATCATAAGAAGTCATAATTTAGGGCTTATTATTGGTAGAAATACGATTAACAATGCCTTTTTATGATGATGTAACAATGTATGAATTTTTAGTGCACAGGTTTTCTTTATAGGAGGTGCTGACAATGCACATCAAACATCTACCATTCATTTAAAAATCTTCAATTCTCTTCAAAAACTCTCATTATTCATTGGTGAATTTGTTATTATTTATTCTTATTATTTATTATTTTATCTTCTCCATTTATAAATGAGTATAAAATCATTCATTAATAAACAACATATTATACTACTTCGTTAATTAATGCACAAAAAATTAAAATGAGCTTTTAAATTGGACACAACCTTGTTAAATTGGCAACACTGCTTGTGAACACTGATTGTGAACATGTTTTTTCCCTCTTCGCAACCTTCGGAGGCATCAGAAAAGCATGAGCAGTGCCCATGGCACTTTTGGTTATGGGGACCTATTAACATTAGGTTATTTTTAAACTACTTCGGATTATCAACAGGAATAAACAATAACATATTTTTTATTATTTTTATAAAACAAAGTTCTGGTCATAATTGTAATTTTAATTTACTATCACAGAGGCTAGGGTGGCAGGTCCCTGGGCCCTTGCGTAAAGATGGAACTGACATTGATCATATAAAAATTAATAATTATGCTGAAGAAATTGTCTCGAATCAAATTTTCGATCAATTTAAGCTAAATTTTCGTTTGTATCGTGCCTACAACAATCGAAGGCTAACCAATTATGGTAGGATATGATCGTGCACTTTCGAAAATTAGTGGCGGCCATGTTGATGGTTAAACAACGTATGCCCCAGCTTGAAGAAATAAAGTCTTCTCTTCTCTTGTTTATGTGGTTGCCACGGCTGCTAATAAGCACACTCGCAAACGTTATCTCATTATAAGAAAATTAATTATCGTTGAAGTCGCAACTTTGTTGGCACTCTTCATTGTTGCGTCATGTTTCTCATTAAGTTTTTTGGCTCCGATGACTCCAACTTGAAAGCAGGAGTTAAGGGAGTTAACCCGAGTCGCACTCCAAGCGAATAAAGAAACAAACTCCGAATGACTCCGTGCGTGCCCTGATGTTGGAGGTCAAGGGAGCTAACTCCGAGCGAATAAAGAAACGGAGACCAAATGACTCGGAGCGAATAAAGAAACGGAATCCGAATGACTCAGAGTCACGGAAGGCACCCCTAGAAAGCCATACAACTGAAAAGTCATACATTGTTACATCATCATAAGTCGACCAAACTTAAAGTTTATCATTGGTAGAAATGCGGTTAACAATGGTCGAAATATGATGATGTAACAATGTATGACGTTTCAGTTGTTTGGCTTTCTCTCTAGGCGGTATTGCCTGGCCTGTCTCTCGTTGGCCTCGTATCAAGTTTTATGACGTAGATCTGATAACAGCTACAACAATGAAGCCGCCGCGGAGTGGACCAATAACGCCCATAGAGAAAGCGCACGGAAAGCTCATACATTGTTAAATCACTTACAGTAGGGCGAATACGATTAACAATGCCCTGCTGTAGGTGATGTAACAATGTATGACGTTTCCGTGCGCAGGCTTTCTCTCTAACAGAATGTATATGGTATTGAGTTGACCGTAGCCGAGGAAGAAGACAGGCCCCAGCACTAAAAAGTCACCTGACCATAGTAGTCCGAATAACAATCCAACCTTCATTGTTTCTAACAAACGAAAAAACACAAATTGTTAAAATCCAAAATGGAGACAATTAAAGTTGGATTGTTGCTCAGACTTTTCATCGACTTAAAGCCTGTCTTTCTCGTCGGCTGCGGAGTTGATAGACTTTTCATCATTAGGCTATGTTTGTATGTTGCATCAACAAAAGGTTGTTGAAATCAATGCTTGGCGTAGCCGACGAAATAGATAGGCCCTGGCACGGGAAAATTACTTGACCATTTTTTTCGTCGACTGCGATGCTTGCCTTAATGATTCACGTTTTAAGGGGATAATTATTAGGACCGATAGGCACTTATGTTTTCACAATGTGCGTCCGTCTGTCCGTCTGTTTGTTGGTGCTCTAGCTTTCAAACGCTTCCGAATTTTCGACTTCCGTTTTCGCCATTCGACAACTTAGGGAAATCAGAAGACTGAGTACGTTGGTGGAAAAAATCGGTGAACTACTTCCGGTTCAAAACGTCAAAAATAATATAGGGGACCACGTTTTTCACTATACAATTCCATGTATAAATGGCCTGTGCAATGCCAAATGCTGTTCTCCCTTTGGCACTCCATAGCTAAAGCAGAGAGAAGGCTTGTGAACTAAGTGAAGACACGTGATGGTCTTCCTTGATGGTCAATATCAGTCAGAACTGGTTCAAGGGTATGTGATTTAGTAGTACAATTATGGTCCACTGGAAACTTTCAATACTATGATATGGCATGTATTATATCAAACAGCTTGAAATAACATGTCATGATTGAATATTAACGTAAAATTAAAGATAGTCAAAATAGGTTCAATGGTATGTGGTTTCATGTAACCAGCATGGTTCAGGGGAAACTTGCAATACTCAGATTTGGCATGTAATATATAAAACAACTTGGAATGATGTGTCATGTATGAATATCACGTAAAATGAATGATAGTCGAAATTGGTTCAAAGGTACCTGCTTTTCATGGACCCATCATGTTTCATAGGAATTTTCAATGCTGAAATATGGCATGTAATATTATCAAACGACTTGGAACGATGTGCCATGAATAAATATAACGTGAAATTATTAATAGTCGAAATCGGTTCAAAGGTACCTGCTTTTCATGGTCCCATCATGGTTCATTGGAATTTTCAATGCTAAAACATGGCATGTAATATACCAAATGACTTGGAATGATGTGCCATGAATGAATATAACATAAAATTATTAATAGTCGAAATCGGTTCAAAGGTACCTGCTTTTCATGAACCCATCATGGTTCATTGGAATTTTCAATGCTAAAATATGGCATGTAA
>JAHWFO010100866.1:1133065-1147246 GCA_023313115.1 Rhysida immarginata
GTTCATTGGAAATTTCAATGTTAAAATACGGTTCAATGCTAAAATATAGCATGTAATATATCAAACGACTTGGAATGATGTGTCATGAATGAATATAACGTAAAATTAATGATAATTGAAATTGGTTCCATGATTCGTGTTTTATCGATACCATTATTCAACTATTGGATACTTTCACTGCTAAGATATGAAATGTAACTACTTATGCCTTATATTATCAATAGTTAGTTTGTGTTAGGCAAATTTTATCAATAGTAAGTAGCTACTCATTCTTTCAATGATACATGGTTACGTAGAAAAGCGTTGGTAATAGTTTTTGAAGAAAAATTAATAAATAGGAATACTAACAAATTAAAGGAATAGTATATGTTCTAATCTATAGAGAAATGCTACTTTCTCCATTTAACTTTTCAGATAGTTTTATTCAGTTTGAACTATACGTTTCCCTTAGAAGTACGCCTTGCTTAGCAACCAGAGGCTTCCTTAGCAACCTCATCTTATTCATAACAATGAAAGGCTCCTTTAGAAATCAAATGCTTTCCTTTTCGTTCTCGATTTCTTTAAAATCCTATCGGTCCTGGGCATTTCGGTTGCCTGACTTGTTGATATTGCCTCAATAAAATTGAGATTGTTTCATTTTTATTTAAATCTCTGGAGAGATATAATAAATTATTCTTAAACAGTTGAGAGAATACAACTTTAGGACGTGGAGCAGGTCAAGCTTTGTCTGTAAAGGTGAAGGCACTTGACCTGATGAGCCCATAACTAGAAAAAATTTATATTTCATATTTCAGTTCTTGCTGCTACAACTAATAAAGTCAATATGAACAAACACATTCAGGACATGATTTCGGGCTCTGTGACTCACTGAATACAACTCTATTGAAACAGTTACATGTTGAAGAGGGATGTTGAAGGGCTATGAACAGAGTTCCTTAACTCCCTCAGCCCATCTATGAAGAATATTTTAATAAAGACAGAAATAATTCAATACGCATACCCTTTCTTTGACATGCTGAAAAAGGTAAGGATGCAATGTCGAATTTTTCTGGCCAAACCCAATTGTACACAAAATTCTATTACAACTACTTAAAAGAATTCTTTCGTTTTTCCAAAGTGAATATTTACTGTATTAATTCTAAGAATTTTTCATGTGTTCGAACTTATATTCAGATTCAAAAATTGCAAAATTTCATCAAACAAACAGCTCGAGAAAATATTATAAAAGTCAAAGTAAAAAATTTGTCGACAGTCATCTATTCTGCTTCCCCTTCGTGGCCGAATCTAAAAAAAATGTTGTGAGCGGTCAATTTTTTTCTGTTAATCAAGACAAGCCCTGAGTTGGCGTCCACCAATCTTAACAAAGGAAATGATAAACCATAACTGTTTGTTGGATAGTTTAAAATTTTAAATTTCAGTTAGTATTAACACGTAAGCAAAAACTTGGAATTTGGTTATACTGTATGAGGTTTGCCTATGTTAACTAAATATATGACAAAAATTCAAGAGGTGTTTCTTTGGGTTATTTTAAAAGGTTATTTTAAAAGAAAAGGTGTTTCTTTTGTCCTCTGAAGATTTTCGGAATTCCGCTTAGTTTCGAAGATACAAGGGGATAAATGTATTTGGACAAAAAAGGGTATTCGATGATGAAGAGGACAGGGTCTTCGAAATGTACAGTCTATTCCAAAAGCGTTTTCACTTATGTGAATGATGTTCGGCTTCCTTGCAATACTTTAAACCAGTGCGATTAACGGGTTCAGGCAAGAAGTCGAGTTCGAATCACCTTGGACGATGCCATTTACTAGGACCGATAGGTACTTATGATTTTTCAATTTGATAGGTACTTACATTTCAAAATCATTACCTATGCTTGGAGACGCTTCTCCAGTTAATAATAATTATTATTTACTTGATAGGTACTTATGTTTTCACAATGTGGGTCCGTCCGTCTGTCTGTCTGTCTGTCTGTCGGTGCTCTAGCGATCGAACGCTTCCGAATTTTCGACTTCCGTTTTCGCCATTCGACAACTTATGGAAAACGAAAGACCGAGTTCGTTGGTGTAAAAAATCGGTGAACTACTTCCGGTTCAAAAGGTCAAAAATAATTTAGGGGACAATTCTATGTATAAATGGCCTGTGCATTGCCAAATGCTGTTCTCCCTTTGGCATTCCATATCTAAAGAAGAGAAAAGACTTGTAAATTAAGTGAACACACGTGATGGTCTTCCTTGTGGTCAATATCAGTCAAAACTGGTTTAATGGTCTATAGTTTAATGGTCCACTGGAAACTTTCAGTTCTAAGATATGTCATGTATTATATCAAACAGCTTGGAATAACATATCATGGTTGAATATTAACGTAAAATTACTGATAGTCGAAATAAGTTCAATGGTATGTGGTTTCATTGAAAGATTATGGTTCATTGGAACTTCCAATGCTAAAATATGCCATGTAATATATCAAACAACTTGAAATGATGTGACATGAATGAATATAACGTAAAAGTAATGATAGTCGAAATTGGATCCGGGCACCTGGTTTGGTAGAACCATTAGGGTAATTGGAACTTTCAATGCTAAAATATGGCATGTAATATATCAAATACTTGGAATGATGCGTCATGAATGAATATAACGTAAAATTAATGATAGACGAAAATGGTTTAAAGATACGTGGTTTAGGGGTATAATTTTGGCCCTTTGGAAAACTCCGCCCAGGACGTATGGCGGACTGGCCAGTCATAAGCCTGGATAAAGGAGGAGGGTTAGCGTCAGGAAGGGCATCCTGCTGTAAAACACCCCGCCAAGCCTTTATGATGAGTGGTATCCATGACTCAGTAAATGCTAGGGCGTTCCCCGCTGTAGGCGACGCGTAGTTCCTTAGGCGTCCGAGGAATGTAAAAAATATGCTAGGATTATCGCATCAAGAGCGGGTGCGACTAAAGAAACTAGCTCGAAGACCTATACTACTCAGGATTGCATCACTCAATGTGGGCACCATGACAGGAAGAGGAAGGGAAATTGTGGACATGATGGAAAGAAGAAACATTAATGTCATGTGTGTACAAGAAACAAGATAGAAGGGAGACATGGCAAGAGAACTAATAAAAGGGTACAAAATTTTCTACAGCAGTGCAAGCAAAGAGGGCAGAAATGAAGTAGGGATCATCATCTCACGAAAGATGAAGGAAAACGTAATAGAAGTAAGCCGTAGAAGTGACAGGATTTTGAGGATGAAGCTGGATATAGGGGAAACAATCCATATAGTAAGCACTTATGCCCCACAGATTGGTACAAGTATGGGGATGAAGGATGCTTTCTGGAAAACCATAGATGAAGAGCTAAGACAACCGGCAGAGAAAGGTAGACTGATCATCGTTGGGGACTTTAATGGACACGTTGGAGCCAATAACAGAGGCATAGACGGAATCCATGCAGGGCATGGTTTTGGAGACTTGAACCAAGAAGGTGAACAAATCATACATTTCGCTGGGGCTTTCGACTTAGCCCTGGCCAACACTTTCTTCAACAAAAAAGAAGAGCACTTGATCACCTTCAAAAGTGGGGGAAATAGCACTCAAATTGACTACTTTATGTACAGGAGAAAATATCTGAAGGAAGTGAAGAACTGCAAAGTCATCCCTAGTGACCACATGGCAGCGCAACACCGCATATTGCTCATGGACCGCAGTAAGGCTAAGGTGAAGAAGATCAAGTGGTTCCAACTAAAGGACACAGTTTTAAGGCACAGATTTAAGGAAGCAGCCCTGCAGAGAGTTTCCAGGGATTTTGAGGATGTCCAAGAGCGGTGGAATAGAAATGCAGAGGCCAATATGTGTGCTGGCAGGAACATTTTGGGGGAAACAACAGGAAAATTCTGGGAAAACAAGGAGAGTTGGTGGTGGAACCAGGAGGTGCAGACAGCAGTACAGGAGAAGAGAAAAGCAAAAAAGAGGTGGGCCTCAACACATGCCCCAGCAGATCTAGAAGTCTTTAAGATCAGGAATAAGGAGACAAAGAAGAAAGTGGCACAAGCGACGGCCAAAGCATGTCAAGAGATGTACGATGACTTAGAAACACCGGAAGGGCAGAAGATAATATATAGCATTGCCAAACACAGAAGCCGGACAACAAAAGATACCACACACATCAAGCAGATCAAGAAGGCCAATGGAGAAATCCTTAGGAACACTGGGGCGATACAGGATAGATGGAAAGGGTACTTTGAGGAGCTACTAAACGTAGAGAATGAACGAAAACACCCATGAAGATGGAATACCAAATGAGGGACTGACAACAGACATCGCAAGGAGTGAGGTTAAGGTAGCACTGAAGCAGATGAAGAGAGGGAAAGCAGTTGGACCGGATGGACTCCCGGCTGAAGCCTGGAAGGCCCTTGGAGGGGAAGGGCTGGACCTGCTATGGGATCTCTTGATGAAGATCTACCGAGAGGTGGAGATACCAGACGAATGGAGAGAAAGTATTCTTGTCCCAATCTACAAAGGTAAAGGAGACATCCAAATGTGTGACAACTACAGAGGAATTAAGCTAATGTCACACACCATGAAGATCTTGGAGAGGAACCTGGACAAAAGACTGAGAGCTGAAGTTAATATTGGGAGTCAACAGTTTGGTTTCATGCCAGGAAAGTCAACCATTGATGAAATCTTTAGCTTGAGACAAATGATGGAAAAGTTCAGAGAGAAACAACAAGAACATCACCTGGTCTTCATTGACATGGAAAAGGCATATGACAGAGTGCCAAGGCAAGAAGTTTGGAGGAGCCTCAGAGTTAGAAGCGCACCGGAGAAATATGTCAGGTTAATTCAAGAAATGTATAGGAAAGCCAAGACGAAAGTGCGAACCTGCCTGGAAGAAACGAGTAGCTTTGAATGAGAATGGGTCTCCACCAGGGCTCAGCACTGAGTCCTTCTCTGTTCGACATAGTGATAGATGTCATATCAGAGAAAGTCAGGGAAAAACTGCCTTGGAACATGCCCTATGCGGATGATATAGTTTTATGTGCAAGATCTAGAGCAAAGGCCGAAGAAAAGCTAGAGAATTGGAGGAAAGCTCTGGAAGACAGGGGACTGAAAATCAGCAGAAGCAAGGATAGAATATATGGCATGCAACATACAGGCCCAGAAAAACGAGGAGCTGAAACTGATGGAGACAGCAATCAGGAAAGCTGACCACTTCAGATACCTTGGTTCGACAGTTGATGAATGGAGTGAGACGGGTAGGGAAGTGACTAGCAAAATACAGACAGGTTGGGAAAATTGGAAAGAATTCTTTGGAGTCCTCTGCGATAAGAAGATCCCTGTGCGTCTAAAGGGCAAAGTTTACTGGATGGTGGTGAGACCTGCAA
The DNA here is from genome assembly GCA_023313115.1 of Rhysida immarginata. Taxonomy (NCBI): domain Eukaryota; kingdom Metazoa; phylum Arthropoda; class Chilopoda; order Scolopendromorpha; family Scolopendridae; genus Rhysida; species Rhysida immarginata. The sequence goes on from JAHWFO010100866.1 coordinate 1,138,434, forward strand.
TACTCTATGGAATGGAAACACTGTCTCTAAAAAAGTCCAATATACAAAGGATGAAGGTGTCAGAAATGAGAATGTTGAGAAGGATGTGCGGAGTGACACGATTAGACAGGATTAGAAATGAGCGCATCCGAGGGACAGTGAAGGTTACAGACATTGAAAACAAAATCCAAGAAAATAGACTGAGATGGTTTGGCCTATGGTTTCAGAAGAGACGAGGACTACACTGGCAAAAGAGCTATGAACATGAAAGTGGACTGAAGGAGAAAAAGAGGACGACCCAAGAGAAGGTGGCAAGATATTGTGGACGAAGATCTGAAATCAAAGGGACTCAGAAGGGAGTGGACAGGGGACAAAGAGAAATGGAGAAAGCTCATCAAAAACAGCGACCCCACATAGAAGTGGGAAAAGCTGAAGATGAAGAAGAAGATTTTGGCCCTTTGGAAACTATCAATACTAACATAAGGCATGTAATATATCAAATGACCTGGTATGAGGTGACATGAATGAACATAACGTAAAATTAATGATAATCTAAATTGGTTCAAAGATACGTGGTTTAATGGTATCATTATGGTTCATTAGAGACTGGCAGTGACCTCCCCTCTAGTGGTGCCTTCGCAAACATTTATTTTTTGTAATCTCTACGTAAGATATCTGGATGAATTTATTATGGGACCACCAGAGAAACTTGCTCTATTAAACAAAAGATAATCATCCAAATCGGCCCATCCGATAAAAATTATTCTTAAACATAAAAATTCTTCATAAGTTTAAATGGAAAAGGAGGAAGAGATTACATTTAACAATTAACTAGGAAAATTCTCCTTTATAAATTATAATTTGAAAGTTAATAAAATAAAATATACAGCTCACTAATTATAATCCAAATTATTGTTGATTTGTACGAGATGTACAAATTATAATCTTTCCTTTTAATAACTAACTGAACCACATTCTCATACATATTGGTCAAATCGTTATTTTAAAAAAGATCCAATACTTCAGTTCACAAGTAATTATATTATTAGTTAATTGCTTATTACAATATTTGGATTAATAAATTGATTATTTTATTTAACTGAGGATTATTTCTTTTTTTCGTTTTTTGTTTAAAAAAAGCAATTTAAATTCCTTTTCAAAAGTATTTTAAAATCAATTAGCTAATACTTGATAAATTATGTTAGGTTTGTTTATCGATATCAATTAAACTTTTAAATGTCCTTCCAGTTTAAATTACCTGCCTTTACAAATAATCCATAATTATCAGATTAACAAAAATTAAAATTGCATTTTTTTATTATCTTAAAATAATTTTGTGACACAGCTTTTAAAATTTTTTATAGTTTGGTTTGGTTGGTTTGGTATTAACGTCCTTTTCAACTGCCATGGTCATTTCAGGACGGCGTTATAGGGGCCGCAAATTTTGCTTCGCAAGGGTTCTTTAACGTGCAGCCGGCAAACGACAACACGGGACAAACAGATTCACTTCCCTTCCGAAGAAAGTGCGTGATCTCAGGATTTTCCCCTGAAAAATCCTCGTCGTCCTCGGCCAGGATCGAACCCGCGTACTCGAGCATCAGAGGGTATCACGCAATCACTGAGCCACCGAGGCCGATAAATTTTTTATAGTATAAACATCAGACATTTCAGTAAACATAGGTATAAATGTATTTATTGTGAAGAATACATTAAAAAAACAACTATCACTCAAGAAATAAGCACCAAGCTCTTATTTCAAAGCTAAACGAAAAATTACAGAGTGAAACATTTGCACTGTAGATTTCCAAAGGATGACATTCTTCGTAAAAAGTGGATACATCTTTTATTACTACAACAAAATTATTTCTCATTAAACTGATTACATTAAATTAATGACAAATTGATTGGCATTAAATTTACCAGGTTAAAATTGAGTGCAGGGCGCAAAACATTAATTCATGTATAACTCTGATGAACTGATGAATATAATCATGAATCCATATCAGATGATGCGTCCCTGTATTATCCAATCCCTGATATTAAAATCTTGTCAAAATACTGTGATTCGATTGTAGAATATATTGCAGGATTTGTTTCTAGGTCTGCAATTAAATCTATAATCTGCATTCAATGTAAAGAAGCATTGAAAGAGTAATATCAGAGCTGCCACGGCCTTAATTTCAATGTGAAAAAAAATAGATGCCTTATCACATCATCGAAGGATGTAGCAAGCCTGTGCAAAATTTCAGAAAAAAATCATTAGGAATGAATTTTATAATCTAGGAGAGCAAACAGCAATTAAATTGAATACGCCTATCAAAATCCTAACAAAAACATTACATCTTATAACCGAAAACAAAATTAATATTTTCACTAATTTAACTCGTCATTCATTTTAAATGAGTCCTTCTGACGATCATGTGCTTCGACTTATTAGGCTTATTGCCATCACATACTGTAATATTCGATACCACCATGAAACAAGCGGCTGACAGAAAAAACAAGTGGAGAAAATATACGAGTGTCTAATCACTACTTATATTTAAAAATCAATAAAGGATAAATCAATTTAAATTTTTTGTATGACTGAAGCTATTTTCGAAACTCCACTAGTAATGCTGTACGAAGAGGTTTTAAATGTTTACTTTTTATTTAGCCATACAAATGAAAATCTTTAATAGGTACTAAAATCTAATTAAGAATCAACTTTTTTAATAATAAAAATCAGTTAAGACTGAAAAAATAAATTCATCCTTCCTGTAGTTTCATTTATTTCCACCATGGATGAAGAAATAACTTTGCTACTTCACTTTTCTTCATCTGTGCTTATACTTGTCTCTGGATAAGACTCCATTATAACGATAGGAGCTGCGTGTTGTACGTGCTCTTTTAAAAATTCGTAAAACATTGAATCAGCTACTGAAAGTCATTAAAAGTATACATTATCGTTACTAATGCAATAGTTTTTATTTTAAAAAATCAGAAAACAGGTTTGCTTACTATTACATCCTGAAATCATCTACAAAAACTGCTGAAATTACATTGAGAACATACGTCGCCTTAGCTTTTTGCCACTCGCAACAGGGCGCGTGCTGCACTTCCGGTGGCACCAGTAGCGTTCGGTGAAATGAATAGGGCACTGCCAGTCTCTTACTTTCATTTGTCTCTGAGGGGACCACGTTTTTCACTATACAATTCCATGTATAAATGGCCTGTGCACTGCCAAATGCTGTTCTCCTTTTATATTTGAATTATAAGGATAAGTGAGTCTAAAGCAGAGATAAGGCTTGTGAATTGAGTGAAGACACGTGATGGTCTTCCTTGATGGTCAGTATCATTCAGAAGTGGTTCTAGGGTATGTGGTTTAGGGGGACCATTATAGGTTGATTTAAATGCCAAATCTATCTGCCAGATGGCATCCCCTACGGTTTATGAATTTTGTTCTAGTTCAGTTACAAAAGTTTAGTGAAGATGAAAGTTAAAGACTTGAAAGAAAAGCTTCAGTTAATAGGAGCGAAAACTGACGGAAATAAACAAGTATTGACTAACAGTGAGCAAATTTTATAATGAATTACGATTTACGAAAGTGACGATGCTAAATATTGGGCTAGGCTACGACATCTGATTTAACTTCACAGAATTTTTCGATCTGTAGGAAATCCACGAAACTTGAGATTTTTGTTTTTAACATTGTTGTTTGAACACTGTGGAACTGAACAATTTACATGCATGTTCTTATACAGTATTCTTAACATTGCCGAGATTTTCTCCTGATTTCGACCATAGCGTCATACTTAAATCAACCTGTAGTCCACTGGAAACTTTCAATGCTAAGATATGGCATGTATTATATCAAACAGCTTGGAATAACATGACACAGTTGAATATTAATGTAAAATTAATGATAGTCGAAATAGGTTCAATGATCTGTGGTTTAATGGAACCATTATGGTTCAGTGGAAACTTTCAAAGCTTAGATTTGGCAGGTAATATATCAAGCAAATTGGAATGACGTGTCATGAATGAATATAACGTAAAGTTAATGATAATCGAAATTGGTTTCATGATTCGTGTTTTAATGATGCCATTATGAAACCATTGGAAACTTTCAATGCTAAGATTTGGCATATAATTACTTACGCCTTATATTATCAATAGTTAGTTTGTTAGGCAAATTTTAACGATAGCTAGTAGCTAATCATTCCTTCAATGGTTCATGCTTACGTAGAAAAGCATTGGCAATAGTTTATGAAGAAAGAACAGAACACTTCGACATTAACGCTTATTTCATTGAATAGGAATGCTTACAAATTAAAGGTTCTTATCTATATAGAATTGCTACTTTCTCCATTTAACTTTTCAGGTAGGTTTATACTGTTTGAAATATACATTTCCCTTAGAAGTACGCCTTGCTTAGCAGCCGGAGGCTTCCTTAGCAACCTCATCTATCTCAACAACGAAAGGCTTCTTTAGAAATCAAATGCTTTTTTTTTCGTTCTCGAATTAGTGATGTGCGATACCAATGAAGCATCGATACTTCCGGTATCGAGTACTTTAATAAAATACTCGATGCCAATATCGAGTACTCAATGAGAAAGTATCGATAGTATCGAGTAATAATGAGTATTTATTTAAATGGTAAAATGCATTTTTGAGAGGACGTCGAACCGATACTGGAGCACGTGGAGGCTAACATCACTCATTACTATTAGACCTAATTACTATTACTAGGAAGCTATCATCACGTGTCCGAATCATTAGCTTTTTATTTTTTATTTCCCATGCGCCCATAGAGTAGAGCGAGGCGTGAGCTCGACAGCTCGACCTCGTTAGGAGAAATAAAAATAAACGCTTCGAAAGATACCCAATCAGTAAGCAGCCGCTGGAATAAAAGCGTTAATATATTCAACAGATTCTGAATTAACGCTGAAAATCGCACATCTTCATTAGGTACCTCATAGGTTTTTTCAGTATCGAGTATCGACATTAAAACTATCGATACTATCGATACTTGAGCGATGCTACAAAATGCGATACCTGAGTGCTCGATACCGGCAAGCATCGATACTTTTTGGTATTGGTATCGGTATCGGCACAACACTATCTCGAATGCTTTAAAATCCTATCGGTTCTGGGCATTTCGGTTGCCTGACTTATTATTAAATCAATGTATATTATTATTTTTTAGCCGAAATGCAGTATAAAAACGTGAAAACTACACGAGGAAGTAAGTGATAAGTTGGCAAAACACGCTCAACAATATAATGGCGAATACACGAATTAATTAACTCATTACATGTTTTCTTAAATATTCCTGTGACAGATGCTCCATTTTCCGAAGATCACTATTATTTGAATTCCTATTTTCTGTTTAACTTGTTAATTCCTTTCTTCTCTTTCCGAACAGGGTCCCTTACAGAATGCGGTGGTGCGAATGAACCATCCAAGGTGGTCATGTGCTACTACGGCGGCTGGATACCACCTTCGGTCCTCAATCCCTGTCTGTGCTCACACATTATCCTGACGGACTGGAGCCTCGACGATGACCTCACCCTTCATCACTCCCAGTTCGGTAAGACACCAATGATGTCAATAAGTGAACATTAAGAAATCCTAGATACCTAATTTTTTTTAAATTTCTTCTGGCATTCCACGATAATTTTAAAGAGATTGCCTATTTCCGTTCCTTATCTCTGTGTTAGTTGAAAAATGTGTCAGTTCATTGTGTAGCTGATTTATTTCTGCTCTTGTTTCGCTCTTGATTTTGTCACGCGAGACCCTCACGTTCGTTTTTACTGAACCGCAGAGTAAAAGTGGATCGATCGTCAGAATAATGCTTCTGGCGGTTAGGCCTCGTAAAATGTAAGGAAAGTTCAATTGAAAAGTAATGCTTTTTTTTCAATTTTCATTCAAAAAATTAAAACCATTCTAAAGCCTGAGCCTATATTTCAATATGAATAGAAAAGATAAAAGTAGAGTGTATATTTAGAAACTTATATCTCAAACTTCAAAGAAAAAGAAAAAAATCACCCAGCTTTTACTGATACATTTTAATTCAAATTTAAATCGATCTGTCATTTATAAGGAAATAGGAGCACGTTCAACTAGTTTGAAAAGATAATCTGTGTTCACTTATTCGATTCTGGAACCTTGCTGCGCTGAGGTTATCCAAGGAGATAGAAGAATAGAAAAGGCCGTGATTAGGTCATTTTGTAATCAACCTTTTTAAAGTTGAAATCAATATTTTTTTTAGTGACGATCAGTCTCATCAAGAAACTTGGCTTTAAAAGTTAAGTAATTTATTTTTGTATGATAAAATAAATAAGAAGTTTTTATTTTGTATATAATTATAAGGAGGTTTTTTTTTTCTTTAGCCTCTCGAATTAAAAATTTAAAGTAAAAATATAAAAAGAGCCTTTTATATTTTATTTAAAATAGATGTATAAAATAAAATATCAAAAAAACCTTATAATTTATTGGAAGAATTAATAAGCACTTTTTTTAAAAAACAAATACTATTCATTTGTTTCTGTAACTCGCATCTCCAATCAAAGATGATCTATATTTAAGATATAATCAGAATTTTAATATTTAAATTCAGTAATTTTAAGAGGAACACAGAAACTACCCCTCTTCTAAATAGATGCAAATGTTCGACGAGCCGGTTGTTCCAAAATAATATTTGGCCTGCAAATTTGTTCTCTCCTTTTTGTGTTTTTATGGTACTTTCTTTTTCCTCAGCTAGTTAAAAAAACAATTTGTCTGCTATCTCTGTTATTTCGTGCTATAACGATGTTTGCCATGAAAAAGTCGGTAATTTATTGATCTACCTATGATCATAATGCACTGCATTTTTGAGTCCTCATTTTTTCAAAAATCTTATTATAAAAATCTTTTTATAATATTATAAAGCCACAAAACTTTGCCAAGAATGAAATTTATTACGACAGCAATGTAGCATAAATTGCTTACAATAAATTTAAACAATAAACTCCTGAACAATATTCTTTTTGAGAATAAAAATATTTAAATTAAACGGGAAAATACATTGCATTAAATGAAAAAACTGAAGGGAACATAATAAAATGGTTCCCAGTCAGTCTTTTTAGGCACCCTGTACATAATGTAAGCCTTTCGTATGCAACTTACTTCTTTATCTCATTGTGAATACAACCAAAAACAGTTACAAAAATAGTGGGCAGGGTTAAAAACATGAGTCTAAACTGAAATTTTGAAATAAAATTACTTACAGAATATCAAATTAAGTTCTTTTAAAAATTATTAAGTAGCGGAAGAATGGAGCTAGTTATTGAATTCACAATGTCCGTCTGTCCGTCCGTCCCCTTCATAATTTCTGCATTTTTTTGAAGTAGAAGGTTGAAATTCGGAATGTAGCCTACTATGGGCATGAGTAAATTCGGTTTCACTATTTAATTTGGTTTTGATTGGCCCACTGGGGACGGAATTACGGGGGGTGGGAGTTAGAGGGGACGAAGTGATTTAAGTGATATTTAGGTTTGCGAAGGAGTGAAATTCGATATGCATATTCCTCTAGGCAAAATCTGCATTCTTATGAAGTTTGGACCAAATAGTCCCAGTGGGGTCGGAGTTGGGGGGCGTGACAGTCACTTAGAACAATAGCAACATATGGCGTGTGATATATCATTCGAACGAAAATGGTGAGAAACGAAAGAATATAGGGTTCTTTTATATTTTCTAAATACTAAGTTCGAGAAAATCAACTTTTTGATAAAAGAAAATGGTTGTTAAAAAGTACAGATGAAGGGATAAAAATAGATGAACTCAGGGTTTTCGTAATTCAGGGATTTCTTACTTTCATATACTTTCCTCGGGAGGCTTCATTTCTTGTTTAATACTAAAGCTGTAAGTTTTTAATTTTTAAGCAATTTTCAGCGCATTCAAATGACTGTTAGAATAGTTTAAACAAGCAACCCTCAACCTTTTCACGCAAAACAAAATTTTTAACAACACAGTACCACTGAAAAAACTAATTAATAAAACATTGCCAACGACCCTTTCCAAGTACCATCAGTTAACTGCTTGCGTATCACCAGTAGTACTCGTACCACCGATTGAGAACCTCTGCAGTACCGCGCTGGGGTACGTTCCTCTACACGCGATTTCGAGAGCAACGCAGTGACGTCGGATGAGGGAATTACAAATCGAATAACTTAAATCGGGGAGTAATAAACGATTTTTTTAAAACTGCATAAAAATAATGCTACAAACTTCCGTTAATGAGGGCCTTTAAATAATTCCGTTCGACAATATTTCGACCACCCATAAAAGTTGAAAATACAGTTAAATAAATTTATTAACAACTTTGCAATAATGCAATTTTATAATATGCTGTACATTTATTGATCTCTAATTAACTGATATACAGGGTGTTTCTAAATGGAAGGACAATAAGTACATTATATGATTCCATGCATCAATAGAAGCAAAAAGTTCCTTATCGAAAATGTCGAAAACTCAAAATTTAAATTGCGTCGTTACGTCATTTATGAACTTTCTGCATCAACGCTTCACAAAATGAACTGCGCTATGCCACGAGAAAACGGTGGCAATTGTTAGGATTAAATGACCTTTTCCGTCAGCTTTTAGAAAACTTCGCGTGATGTTTAGACTAGACTAGTTTAGACCCTTTTTGAACGTTTTGCATAAGGAACTTTAAGTTTATTATCATGCAAAGGATCACGCTAGGTACTTATTGTCCTTCCATTTAGAAACACCCTGTATATGAGAGAAGGAGGAGACACAAAAACCCTGGAATACAATAAATAATAGTTATTAATTAAAAATAAAAAAAT
>JAHWFO010100866.1:1152246-1185931 GCA_023313115.1 Rhysida immarginata
ATGATATACCTCATTTAATGAAATGCGCAAGGAATCACTTTTTCAAGACTGATCTTGAACTGTTTTTCAAAGGAAAACCCATTAGCTCTAAATTCATCAAATCAGTTTATCAGCTTGATTTGGCAAATCCAATGCACAAAGTCTGTCCAAAATTGACTTCAGAGCAATTCAACATGAATGTGTCCTATTTGAAAATGAAAGTTTCTTTAGCGGTTCAAGTATTTAATAATGCTGTTGCCTGTGGAATGAGATTTTATAGGGGACGTGGTGAAGCGTCCATGAAAGATTCTGAAAATACTGAAGATTTCATCCGCTACATGAACAATCTGCTTGATGCTTAAAATGCAACCTGCCAAAAAATGCCATCCTTGAAAATGGAAATCTACTGAAAGTGCTGACCAACTCGTACAGAGTGTTTACGTCTCCCATTAAGAGTAACTTCGCATCATCAACAACAACGGCAAATCTAAAGTTGACTGTTAATCAGCAATATATGTTTGTTTGTACCTTCTGGAAGAGCAAAACTTCAATTACGTCCTGACATCGAAGTTAAATCAGGATTCTGTAGAATTTCGTTTCAGCATAATCCATGTTACTGTCCAAATCCGTGTTACAGTCCAAATTCAGGTGGGTACAGTCCAAATGACCACCCAGACGTACATCAGTTTTCTGATATTAACAACATCTTGGTTGTTAGTGGGCCATTAGAAAAGGTCTTAGAGCAAGTGGATTCTGATTCAATTGATGCCTTCTCCTGAGAAATCGTCAGAGAGCTTCGAAGAAAATCGGCCTACAGCCGTCAGAAAAGGGAACAAAGCCTTCACGACATGAAGAAACTAGTTATGGGAAACACAATATTCCTTGAAGATTTTGGCATTGAAGTACCTAGTAGCCAACCAGATGAAGATAATGAAAATACTGACTACGTAGTTTACTACATGATTGCATATACTGTCAAGCAGTTGCAAAAAGAATTACACTGTCATTATTGTTTCAGAAAGCTACTTGGCAAGGAAAGTGAAAATTCCATTCCCAACCATCTATTAAAGTTAAAAGATATCAGTAAGTATATAGAAAGGTAGTTGGCAATGTTAGCTTAAAACAAAATTTCTTTATTTTTTTCTTTAACTGAGTCATTAACAATTACTTAATCCGCACGTTTTTTTTTAAACATAGCAAAATGGACACCTAACGCGACCAGCTGCTTCACTTTATCAAATTTTGTTGACCATTGATTATCAGGTGAAGAAGAAGTGCAAGCCTGAATATCTTAATCCCAATTTTTTCTGTCAACTCTTAGAAAGAATAAATCCCATCATTAACTGGAGGGAATTATTTTGTAGCAGACAGCATGCTGATATTTTCTTGCGTGTTATTGTAATTAATTTCACAAAAATGAGACTTGAACATTACTTAAAACTACTTTCAAAAGAATACATTAACAATAAGAAATTGAACTATGCAAAATGTGCTAATAAAATTTCAAGGTAGATCTCATTTTTTGTTTGCATTCATAAAATTTAATTTTGGTAACAGAGAAATTATAAAATCGAATAAGAATATTACAGAAGTAACAATGCATCCCATAATTGTTAAATACCGTATTTTCTCGGTTTGGAATCCCCAGCCTCTATTGGAAAAATCATACTTTAATTCCGCAAATTAATGTCTTAAAAAACTAATTCAATAGAATAATAAAAAAATACAGGATTTCCAAAATGTTTTAGACAACTTTTGATCATTATATAAAAAACCATTTTACATAGAGACAAATAGTTTGCAACAAATTGTTTATCAACTCAAAAAGTTTTTTGATGCAGCTTTATAACACTAGGTGTCGCTGCACCTTTCTTCCTGTTAGTACCACTGAACTCTAAAACAACTGGAATGCCGATAGCTACCACACACTAGCGTACTACCGTAAAGCCGGGCAGCGCCATATTGCTGGTCCCATCCCTACTCAGGTTATCATATGAATCTTGCTAAATGGGAAAGTTAAAAATTCGTTTTGCGGTAAATTTAATACAAATGATCTTTACAAAGTGTTTTTAGACTCTTAATATTAGATATATACATTAAAATATATAAACTTGACATTCTGCCATCTGGTGTCGAAATTGGGCAACAGGTTATTTCCAAGCTATAACGAAGCTTAAGCATTGTTGTCCTCGCTATAAGGACGGAATCTTTGAGGTTCCATAACTCCCTAACTAGGTGATCTAGAGCAAACCTGAACGTTCCATTGGACTTAGTATAATTTCATCTATAGATGGCTATAATTAGAACGTGTTACTATAAGGGGTTCTATTTTTAACAGACCGCGTAGGTATATTCAATATTTACCAAAAAAAAAACCCACTTGTTTTAAGGTTTAAAGCCTAAAAAGTTTAAAACAAATTAAAATTACAGTTTAAAGCTACATACTTGTTCGATTAAAAATGTCATTTCCTCAAAAATTGCTTTGAAACAGACGAATAACATTTCTGCATGCTCCAAAAAGGGACCAGCAAGATGGCGCCAGGGGGGGGCCCCCTCCCCATCTGGCTTCACGTTGTTGTATAGCTATCGGCATTCCAGTTGTTTTAGAGTTCACTGGTTAGTACAGTGGCTAAAAGTAATAGTGTGTCCATTGAATACTAAATGCAGCCATGAGAAGGTAATGACGACTGATGACACCGCCAGATGGCATGACACTCTAATGCGCCGTAGGGTGCCTGGATAAGTGCGGAGTAGGGTGGTGACAACCTATACCGTAAGCCAAAAGCGTGAGCCGCCATTTTGAATCCATGGTCGAAAGTGCCAATTGAGTTACTATGTTAAATTCGTCGTTATTTTAAAGAAGTTTACTGGTGTCTGATGTTATGCAGCATTAAATTAGGCCTTTAGTTGTATGTACAACCACTTGTTCGTTTTTATTATAGAAAAAGATAACTAAATTTATCATTAAAAAAATGCAAATCCAAGAATAAAACGTATAAAATAAAAAATATATTAAAAAAAAAACTTTTTAAAAGCACACAATTTTACTTCATTAAGTGCACTAAAAATAAAAATTTTTGGTACCTTTTATTTAGGAATCCATAAATTAAAAAAAAAAGGTAAAAGTGTGGCGGCGCATTTATTTTTTATGTTGTGACGATATTAAATGTAAGTCACCACAAAATCAGAAGTAGTCTGAATCTGTGTATTTAAATTCCATTCCCATTGATCAAGTAACTAATGGAGAAGCACTATATAATCCTAATAAGAATAAATATTTTTGTCCCTTTTTTTCCGCCCTCTTGCCGTTCCGTTCTTGTGTTGCCATAGAAACATCGAGAGGAAGTCTGCGGTGAAGAGAGAATCTAACTTTGGAATCTCGGGAGGGGGGGGGGGAGGTTGTAACTGCTCAAATTTTGAATTACTTAAATTTGATTGGTCAGAGATTCTTTCCTTCGAAAAGAGAGGGAAAGTCGGAAGAAGAGAAATGGCAGCGGGAATGAACTAAAGCAGCTAATCACTAGTGCTGATGCATCGAACTCCGCAGTCATAGAACGGTGCAGTTTTATCAATAAGTAGATCGTTACCTATGAGTGAGGATGACTGACATTTGCATGATAGACATTGTGAACGATAATACACATTCACATTTAGATTCAGAACTCGCATTTGTGCATAATCGGAACTAATGTTCCCTAACATGTCGCAGGCAGGCGATAGTCAATTGGACAAGGTGCGGAAAGCTTAAGAGACTGGATGCAACCTCTGTGACCAGGTATTGGCGGAAGTGAACTTCATTGGACTTCAGCAGGAATGCTGTGACAACGAAGGGGTATCGATAAGGTACAACGATAAGTTACACACCGGAGCAAGAGCATCGTCAGCGGAACCACTTATGGCTAGCGCCAGCTAGCAAGGAGCAATGATACAGAATCAACTTTAAGTGCGTCGTTGAAAATGATGATCCAAAAGTGTGAGTGAACGGCTCATCGAGTGTGCAAATAAAGATAAGTACTTATGGGTGTGCGTTAAATTAATAAATGCATCAGTAAAAACGCTGAGATCTCATTGATGAAGTGTGTTACTGCGCAGAACATATTTATTTTTTAAGTAATATGCCGTACAGTGCGAGGAAAGAATCTCTTAGAAAATTATGTTAAATGTTAAGTAATGCCAAGCGCTCGTTCATAAACTATTTTATATATGAATGCTGATATTCCATATTACTAACAAACTAATCCGTACCTCATATTTTGTATCTAGATCCAAAGTTTAAACTGAGTAAAGAATTCGTTTGTTTATTAAAAGCGGTGTCTCTCCTGGGTTTTATCTGATTAAGCACATGTTAGCTATAAGAGGAATTGGTGGGCACTCTGGAAACAAGTCATTTGTCAGAATAGAGATTGGTGTTTAATTAAAGAATTTGATATAGGCTTATTGCAGAACACAACACATTTTAACTAGCCATAATTTTCTCCTTGCAACACTTGCAGGAAAACGAAAAAGCCTTCCACCGTTTTCGGAGCGGTTGCTGCGTTCCACCGAATTCGGGAATGCATCAACCAGGCATCGTCTGTTCCTTAAAATTCGATGTTAATAATCTATTTTAAAAGGTCAAGTGATTAAAGCTTCAATTACATACAGAAAACAGATCAGTAAACTAAACAAATAAAGAAAATTCTATCATTACAAAGCGAGACTCTAAATATCTTACGAGTATTTGTGCAAAAAATATGTGTTCTCCTATGCGTGACTGAGTACTTCCGGATTCAAAATGGCGGCCACAACCGACAAAATGGCGAGTTGTCACCACCCTACTCCGCACTTATCTAGGCACCCTAATGCGCCGACAATTACTCTATAATGCATGGCATTAAAAGTAAGTTTAACAGCATTAACACTTAAAAAATACTTGTTTAATAAAATAAAATAAGATTGTAAACTTGAAATAATATGCAGATAAACCAATTAAATAAATTTCAAAGCAGTAATCGTTTTGTTTATTATTTAATCAAATAGCCATTTTTCTCATTTCTCGTTTGATTTACATTTGCTTTACGGTTTCGTTGTGACTCTAAATTAAAATTTAAAATATAATACTAGGACGATTATTACTAATGATACGAGTGGGATTATAATGCCGATATATTTGATTTGATTTTGAAAGTGGAAGGTGCATTCACAATGTGAAACAGAATTGAAACAGAATTGCATTCAGATATGCTAAATAATATTGCAAAATGTTTGTCTGGGATACGTATAAATCCTGTCGGATGCAATCTCCACAAAACTGCAGTAACAAATAGCATTATCAAGTTCTACGTTCTTACGCGCTTGCACTTTCTAGTAAAAACACTAGACAAAGAAAAAAGTGCAAAACGTGAGAAAAGTAAACTTTTAAAGCTCAGTCGTACTCAATAAAATATTGCATATTTGATTTTATTTAGTTACCATATGTAAAATGACTATAATAAAAATACTAACCACACTAATAAATGATTATATAGGTTTTGTAAAAATGAGTTAAGAACAAAATGAAGAATTAACAATATTACTGTAAAAACCATAATTTATAAAATCACAAAAAATCAAAATTTATAAATTATGAAAAATTATAAATTATAAAAAGAACAGTTCAATTTAAAAACCATTACACTTTTCCATATAATTATCTTCTGCACTTAACTTTTTATAAAAACAGCTATTCGATTAAATAATAAATAAAACGAATACTGCTTTGAAATTCATTTAATTAGTTTATGTGCAGATTATTTCAAGTTTACAATCTTATTTTATTTTATTAAACAAGTATTTTTAAAGCGTTCGTGCTGTTAATCTTACATTGAATCCCATGCATTATGGAGTAATTGTCGGCGCATTATATTGTCGTGCCATCTAGCGGTGTCATCAGTCATGATGACGCGAAATCAGCGGCAATGGTCACACTATTTCTTCTAGCCACTCTACTGTTAGGGTGCCTGAAAGGAGAGTGGTGACAACTCGGGCCGTCGGCATGTTTTTCCCAACGATTGAATTAGCAGAGGTACAAATTACGACACTTTTCAGCTTATTAAGAAGAAATGTAAAGTTGGCTAATGTTGGTTAGCCTACCAAGCTTTTATTTGTATATTAGATAAAGGCGGTTAAACAAAGAAGTACATAACGTTTTAATTTTCACAATAAATGTGATTTGATAAGCTGGTAGCAAATTTGAGAATTGATTTTTTCACATTTTCAACAAAAAGGGAAAATAAAGCCAATATGCAAAGAGATTATATTTAGTAGTCTATACACATTTTACATTTATACAAAAATAAAAATTTGATATCTGTTGCAAAAGATGAAAAAAAATCTCAATTATTCTAATGTCACTTTCTCGTGCAAGTTGCAACTAAATTACAAAATATGAACCAAAATTATAATAGTTAACTCTAGGTGTTAGAACAGACAAAAAATTGGCAAAACTTTTCGCACAAACAACTCCGATCGCCATCAGGCCTCGTTGATCACCTCAATGTCTAGCATTTAAATAACAACTGAAAAATAAATTTTGACGCTACAATCTATCTATCTATATATATAAAGAAGGATGTTTGTTTGTGGGTTTGTTTGTTTGTTTTTTATACAAATCTACAGTTATATTCCGTTCTTGATAAAATTTCGCATACATGACCTTCAAAGCATGAGGAAGGTCACTGTCTACCTCAGATTTCGAAAAAATAATAATTATTGATAAAAAATCGATATTCATGGTTATGGCAGGGCATATTAATGAGAAATATCTCATGACCAACAATGCAAGACAAAGTTTTTGCAACAATGGTATCAACACGCAATTCAAAAACACTCTGCACGGACCAACAATATATATCACATGGCCAACAATGCAAATAAAAGTTTGTGCAACCATAGGTATCAACAATGGTGTCAACACGCAATGCACCAACACTATGCAAGGATCAACAATATACGGTATGTCTCATGACCAACAATGCAAGGCAGAGATTGTGCAATATAGAATTCAATGCATAGAATTCCTGTTATTCAGGCTTTTCTTAGAAAAGAGAATTCTTAGTACTTAACAATTTCTTGAAAATCTTTAAAAATGATCAGTAACTGGAGATAATGAGTTAGCAAACTATCGAGAAAGAGTGAAAGACAATAGAGGAAGCACTCCTTTAGCTCCGTGCTGTATTGAGCAAATGGTAAGCAAGTAAATAGAAGAATCGGCGACCGCTAGACTACACAAAGTGATGAATGGCCAATTTTTGCTTCAAGACATCGAAAGAAGAAAGGAAATTGAAACAACATCAGGTGTACATCTAAAGTAAGATTACGTGAGTAAAAAATTATTTAGACTAGAAGGCATCCTTGGAGAGGTCCATCCATTGTGAGCCTTTAAAAAATTTTTTTTCGGTAAATCAAGTCCCGGTATATCACTTAGAATTGATTTTTTCAAAGAAGAGGTAAATTCCTGTCTTTCGGATTTTTCTTAGAATGGATAGTCCCTACGCTCTATATTGTAGTGATTGAGTTATTATTTAACCAGTTTGTAGGTTTAATTTAGCTTTTTGTAGTTGTTCTGTTTACGTACAAGCGTAATTATCCCTGGAAACGCCGGGTCCTCTGATAATATATATATAAAGAAGGGTGTTTGCTTGTTTATAAAACGTTTGTGGGTTCGTTTTTCATACAAATCTACAGTTTTATTCCCATGTTGATGAAATTTTGCATACTTGATCTTCATAGCATGAGGAAGGTCACTGTCTACCTCAGATTTTGAAAAATTAATAATTATTGAGAAAAAATCGATATTCATGGTTATGGCAAGGCATATTAATGAGAAATATTGCATGACCAACAATGTAAAGCAAAATTTGTGCAACTATAGGTATCAACAATGGTATGAGCACGTAATTCACAAA
The DNA here is from genome assembly GCA_023313115.1 of Rhysida immarginata. Taxonomy (NCBI): domain Eukaryota; kingdom Metazoa; phylum Arthropoda; class Chilopoda; order Scolopendromorpha; family Scolopendridae; genus Rhysida; species Rhysida immarginata. The sequence continues at coordinate 1,160,151 of JAHWFO010100866.1, forward strand.
CAATCTGCATGGACCAACAATATATATCTCATGACCAACAATGCAAGGCAAAATTTGTGCAACAATAGGCCCCGTCGTGTTGGCATCAACATTGGTATCAACGCGCAATTCACCAATAACAATGAGCACAAAATGATGATGTAATATGGATAAGTTTCAATTTCTAACAATGCATAGAATTCCTGTTATTCAGGCTCTTCTTAGGAAAGAGTTCTTAGTACTTAACAATTTCTTGAAAATCTTTAAAAATAATCAGTAACTGGAGATAATGAGTTAGCAGACTATTGAGAAAAAGTGAAAGACGATAGAGGATGCACTTCTTTAGCTCCGTGCTGTATTGAGCAAATGGTAAGCAAGTAAATAGAAGAATCGGCGACCGCTAGACTACACAAAGTGATGAATGGCCAAATTTTGCTTTAACACATCGAGAGAAGAGTGGAAATTGCAATAACATCAAGTGTACATCTGCAGTAAGATTACGTGAGTAAGAAATTATTGGAGAGGTCCATCCATTGTCAGCTTTTAAAAATTTTTTCTTCGAATTTTCATTAAGAATTTTTACTGTATTACTTCCAAGCATTTTCATGTGTGTATTTTTAAGATATTGCAAACTTTAATTTAATTTTTTGAGATTGTTCTGTTTACGTACATGTGTAATTATCCCGGGCAACGCCGGGTACCTTTGCTAGTCTATAATATACGTAATTTCAAGTTTCATTTTCCAAAATTTTTCTCCGTTTGAATATATACGTTGTGTTTCTTAAATATTATTTTGACATAGAGTATGTCTTACGTTTCGATACTGGGATGCCACGCTTAAATCGTGAATGTCACGAAAAGTGTTGATCACGAAAACCTTAATAACATCAAAACTATTAATGATAGAAAAATGAACGATATTGCATTCGATAGTATATAAAACAAAGCTTGCTTTAGACTTTGACCGACTTCATGCTGACGTCATCAGCTGGTGCAATCGAAGTACAAAGTTGATTCAGAAAATCTGCTCTCTGGCAGAGATTAATTTAGTCTAGCTCCGGCTTCCTTTGTGATAACACGACATTTTAGGTGTCATTTGTTTTATCTTTTTGCGCTTTATAAAACAGCTTAAAAGTTAAACCTCAGTATTTATTAATATCTAAGATATCGGCCTTCGAATTGTGGACATTTTGAAAAAATTACAGAATTTCCAAGTTTATGCATAATAAACGCCAGAAAAATTATAGAAAACGTCACATTTAAACAGACCGTCATCACATTTCATTAGAGATGGGGAATCCATGAAGACGCAGATGTCCTACGGGCTCAGCAGGAACGACTGAAAGTTGAGTTGTGGCGCCGCTAAAGTGAACTATAGCCCAATACGAATGTGCCAATAACTTCCACCGCTCAGTTTGATGCAAATAATATATCTGAATATATAAATGTTTCAACATCGAGGGATAAAATCCAACCCATGGAGGTCTATAATGAGCCATAACCGTCAACATTAGCAGCATCATCATCAAAAGAGATTTATGTACGGAGCGATATATATGCGACAATTTGGGATGCTGAATTCATATTTCGTTTTATATTCATAAACATTGTGTAATGTTTGTGATAGATTTTGTTTTGAGAAGGGCTTGAAACACCCACGTAACAGAAGTGTGATATCTCTCACGTATAATATTGGAGTATGCAGTGGAAAGAATGAATATTAAACACAGTTGATAGGATGTAAATAAATCAGTTTATAAAATTTATTAAAATCGAATTTAATACATTAGCTAATTGTGAAAGATAATCCACCCAACACAATTATAATGCTTTAAGTAAACAGAACTCAACTTTCAGAATATTACTTTACAAGGTGTCATCTTTCACCTTATAACAAAAATGAAGGATAATGGGGGCTCCTAAGAAACACCCAAAAAAGAATAGCAAATACAATGCTAAATAAGAAAGTTAAACGTTTTCGTTTAAGTGCTGGTCCTACACGGACGTGCGCTAATTGAGCTTGGCGAATCCACCTTTCCTTCTTCTACAGGAACATGAGCCTACGAAGTTCGAAATTTCAGTCACCGTACAAACTTTAGAAACTCACGGAAAGCCGGGGACGCAATGCGTTTAGTAAGAATTGGTACAATTGTCGTCAAAAGTTTTGTCCCAGTACAAAGTGCTGCCGTTTTTCAGAATGAACGTTTTCAGGCGCCACCACCACAAATACATTAAACCATTATTTTGCAGGGGTTTTTAAGCACTGATAAGCAGGGGTTTATAATGATTAAAATCTGTAATGGCGTAATAAAGGATATTTTTTACATGTGAGTCTTGTTTTGTTAACTGTGAAAATGCTTACAGAAAAAGAAAAAGAGAGGTTTCTCCGCAAAGCACAATTAAAGTAAACATTCCAAACGCTGCGACCCATTCAAAATAATAGTTTAATCTAAGTTTGGTGTTGGCGCCTGAATTAAGAGCAGCTGCTGTTATATTGTTACAGACTGGACTGTCTGCCGGAAAACTGGGTCTGAACGTGCCAGTTGTGGCCGTCAACGACTAGTCAATGTTCGAGCAGAAAGGAGAGGGGCAAGACTGGTACAAGACAACAGAAGGGCAACAGCGCATCAAATTACTGCAGATCTTTATCAGGGATCCTCTGAAATTATCTCTGAACGTACTGTTCGCCATACATTGCATAGTATGGAATACAGTTCGAAGGCCGAAGGCCAGTTCGAACACCTTTGCTATCTGCAGTTAACAAGATAAAATGTCTCCAATTCGCACAGGAACACAAAGATTAGACAACTGAGCAGCTGAATAAAATCATGTGGTCTGATGAACCCACATTTTCAGTTGCATCATGCAGATATCAGAATGAGAATTTGACGGAAACTGCATGAAAGCATGGACCCACATGCATGAGTACAATCCTTCAAGCTCGTCGGGCAGTTAAGGTTTGGGGCATGTTTTCCTGGCATGATATGGGTCCTTTAATTTGTGAAGAAAAACGTCTGAATATCAGAACATGCCTAAGTGTCTTGCTGATCAAGTTCATGCAATCATGTTGTTGGTGTATCCCAATGGAGATGGCTTCTTCCAACGTGACAATGCGCCACGCTACTCGTATTTTGCAGGAACAGTTTCATGAACAAACAATTCCCGGGCGTTGTCTGCATCAAAAAAATTTTTTTGCTACTGAATGTATGCTTTAACCCGTATGTTGATTCGACAGTTGAAAATGATAGTAGAGCGAGATTGTTGCGATCGCCACGAACGAAGACGAACCGGGCTTACGTGGCCCCCCATAATGACAAAATCTCAATCCAATTGAACATTTTTGGGAGAAAGTTAAAGAGCCATAAGACAGTTGGTTCCAAAACCAACAAATTTCACACAACAAGAGAGTGCTATTTTTCAGGCAAAGGCTGTTACGACAGCCTATAAGAAGAAGGGAAAGACATCATCTGCCAAGCACAACATTGGCCGAAAGTCGAAACTCACTGATAGAGACAGAAGAGGTTTGAAGCGGATTGTGGCCAGAAATCACAAGACGACAACATTCATGGTGTCAGATTACTCGCATCACCTTTCAACATCTCGTGGAGTAAATGCGAATCGCCGCAGTATTGAAGCTAGAAGGTGGTCCAACGAAATACTGATGGGGTGGTCATAATAATTTGGCCACTCAGTGTATATTCATCCTAAACTGTCGATTAATGATATGGAAATGTTGTTCAGTGCGATAATGAAATATTCACCAACAACTAGACCAGTCAGTGACAACATGGAAGTTGCTACTAATATTGCAATTATAACAGTTAGCATTATCAATGTACCGGGTTTTTCAAAAATACTGTTGTCCCAAGCATATTGCAATTCACGGTGTATTTCTATCGCTGCCCGTTTAGTTTTATTGATTTTTCTAATTTTATTGATTTTTCAAATATACCGGGCATTTTTGAAACACCCGGTAGATGCAACATTAAATTTATACGCTCTTAGCTTTATGAAAAAATACTAGCAAAGGTACCCGGCGCTGCCCGGGATAATTACACATGTAGGTAAACAGAACAATCTCAAAGAATTAAATTAAATTTTGCAATAGCTTAAAAATACACACATGATAATGCTCAGAAGTAATACAGTAAAAATTCTTAATGAAAATTCGAAAAAAATTTTTTTAAAGGCTTACAATGGATGGACTTCTCCAATAATTTCTTACTCACGTAATCTTACTGCAGATGTACACTTGATGTTGTTGCAATTTCCACTCTTCTCTCGATGTGATGAAGCAAAACTTGGCCATTCATCACTTTGTGTAGTCTAGCGGTCGCCGATTCTTCTATTTACTTGGTTAACATTTGCTCATTACAGCACGGAGCTAAAGGAGTGCTTCCTCTATCGTCTTTCACTCTTTCTCAATAGTCTGCTAACTGATCATCTCCAGTTACTGATCATTTTTAAAGATTTTCAAGAAATTGTTAAGTACTAAGAACTCTCTTTCCTAAGAAGAGCCTGAATAACAGGAATTCTATGCATTGTTAGATATTGAAACTTATCCATATTGCATCATCATTTTATGTTCATTGTTATAACTCTTGGAAAGGGTTGCTTTATCATTGCATCATCATTTTGTGCTCATTGTTATTGGTGAACTAGAAGAGGTACCCGGCGTTGCCCGGGATAATTACACTTGCACAAACTTTTCCTTTCATTGTTAGTCATGAGATATTGATTGTTGGTTCATGCAGAGCGTTTGTGAATTGCGTGTTGATGCCATTGTTGATACCTATTGTTGTACAAACTTTGCCTTGCATTGTTGGTCATGAGATATTTCTCATTAATATGCCTTGCTATAACCATGAATATCGATTTTTTATTGATATTTATTATTTTTCCGAAATCTGAGGTAGACAGTGACCTTCCTCATGCTTTGAAGGTCATGTATGCGAAATTTTATCAAGATCGGAATAAAACTGTAGATTTGTATAAAAAACGTACACACAGACCCACAGACAAACCCACAAACATCCTTCTTTATATATATAGATAGACTAGAAGAGGTACCCGGCGTTGCCCGGGATTATTACACTTCGGATGTAAACAGAACAATCTCAAAAATTAAAATAAATTTTGCAATATCTTAAAAATAAACACATGAAAATGCTTAGAATTAATACAGTAAAAATTCTTAATGAAAAAAATCTTTTTAAAGGCTCACAATGGATGGACTGCTCCAATAATTTCTTACTCAGATAATCTTACTTCAGATCTACACTTGATGTTGTTGCAATTTACACTCTTCTCTCGCTGTGTTGAAGCAAAATTTGGCCTTTCATCACTTTGGGTAGTCTAGCGGTCGCCAATTCTTCTATTTACTTGCTTCCCATTTGCTCAATACAGCACGGAGCTAAAGGTTTGCTTTCTCTGTCGTCTTTCCACTCTTTCTCAATATCTGCTAACTCTTCATTATCTCCAGCTACTGATCATTTTTAAAGATTTTCAAGAAATTGTTAAGTACTAAGAACTCTCTTTTCTAAGAAAAACCTGAATAACAGGAATTCTATGCATTGTTACAAATTGAAACTTAACCATATTGCATCATCATTTTATGTTCATTGTTATAATTCTTGGAAAGGATTGCTTTATCATTGCATCATCATTTTGAGCTCATTGTTATTGGTGAATTGCGTGTTGAAACCATTGTTGATACCTATTGTTGCACAAACTTTTATTTGCATTGTTGGTCATGAGATATATATTGTTGGTCCGTGCAGAGTGTTTGTGAATTGCGTGTTGATACCATTGTTGCAAAAACTTTGTCTTGCATTGTTGGTCATGCGATATTTCTCATTAATATGCCCTGCCATAACCATGAATATCGATTTTTTATCAATAATTATTATTTTTTCGAAATCTGAAGTAGACAGTGACCTTCCTCATGCTTTGAAGGTCATGTATGCGAAATTTCATCAAGATCGGAATAAAACTGCAGATTTGTATAAAAAACGTACACACAGACCCACCCACAGACCCACAGACCCACCCACAGACAAACATCCTTCTTTATATATATAGAAGATTGCGCGTTGATACCATTGTTGATGCGAAAACGACGGGCCTATTGTTGCACAAATTTTGCCTTGCATTGTTGGTCATGAGATATACAAGTTTGCCTTGTATATTGTTGGTCCATGCAGATTGTTTGTGAATTACATGCTGATACCATTGTTGATACCTATTGTTGCACAAACTTTGCCTCAACTTGTTGGTCATGCAATATTTCTCATTAATATGCCTTGCCATAACCATGAATATCGATTTTTTCTCAATAATTATTAACTTTTCGAAATCTGAGGTAGACAGTGACCTTCCTCATGCTATGAAGATCAAGTATGCAAAATTTCATCAACATCGGAAGAAAACTGTACATTTGTATAAAAAACGAACCCACAAACAAACAAACCCATAAACAACCTTCTTTATATATAGAAGACTAGAAGAGGTACCCGGCGTTGCCCGGGATAATTACACTTGCACAAACTTTTCCTTTCATTGTTAGTCATGAGATATTGATTGTTGGTCCATGCAGAGCGTTTGTGAATTGCGTGTTGATACCATTGTTGATACCTATTGTTGTACAAACTTTGCCTTGCATTGTTGGTCATGAGATATTTCTCATTAATATGCCTTGCCATAACCATGAATGCATTTTTTATCGATATTTATTATTTTTCCGAAATCTGAGGTAGACAGTGACCTTCCTCATGCTTTGAAGGTCATGTATGCGAAATTTTATCAAGATCGGAATAAAACAGTAGATTTGTATAAAAAACATACCCATAAACAAACAAACATCCTTCTTTATATATATAGATTTAATTTAGATTACAAACCCATCGAATCACCTATTACATTGGGTGGCAGTACTATATATTTGATGTTTGCACGAAATATTGATTCTTGTCTGTTGCCATTTCTAACATACTTCTCTTGTCATTGACCAGTGATTTTTAAGTTGAGAATGCCATAAAGATTTGGTTAAACAGTTATGATGAATTGTAAGTACATTTTTTGATTGAACATTTTATATCAGAAATTAATTTTTTTAAATTGCCTTGCACAAAGTTCTTTCTTATTCGCCACGTGGCCTGAAGACGTATTCTACGATTTAACTAGCGGCTGTGTCCCAACGCAACCCCGTAAATTTTTTTTTTTTTTGGGAAATGTCCCAATTCGGCTTCCGCACAGATCACTCCTGTCAGCTCCAGGTATGGAGGCTTGTTGCTGATTTGAACGGTCCTCTCAATCTTTCTATGTTTGGTGGTATCATCTTTCTTGACGTTCAAAAGGCCTTTGATCAAGCCTGGCATGATGGACTCATTTATAAAATGATTACTTGTGGCTTCCCTGATGACCTGATTGCCTTGGTTCGCTCCTTTCTGACAAACAGGACCTTCTGTGTTAAGGTTGGTGACTCCTTGTCTGACCCTTCTGATGTTAATGCTGGTGTTTCCCAAGGCTCTGTCTTGGGGCCTGCCTTGTTCAATTTCTTTATCCACGACTTTCCTGAGTTTACAAAGTGCAATCTTTACTTGTTTGCTGACGACGGGTCCATCATAACCTGGGCAGGTAATCCAGTCCACGTCATCAGCCATCTGCAAAAAGCTTTACATCAGTGTGAGAGCTGGTTCTCTAAGTGGCGCTTACAGCTGAATGTTAACAAGTGTAAAGCCAGGTTCATCACACGCAAACGCAAAAGCCCTCCAAGTCCTCTCATCCTACATGGTAGGAAGCTTGAGTGGGTTAAAATTTAAAGGTACCTCGGAGTTGTGATTGATTCCAAGCTCAAATGGAACGACCATGTCCAATATTCGCTTAACAAGGCTAAGAAAGTGAAATTTAGTCTCATCGCGCTACTTGGGCGAAACAGTGCTCTCAGAGTGGACAGCAAACTCTTGTTATACAAGATAGTGATTCGTGCCATTTTACTTCATGGTATGCTTGCTTGGGCTTCCATTTGCAAATCGAGATGGAAAGATCTTCATACCTTCCAAAATGTTACCCTCCTGTCCATTGCTCAACTAGACAGAAGAGTTGCCAACAATCTCTCTATCTATGAAGTTCTGGGGATGATTCACATTGGTTCCTATGTTCAAACACTTCTCAGGAATATACTGTCCAAGATGGAACATCATGAAAATACCCTAGTTGCTGGTATCTTGGACCACTCACTCACTATCAGGCGTTCCCTAAGGTTTCGAAGACCCCGTCATATCTTGGATGTCAATTTCGAGAACATTAACAAGGCCGAGTTCCCCAACTACTGGATCTGCTAGATCCTAGTTTTTCGGACTCGCAATCCGATTCTCGTCCCTACCATGAAGGGACTCTTTTCTGGATGACTCAAAGAGGTTCATCAGGCTTCTTTCTTACTTCAGTGTACCTCATTTGGTTTACTTTTTGGGCGAGCGTGTAAAGTGAGCTAAAGGTTCCTGGACCACTCGTACTACTTTTTTCACTACACTGATCGATTGTCGATTGTCGAATGTACTTACAATTCATCATAACTGTTTAAGCAAACCTTTATGGCATTCTAAACTCAAATCACTGATCAATGATAAGAGAAGTATGTTAGAAATGGCAACAGACAAGAATCAATAATTCGTGCAAACATCAAATATATAGTACTGCCACACAATGTACTAGGTGATTCGATGGGTTTGTAATCTAAATTAAAATATTTCTTCATAAAGCTAAGAGCGTATAAATTTAATGTAGCATCTACATTGATAATGCTAACTGTAATAATTGCAATATTAGTATCAACCCCCATGTTGTCACTGACTGGTCTAGTTGTTGGTGAACATTTCATTATCACCCTGAACAACATTTCCATATCAGATATCGACAGTTTAAGATGAACATACACTGAGTGGCTAAATTATTATGACCACCCCATCAGTATTTCGTTGGGCCACCTTCTGCCTTCAATACTGCGGCGATTCGTATTTACTCCACGAGATGTTGAAAGGTGATGCGAGGAATCTGACACAATGAATGTTGTCGTCTTGTGCTTTCTGGTCACAATCCGCTTCAAAACCCATCTGTCTCAATCGGTGAGCTTCTACTTTCGGCCAATGTTGTGCTTGGCAGATGTCTTTCCCTGCTTCTTATAGGCTGTCGTAACAGTCTTTGCCTGATGAATAGCGCTCTCCAGTTGTGTGAAATTTGTTGGTTTTGGAACTACCTGTCTGATGGCTCTTTCAACTTTCTCCCAAAAAATGTTCAATTGGATTGAAATTTTGTCATTATGGGGGCCACCTAAGCCAGGTTCGTCTTCGTTCGTGGCGATCGCAACAATCTCGCTTTACTATCATTTTCAATTGTCGAATCAACACAGGGGCTAAAGCATACATTCAGTAGCAAAAAAAAATTTTTAATGCAAACAACGCCCCGGAATTGTTTATTTTTGAAACTATTCCTGCAAAATACGAGTAGCGTGGCGCATTGTCCGTTGGAAGAAGCCGTCTCCATTGGGATACACCAACAACATGATTGCATGAACTTGATCGGCAAAGGTACTTAGATATATTCTGATATTCAGACTTTTTTATCACAAATTAAAATACCTATATCATACCAGAAAAACATGCCCCGAACCTTAACTGCCCCCACGAGCTTGAAGGATTGTACTCACGCATGCGGGGTTCTTGCTCTCATGCAGTTTCCGTCGACTTTTCATTGTTATCTGCATGATGCAACTGAAAACGTGGTTCATCAGACCACATGATTTTATTCCGAATCTCAACTGTTCAATCCTTGTGTTCCAGTGCCAACCGGAGAGGTTTTATCTTGTTAACTGCAGATAGCAAAGGTGTTCGAACTGGCCTTCGGCTCCCATATTCCATACTATGCAATGTATGGCGAACAGTGCGTTCAGAGACAATTTCAGAGGATCCCTGATAAAGACCTGCAGTAATTTGATGCGCTGTTACCCTTCTGTTGTCTTGTACCAGTCTTGCCACTCTCCTTTCTGCCCGAACATTGACTGGTCGTTGATGGCCACAACTGGCACATTCAGACCCAGTTTTCCGGCAGACAGCCCAGTCTGTAACAATTTAACAGCAGCTGCTCTTGAACATTTAACGAATGCAGCCGTTTTGCTGATATTAGGTCCATGGCTCCAAGTTCCAACAATCATCAAAGGTGCTAAATCGCGTCGTTTACCTATAATCTTCAGAAACAAATCACTTCCAATATCGTGGTAAACAACCTGCTTGCCTATTTACACTAGTCCGGCTCTCTAGCAACTTCAGCGGGATTTCATACCTAATTTGCCTACAGACATCAGGTGGTCATAATAATGTTGCCACTCAGAGTAAACACTTCCTAGTATAGATCTCACTGCACCATTGTACAACGCTTTAAGAGTACAAATATCATTGATACCAGCGTCAATCAGTCGTCTATTGTAAGACCGATCCTTCAGTATAGATTCACATTCGTTAAAAAGTTAACATTTCAAAAAATTGCAAAAACGCCTGCTCTCCTATAACTTATAACGCCATATTTTTGAATAGTTTTAAATTAGTTCTATAACGATTACACAGCATGAAATCTTTCACACAGGACTGATGAAAACGATGAAGCTAAGATATACTTCTGTTACGTGGGTGCTTCAAGTCCTTCTCAAAACAAAATATATCACAAACATTACACAATGTTTATGAATATAAAACGAAATATGAATTCAGCATCCCAAATTGTCGCATATATATCGCTCCGTTTATAAATCGCATTTGATGAAGATGATGCTAATGTTGACGGTTATGGCTCATTATAGACCTCCATGAGTTGGATTTTATCGCTCGATGTTGAAACGTTTATATATTCAGATATGTTATTTGCATCAAACTGTGCGGTGGAAGTTATTGAGCTATAGTTCAATTTGGCGGCGCCACAACTCAACTTTCAGTCGTTCCTGCTGAACCCATAGGACATCTGGGTCTTCATGGATTCCCCATCTCCCGGTCTATTTAAATGTGACGTTTTCTATAATTTTTCTGGCTTTTTTAATGCATAAACTTGGAAATTCTGTAATTTTTTCAAAATGTCCACAATTCGAAGGCCGATTTCTTAGATACTATTAAATACAGAGGTTTAATTTTTAAGCCATTTTTCAAAGCGCAAAAAGATAAAACAAATGACACCTAAAATGTGCTATCACAAAGGAAGCCGAAGCTAGACTAAACTATTCTCCGCCAGAGAGCAGATTTTCTGACTCAACTTTGTATTTCGATGGCATCAGCCAATGTCGTCAGCAGGAAGTCGGTCAAAGTCTAAAGCATGCTTTGTTTTATATACTATCGAATGCAATATCTTTCATTTTTTTATGATTAACAGTTTTGATGTTATTAAGGTTTTCGTGATCAACACTTTTCGTGACACGATTTAAGCGTGGCATCCCAGTATCGAACCGTAAGACGTACTCTACGTCAAAAAGAAAAATGTAGTTTTCAATAAGAGGAAGCTGTTCATGCCTTTTATATTGTGTTTGGAGCTTTGACATGAATGTTTCTGTCATTTCTTCATTTTTTCAAAAAAAAAATGATTTCTCTAAAAAGGCTTAGCCCATATCCATAAAAAATGGTCAATGCATAGTTAAGAATCCCACTGTCTGAATTTCTAGAAAAAAAAAAAATTGACCGTGGGGCGGGGTTCTTGGTGGAGGGGATAGTAAATAACTCCAAAACGGCTCGTCACAGCCATACAATTCATTTACAAAAAAATTTTTGCCTTAATGAGAGGAGTACGTACAAGTTGAGTTTATTGAATTTGCTTCACTCGTTTGAACGCTACAGCTGTTTTTTAATTTTTAGAAAAAAATTAATATCTCGAAAAAGGCTTATGCAATTGTCATAATGTATACACCAAGGCACAACTTAAGGAACCCTCTAATTGTCTGTATAATTTTTATTTTCTTCGGCTATTTGCCGTTTCAGAGGAGTTAGCTGCAGAAAATTGGTAATATACGTGCATACATACGTACAGATGGAAAAATTTTTTAATCAAAATTTCAACATATATTTCCGAATCATGAGTTTTTAAATCGATTTCAGCAAAATAAAAAATTTGAATTTCTGAAACGAACACAAAGGCTTTCACTCTTAGAGAGTGGTAGGCCAATAAATACCGGAAACTGTTCAAAGTAAAGACATTTCTTTTATTTTGCTATTAACGCCAACAGAAGAAAAGAAAACACTATTCCACATATATCGATTTATAAAATTAAAAAGGAGACAGATCTCCGAAACGTACATATGAGTTTTTGATTTTATAAATTCATTTATGCGGAATAGTAGTTTCTCTGACATCGATGCTAACCTCGATGTTTTCTCGTTAAATATCGAGTAGCTTTTCTGACATCGATACTATCATCGGTGTCGCGATGTTTCAAGCATCCACGGCTCTAGTTTTTACTTTCTTTTTATTGGGATCAGATGACCGCGCCTCAAATTCAGGTCTGTAAAAGAACCCGCCTTCAAACCGGGAACAACGCTATGTATATTGGTATATTGCTATGCTTACAGTAGACACGAAAGAAAAAGTGAGTACAATTCAATTTTTTTTCTACATTCGAGCAATTTAAATATATTCATAAATTGTAATAACTTATTATTTTACTAATTTCCAAAAATTTAAAAAAATAATCAAAATTATATTAGATTTTTATAAAATTTTCAATCAACTGTGCAGTGAGTTTAGCGTGTCGTCTGCTGTTTAAGACTGACCGGGATTGCAGCGCCACCGGTGGCGCCCTATCCGTTGATGGACGCTTTTTGGCACCACGATGATGACGTTGAATGTGAAACTCCGCCTCTTTTTCCATCGATGTCTGGCCATCGCATGTGGAGGAACCTTAGTTTAAACAACCATAAAAATGGGTTAAATAAACATGTTGGTTAGAGGAAGAATTATGATATTAAGTGCAGGACAAACATTACTAACCAGATACTTAGCAAATGCGCCTCCGGAGTCGCCAAACATGATAATCATGTTATATAATATAGACACACGATTTTCAAAGTCTATCACAAAAGCATTTTGACAGATATTAGGAACATGAATAAAAACGCTGTATAATGAAGTTCCATCTTTACAAAGAAGCAAATGACGTATTTTAAAATTCGAATTTAATATGATGACTGATCCTTTTTGTATACTTTACATATGTACCATTGTATTCAGGTTGCTGAATACTCACCGGAAGCTATTATTTCTTTTTAATGAAAACTCAGGCTGCCACGCATTGTAGATATTCTAAAAAAAACTTTCATCCGTCAGGTCGCAGGTTCGAAACCCACTGTCGCTTCGATGCTTGTGTTTATCCCAGGAATGAGTAAAGATAATAGAAATGTTAAATACGTAAAGGATACAAATTGACCTAGATTTTGACGCGCCCACAAAACTTAACGAACCAACCAATCCTTCTAAATTTCAGAAGTGTAAAGAGCATATTAATTCAGAACAAGGAAAGAAATTTAATTAAAATTAACTTGAATTCAAATCATGCCTGCCAGGGTGGCCAATTGAGTATGCTGCTGAGTTGGAGATGAATTTTTGCGGGCTCAAATCCAGCCTTCGACCAGCATAAGGTCTGAGGCCAAGTTTTTCAACATTTGATTGTGATTCCAGATTCTAAGTCAAATTCATTCCCGAGTGATAGACCTGCTTGAGAATTTGTCAATGGCAAATATAAATCGCTAAATGATAAATCCAGAAATGGCAGTCATTTGATGAACTAATTCGAACAATACCAACATTTCTTGGCGTGGCATATTATTGAATTCGGTCAGTACTACGAGTACAAATAAGCATTTTTCACTCTTAATGCCCTTCATGTAGTTGATACAATCAAAATTCAATCTTTTCTACTCCGCTGAAAATGCTGAAGTTCTTTTAGGAGTAGATTGGCATATATTACTTATTATTAATTTTGTCAAGTTATACATTGAGACAAAATTATTATTGACAAAATTAATATTTGTCGTCCTCATCAAAATATAATTAAAATACAACAATCCGCTAACAGAGAAATTTCTACCACAAAACATCTTAACGTTGATAATACCTTTGCTAAAGGTGCATTCGAATCTAGGGATTCAACAGTTTGATGTTAAAGAATCAAAAGGCGTTCTAAATAAAAGAATAGACTAAGCCATCAGAAACAACTTCATGATGACTTTACCATTACTACCCCAATGATCATAAAACGTTTTAATATTTTTTTTACCAAATAGCATTATTTTTGAGTGCTATAGTAATTAATAATTGAGTGTATGGAAAAAATTTCCTCAGCTATAGTATTTATTCAGATTCTAAGTTCGCGAAGTTTTGCAAATTTAGCGGCTGAATTACAAATTCGCTTATTTTATAACTCATTTTACTAATGAATTTTACTTTTTATTATGAAAAAAATGTAAGCATTATAATTTATCAGGAGCTCACACAAAAAAAGTTATGCTTTTCTTTGTAATGCTTTTAAATTAATGATGAATGATAATGTTTTCTTGTCACAGAAATTGCCCCATTAATAACAAATAGAGTCCTTTTTCACTGGAGGATAGGTATTATTTGCAGTACAAGCCACAGGTGTTAGCGTGATTAATTGTAAACCAACAAGCCATTATGTATGTTAATTAATTAACCATGAAAGGCGAAAAAGAATAAAAGCATTTTATAGTATCGTCTTCCTTCTCCATTTAATTTTCGTTATGCATTATACATGTTTATTTGTTTGTTATATATTAGAATAGCTTCTTGTGTCTTCTTAGAATAGGGTAATGCATTTGTGAATCCTCGGGTATTTTCTTTGTATATTTGATTATTTATGAGTGGAACAAAAAGGGGAGCATCTGCATTTCTATCGCGTCCTGAAAAAGAATTTGGTCCGATGGCCGTTCTTGACAATTGAGTCCACCACGTAGAAATTGAAATTTTGGCAAACAAACGCGTCACAATAAGAATGTTGCTAATTAATTATGCAGGAATGCAATCTGGAGGAATTCTAATGACCAAGCCTGGAATGTAGGCTGCAGGATCCCCATCGTGTACCGTTCTCTATCTTTCTCGAATCATCATCTTGTCTTAGAGGTGAACTCCTTGTCACAAAAGTGGCACACGACGAGTAAATAGAAGGGAGTTCGCGCGGAATGCCTTTTAAGTGACTGAAAACAGTGAACTCGATAGAAAGTGAAATGGGTGTTAATGCTTCCCACAGGAATGAAACGAGAAACGAAACCATAACAGAGGGCAAGTTTGATGCCGAGATTGCGATCCGTGTCAAGGCAGTGTCCATCTTCACCTTTCGGATTCCACCTGCACAATAAAAAAAAGAGTAATAGATGAATAAAAATGAAAAATAAATACCATTTTTAAAAGCGGAAGGAAAATGAGGCTTTCGCGTTTACAAATCCTGGAATGTGACTTGAAAGCGACGAAAATTTATGATTATTATCAGCGGGGATTAACACGTTAATTTCCATTCACTTCTGTATGAATTATGCATCTATTAAAACGCCAAGGAGAAAATGAATAAAGAAAAGTCGGAACAGGTGTAAACAAATTATTGAATTTCAAATAGTACAGTAATTACAAACAGTAATTTAATTTTCGTCGCATTTTAATTTATCAACATGTTTAAAAAACTTATTCAAAATAAATTATTCGAAAATTTTTCATCAGATTTTACGACAAATTATATTTTTAAATTTTAAAAAGTAATATTATCTATTCTAGATATTAAAAAGATTGATTTTTCATGGAAGAAGTAAAGGTGATGTCACAATATATCGCACCCAAGCTTATTAAAACATTTTTTGCATACACAAACAGCGAATATATTATATAAGACTTATATTAAGATAGAGGAAATCGTTCTGTTATATTCATTTTCTGCATGTGATCGTACTTCATTATGGAGGTTTTGAAATTTGTCTCGGTGTCTCCCCTTCATGAGTCACTGCACTGTTTAGTTTCTGTGATGAAGATAATAAACTGAAGACGTTTCTTTAATAACTGGCTTATTTATAGAAACGGCTTTCGGTAAAAGCTTTACTTATCAGATGCTTTGTTATTGTGTGTTTTATATCTAATAATTTAACATTTTTTTCCACTTTTAATACTTGAAAGTGTTAGATTAAAGGGATTTATAATTTTTATATTTGAAAAAAAAAACATCAATACAATGATTATTTTCTTTAAAAAAATAAGAGTTATGAAGTGAAAAAAAATAATAAAACAGAGAAAAATTAATTTCTCATATTTAAATTTTTTTTATTAATAATGCATTTTTTTGCTTATATTTAAAAGAAAATACATTTGCAATTATACTTTCATTATTTACGGTTTTCTGGATTTCAAAACATTTAATGCAAACAAAAGGCCTCACAAAATTGACTGAGGAAAGAGCAGGATGTTTGGGTTGTAATTTGGTTTTAATAAAAAAATTAATTAATATGACAAACGAATTACAGAATCTTTATTTCGTCCTTGCATCGGAGGCCGAAGCATTTACAGCTCGATATTAACGAAAATGTTTTGCGTAATGCTAACTACGCCTAAAAAAGAAAAGAAATTTCTCACTTTGCCGAATTTCAAAAATAGCCTATGTCGAAAAAATGGATTACCACCAAATATGCGCATTCGATAAGTCTCTTCTAATTTTAAATAAAAGAATGGATTAAATACAATTGGAAATATTTTTTTATTTTACTGAGCAACTTAACGTTATCTGTTAACCATGAAAGTGGACCATGTAAACCCCCTGTGCTTTCTATGCATTCTTTCTCAGTATTATTCATAATGCAATATATTCCAATTCGTAATGATTATACAAAACTTTGTACATGCACTGGAAAAATTTAAATATATAGAATGGTTCAACATTTTCTTTATTTATGGGGCCCTATACGTCAGTTCAGGCAGGCATTGGCACTTGAACTCTCGGATTTTATGGAAGTTACGGACATTTAAAATTTTCGAAATTTGAGTGAGGGCCTTATCTATGAAGTACTGTAACTTCGATTGTATTTTACTTAGAAAGATGTGATTGGTGACATATGAAAGCTCTTTAACTGTAGATTCTATAAGAAATTTAAAAAATTATATTACGCATGAGCAAATATTTGAATTTAATAAAAATATTCTGTTTATGCAAATTTCTCAAATGGTGGGTATTTTTTTCGGTAAAGAAAATTATTAACATCTTACGCATACTTTCATAAAAACTATACTAAAAGTTCAAAACCGTGTTTGGCTCTGTTTTGAAGATATTAATTTAAATATATAAATTGAAGATATTAATTTTAAAAGCTTGAGCTCCAAGCAGCGGGTGTCAGGTAGTAAAGACTTGACTACTCGTGCAGGGAAGAGAAAGCGTGTAATCTTGGGACCATTCATTTATTTACGTTTTATTACGAGGTATATAAATAGTATTATTAATAAGAATTACACGAAAAAATAAAACCAATAGTAGCACTACAATAATAATTATATCAATAGGAAAAATGTTTCTTAAAATTCCAAATTTTTTTTCTGAAGTCAGAAAAGTATTGAGCATCTGTTAAATAAGAAGATAATTTATTTATTTATTTGTTTATTTATTTAGTAGGAAAATATAAATTTGCACTATGATGTCGAATTGTTAGTAATAAAGAAAGTATATTTACTTTACACTTCCTCAGAGTCAATCACTTCTGAATTACTCTGAAAGACGAGATGAATTGCAAAGGCAGCTGAAGTTGATACAGGCTTCATTATACAGGGTGATTCAAAAGTTAGCGTAAAGTAGTGCATGGAAACGTGTACAGCGCACACATCAATGCACTTTCTGTAGGACGTCTTTGCTGATTGAATCATCTCGCGTGGCATCTGGCCTGCACGCTCGCCGGACCTGCATCACTTCTCGATTTCATCCTTTGGGGTGCCTTGAAAGGTAAAGTGTATACAGACAATCCGCACGCTTTGTCTGAGCTGAAGGAGGAAATCACAACTGAAGTTCAGCAAATTTCACCAGCCATATTGAACAGTGTTTCACAACATGCAACTACGCGCTAGCCGATGTCGTAAGGCCGGTGGTGGGCATTTCTACCTCCGACCAGCCGCTGTAGAGTAAGTTTTGAATCATCTCATTCTGAACATGTGATTCAGAAAAAGGTACCGCCGCATGATAATTTCTTGTCCGTTTCACAGCTCTGGCTGAATCGAAAATCTATTCTGTAATTTTTTTTCATATGCCTGTATCTCTTCCTTTGAAACGTAACAGAAATCGTAGAAATTCCTTGGGGGTTTGTATTTGATTGTCTGGGGGCATTTGAAGGTACCTCTGGCAGCAAATCTTTTCAGTGCTCCTCCTAATCCGTCACTTGGCCCCTTCCCATGAGATATGGCGAAATAGAGCCACTCTGCAAAAATTCGGAGAGGAAATCCGGGGTTATTGTCGATAAGAGGATTGAATGGCCTCTTTTATCTCGTCATCATGGATTGAATGTCCCTTAAGATACTTTGTCTTCTTGGGAAGTGGTGAAAGTCGCAAGGTGCAAGATCTTTCATCTTTGAACTGTAGGCGATGCAACAACTCTTGTGTGTGGCGATTGTTTGCGGGCGAGCGTTATCGTGCTGCAGAAGATGGTCCAAAGCTGCCATTCAATCCTGGTGTCGATAACAATCACGGAGACTTTCAATAGAGAGACATGCCATTTCATTATTTTCCCATAGAAAAAATGTAATATGTTGTTAATAGGCGCCCGCTGAACATTTGCAATGAAACACTCAGGCTATCCATGAATGACGCAAGTAGTAACATTGAGGCAAGGCATTATTGACGTCACAGTAAAACCTGGGCGTGTCCAGTTAAATTTCCGATTAGTAGTCGCTTTTTTTTGGGGTGGCAGCTAGTTCTCTTGCTGTTTGTTTTTTTTCTGCTTTTTTGGTGGTAGTGTGTAGAGAAATGGTAATTTTCTTTTGACACTTGCAGTCTTTTCTTCTTGAAGTGACTCTTTGGGATCATCTTGGGATGATTCATAGTGCACTTCTGATGTACAAAGAGCAGAAGGGGCATTGATGATCTGTTCTTGGTATTGTGAAGTGGATGGTGAAGGTTCATGGTGCTGTGAAGTGGATGGTGCACTATGAGTTGATGTTTTCCATGTTCTTGTAAAAATGGTAGGAATTGCTGATTTAATAGACGGCTTCTCTTGCTGGCGTTATAAAATTGTTCATTTGTGAAATGTGCTATCATAGTACGTACTTTTACTGAATTTTTCAAGTGTTTCAGTAAGCAGGTCGCTTCTTCCATAGGCTGTTAACCATATTTTGCACCTAACAATGTCAGAAATATACACACCTTAAGTTAACGACAGCAATAATAAGAAAGGATAATTATGCATATGTAATGAATATCAAAAAATGAAAATACACGAATTGATTTATTTTGGAAAAATTTCGTTAATCAATTTCAAAAGATTTTTATTTGCATTTTTACTATATTTATTAAAATTAAAAAATAAGAATCATAAACATAATGTAATGAATTTCATAATTTATAATAGTTAAAATAAATTATAATTGATATAGCTGCTATAGTAAAAAATTATGTTGACAATATATGTTTGGCTTTCAACAATATATTGGATTTTAACAATCAGTATTTTTTCGTTTGTTGGAAAAAATGAAGGTTGGATTGTTGTTAGGCATTATGGAATTAACAATTTATAAATAAGATATTTACTGTAAATAAACGTACCTCTCAGGCTCCGTTTGAAATCTAAAGAACGAAAGGTGCTTTACACTACGACGTTGGGCACAAAATTTTGCAGCACACCGCTGCCTTAGTAAAACAATCTGACAAGTTCTATAATGGTTTTCGTTCGTCGATTTGATCGTTGCTAAACTTTGAACATCTAGCGAAACTTATAATCGAAATTATGACGTCGTCGTCATTACAGCACCATCTGAACATATCCAATGAAACACCTAAGAGTCCGTATTACATGAAAATTAAGTAAATGACATGTCTCCCTATTGAAAGTCTCTGGAATTTCTCTGCGACGGTTTCGCCCGAGTGGTCACACGTTGGTGCAGTGCGTGGACTATGTCGAAAACTGAATAGTGCATTAAATAGAGAACAAATGTAATTACTAGATACAAAAAGAATTTTGAAAATCGATTAACAAATAAAAAAGTTACAGCCATGGAGGCATTATTTTTCGACCAATCCTCGTATCTTCTCTATATTTATTGAATTTTCTTTTAAAAACTTCATGAATTCACATTGAAAGGAACAAACAACAGCTGTAAAATTTTTCTTAAGTTAAAGAATAGAAAAGTTGAGACCAGCGATCACGAAGGCACACTTTCAAAACATCTGAACACGATTATTTCAATTTATTATTCATCTCGACGTTGGCTAAGATTTCAAACGTTAATAAAGAAACTTTTTACTTATTTTATATTACATAATTTTTCATCATTTTATAGGTGTCTCCAAATCTGTTTTAAAATCTCATAAACATTGGTTAATGGGTGTCTTTTCTTTGAGATAAAGCTATATTTTTAAGTAGGGTGTCACACAAAATTTTTTAGGACTCAGGCTTTATTTTAATTCTAATTTAAAACAGACGGATAACAAAATCAAAATTTCAAGTGCTGCAGAAAACTCATCATACATTATTTTCACATTAATAAAAGGGGTGATATTGATTTAATCGTTGTATAACAACGTTGTTTGCTATCTTGTAAAACCCCACAAAGTCCCGGACCTAATTTTATCTGTCACAATCCTAGGCCAACTGTCTATGTGTATGAATAAGCCAATAGGGAATTTTGGGTAAAGGATTAATCCGAGAGTTTTATATTTAAGTTACTTTAATTATTTATCAATTTTTAGACACGTAAATTTTTTGTGGCATTTAAGCAATTTTAAATTTATTACATATATTAAAGTACATCAAGTATTTTTACTTTCTTTTCATATTAGGGGATTTGGATTTCGTCAAGGACTTGAAACTTCTTAATCCTCGACTGAAGGTGTTGCTCATGCTTGGTGGATCTGTTAATGGCTCTACCTTGGCACGAGCAGCAGCTGACCCTCAAGAGTCAACGCAATTCTCTGAGGGCCTTGCCGAATTCTTGATTCAACACCATCTCGACGGCATCGATATTCAATGGGATCCGGCGTTGGCGTCACGAAAGGATAATTTCACAACCCTTTTGAAAGTAAATACTTGTCATTCTTCTCCATTTGTTTATCGAGATTTGATTTATTCCATGACCGTAATGATTTTTAAGTACAGGAAAACAAAGCTACTGCCTTCGTTCTTATTATTCTAGATTCTGTAAATATAGGAAGAATTTTAATTTTAATTATCAAAAGAGAGAGTTTTAGCCAGAGCTATAGGGAAAAGAATCAACATCAATGTTATTCCTATACGATTTTTAATATCCATTATAAATATACATTTTTAAAAGTAAAAGACAAATCCTTTTAGCAGATTTTAATATCCTACTTTAAACATAATACTGGTTATAAATTTTTTGATAGTTTAATTTTTCCTTATAATTTTTAAGACATGGTCATATAACTTCAACTTTCTTAGCGCTATTTTTTTTTTTTTGTTATCAGTACATGAAAATGTGATCAAACTATTCCACTAAATTTTTATTATCCTTGGTATTATCAACACATCAAATATTTTTTCATGTGTGAGGTTTAAAGTTTAATATTGAAATCAAATTTCGACCGCTTGCAAGGGTAAAAATTGGCTTCAGCGTCTAGGTCACCATAAATAAGAATTTCGGCTAAAAATTGACCCTCTCTTTTGCCCTTCCCTTACTTCGCCTTCCGTGTCCACTCTCTTTGTAGAGTAATTCTTATCAGTGCTTTAAATGTCGTTATTCAAGTCATATCTACGCTCATTAAGATTCATAAGTAGAAAAATATAAATAAATAAGAACGGGGGAGAGAGTCAAAACGTCAACCTTTCAAGCGTTCTTAATTGTGCAGTCAAAGAACTGGATTCCACGACCTCCGTCAACTCTTGTCACTTCCTACTGGAGCGACCGAAAGCCAACTCGCTCGCCTGCTTATTATAAGCACAGCCTCACGTCCTTTATTCATTATATTTTGCAGTTACTACCACTACAAGTAATCATAATTGCAATTATTCTTATAATTTCTACCGTCCAGAAAACACGGTCAAACAGGGAGTGGCTTTTGCAATTTATCTGCCACTGGAAGAAGATTCATGAGACTATTAATCGATTTCTTACTTTCATTCTTGTCATTAACCTTGAAACTTCTAAATAAAAACATACATGGAAAACATTAGATGAAAATGAGTAAAAAATAAGTAATAAATGAGTAATATTTTACATTTGTTCCAAGTGTAATACATGCATATTTCAAACAAAACATCATTGTTAACAAATCATTCAACCGATTCTCTGAATATATTGTTCTGCTTCTTTCAGTTTTGCCAAAACTTTTAATGCAGAATAGTAAATGTTTATTTATTGTTCAAGGTCTAGTTTCATTCATGCTTTACAAAATTGCTAGTTGAAAATGTAAGTTTTAATTTTCACTTAAGAATTTGTTTAAAACAAAAATTGGACTGAGTTTAATACTTTCACGCAACTTTTTTCTGTTTTCATTCAGTAATATAAAATTTTATCAGTAGATAGGCCTAAATGACAATAGCTTAAAAATACCTGACAGTAGCAAGTATCTAATACTGTTTAGAATATCAGGATTTCAAAACTTACTAATTTTTTTCCTACTTGACTAATAAGGAAACCATCCTAACCTATATCTCACAGTTTCATAACAAATTGAAATATGTTACTCACCTAAAGTTACTATTGATGCTTGCAAAATAAGAAATCGACATATACTGTGTATTTTTTTTATTTCAAATTAAACCGCGAAAACGAAAAAAAATTGAACTCGCATAGCCAGGCTAAGATTCCACTGTTACTAAAGAGACAGTGTGCTTGGCTGTTTCGTCTGTTCCTACGGGCGGATAGAGCAAGATAGCAGTCTGGGGTGTTTACATACTGTGGAACCGTATTCACGGTCTTGAATTGACACTAGTTGACATTCAGAGCTTTAGGTGAGTAGCATATTTCCATTTGGTATGAAACTGTGAGGTAAGGTTAGGTTAGGTTCGAATGGTTCTCTTGTAAGAAGTAAAATCTAAAAAATAATTGCTACACTTATTAACAATTATGGATATCAGTATAAAAAATGTTATGATTAAGACAAAAGGGTCTAATTATGTAAGCTCTTTTTCCTGTTGGCATCAGTGATATACACTGCTGGCAAAAAATATGCAACACTTAGAAGGAATGGGTCGATTTATTTGAAATTTTGCACACATGGGTAGTATTGGTGGCATGCAAGAAATGATTCAAATTGCAAGACAATACGTTCAGAAGAAAGTTGTATAGGGCACGATCTGGCTTGGCTCCCATGCCCGAGTAGACCACATTAGTAGATCGTATAACCGCCGCGAGCTTGAATGCAGGCCTCGACTCTTGCATGCATACGGTCATAAAGATGTTGGATTTCGTCTTGAGATAGGTTGTTCCAAACCTCCTGAAGATGCTGTCGCTATTGTGAAAATATTGCAGCTGGTGTGCAGCGACGATGAACGTTACGTCCCGTCATGTCCCACACACGCTCAATTAACGACCATTCTGGAGATCGTGCTGGCCAGGGAAATAGTGCCACATGCTGTAAGGCCTGCAAGCTAACACGGACGGTGAATGGGCGTTATCCTGATGGAAAACATGCTACTATCCTTTGCAAGAAGGGCAGAAGAACAGGTTCCACATTCTGCTGGACGTATCGAATGGTGTTCAGTGTTCCATCCACAAACACCAAGGGTGATCGCGAGTTGTAACTGATCGTACCCTGCACCATTAAGCCAGGGCGTTGGACCTGTGTGCCTTAGACAGATTCACTGTGGAAGATGGCGCTCCGTTGCTCTTCTCTGGACATTTACACGTCCATCACTGGTGTAAGGCAGAATATGTTATCTGCACCTAGTCTTCATAGGTTATCTGTAGCTGCACAATACATAAAAAGAGCAGAAATCATTGTGCATATTTCATGAATTGTGTAAATTCTGCATATTTCACGAAATGTGCAAGGATATTGTACAATTCATGAAATGAGCAAAAAGTTGCGCATTTCATGAATTGTGCAATTTCACAATCTGCGCGTACCATATGTACATGTAACTTCAATTTAATAACACTTAAACTAATAGATACCTGCAATATGTTTTGTAATACATAGCGACTCTGACTTTCATTTTTCATTCATCGACGGATTAAGTGTCACGGAGTGAATGATCTGAAACAAAAGAAAGTAGTTTACATTTTATGGTTTATAGAAACGAACTCGCTAACACATGTACTGCGAAGGTTTATAAAAGAGTTCAAGAAGGATTTCCAACATGGAAGAACATAGATGAATGAATTAATTTAATCCACTATTTATTGCTACAGTCTTGGGCAAATTAATTGAAACAAGCATGTTTTCGGAGAAATTTTTTCATGACATTTACTGCATTCGAGATGCTGAAAATTGCTATGAATGAAGTGTGTGTGATTTCGATTTGTTTTTCTGTTTTTGCTGTCATAATCTTATAGAAGGGTGCAAACCGAAAGGAGGTTTAAAAAATCTGCCTACTCCTGTAGCATGCTTTTTCGAAAACGATAGTATAGTCCTCATCCGATAAGTTAAACCTCGACCTTGAAGGGCTAGGATTATTCTATTGCTAAAATGGGAGGCAAGAGGATGGAAAAAAATCTGATATAGTGCAGGGAAGTACTGGTACTACATCAGATTTTTTTCCATCCTCTTGCGTCCCATTTTAGCAATACAATGTAGAATAATCCTAGTCCTTCAAAGTCGAGGTTTAACTTATCGGATGAGGACTATATCCCCACTCCTTTTGGGTTCATAATTTGAACAAGACAAGCCCTGGCACTGAAAAGCCTCCTCTCATAGTAGGTCGAGCAACAATCCAACCATCATTGTTTCCAAACGAAAGAGCATCGATTACTAAAATTCAAGTTGGGAATACCTAGATTACATTGTTGCTCGACTACATAATTCCGGAATGAATTTTTTGGTTACGCCACTACTGAAGCTTTATTGTTTACGTGTTATTAAATTAAAACACTGGACACTTATTTCATGGACATTTTGTGTTTATTATAGAAAGTTGCAACTTATAACATTATTTTAATAATATAATCTTTATATACTTTTCTCTATATCAAAAGATATTCCGGCACGAACTTGATAATTCGCCAAATGACAGTACAAAGACAGCTAGAAAGCCGATCATCATAGTTTCCATCGCCAAAAAATATAATCAGCTGAGCGAGGCTTACGACTTCCTAAATCTCAACAAGTAAGTTCTGTCGATTTCGTGATAGTTTGATAGATGTTAAAATATCTCCTATCTCACATTGTTCTTTTCAGTGACATAGAGAAAAACTCATCACATGTGTATGTTGATAATTCCATACTTTGTTTCGTAGTGTGATTATTAATATGAATTGTTAAAGAGTTGCTGATAATTGTAGCAATAATAGTAAGCTTCTTCAATTCAGCTGTCAGATACACTTATAATCACAGCATCTATATATATATAAAAATGTATGTACGTACGTATGTATGTATGTATGTATGTATGTATGTATGTATGTATGTATGTATGTAT